>OX639993.1:125728552-126148264 GCA_951828415.1 Anomoia purmunda
ATGGGGACGCATTTGAAAGTGGGGTAAAATTACAGTTTCAAATTTACATTTTCAGAGAAATTGTAAGGCTGCCCCCCTGTTACCGTTTTCTAGGGCATATAACATTTATTGTAAATACAAATAAAAATTGAAGGTGGCGTTGTTCACTCGAGGGGCTGCGTCGTACGGTCGCCGTTCTACGGACACGTTTCAGGAGCATAACCCTTAGTCGGAAGAATTCTTTTTTCTGGTTTACGGTAGAAGAGGCGGCTCGCGCAGGCTTACTGTTTTCTATGGCGTTTAATGAAATTATGAAAGCTAACTCTTTGAACGCCAGACAGCAAACACGTTTGTGTCCATTTTCGTTTCCGTTTTTTGTTTAAAGTGATAGAAAAATAAAGCTATAAACGCGTTGTTCGTCGTTAAACAATAAAATTAATCAAAAGGAAATAAAAGCAAAGGAGTGAGAATATATCACAAATTATTTATTTATAAAAATATAAGATAAAAACTGAATTTATAGTTAAAAGTTTTGTTTGCAATCAGCACACAATTTAACAATAAATTTAAGCAGCGTACTGATGGTTTTAAGTGATAGTTTGCGAAAAAAACAGTAATATAATATTCCTACAAAGTTTCATTGGAAATCTTCTCGAGGTTGGCATATTAAGACTAGTGGTGCACTATTGTGAACGCCATTATGACTTTATTTCACTTTTACAATGAGAAATAAGACCATACGCAAAAATATGGCCTTATATTTATCGCGGAACTTAAAAAACTTCATGGAAGCTCGAAACGTGGATGAGACTTAGACCTTAAAGTATTAAAGGAACTTTTTACATCTGCTTACAATAAAGTAAGTGCTCCTCTAATCTCGAATTCAATCTGGTTGAAACCTATGATGGAAGAGAAATTTCAATTTGAGGGAGTAAGTGAAGCTGATGTTATGAAAGCTATATGCGGTATCAAATCCAATGCGGTTGGTAATGAATCTTAAAAATTTTTCATATTTATCCTGCCATTCATTTTACCCACATCACTAATCACTGATTCACGACATCATGTCATCCTGCAGAGTGGAAAAAGGCTGCCTTCCTCCCAGTGGCCAAAAAGAGTGGGGCTACTTGTCCTTACGATTATAGACCGACCAGTATATTACTATCGTTAGCAAAAGTGTGTGAGTCCTTGATGACAGCGCAAATATCATTGTTGCGGGAGTTTTTTTTTAGACTGATAGAACTTTCGATAGGGATATTCAACAGCTGGTAAATGACATTTCGTTTTGACATTTCTGTTCAGTAAGCATTGACAAATCATCATGAAAAGAATGACGCCGCAACAACGTTTACAAATTGTGGAAATTTACTTTAAAAATCATTGTTCTGTTCGCCAAACTTATAGAGCACTTCGTGAATTTTATGGTCCATATAATCGAGCTTCAGAGCAGTTTATTCGTCGAACTGTTGATAAATTTCGAACAACATTTACTCTACTCGATGAAAAACCAACAATAAGACAAAGAACTGTACGTACAAAAGAAAATACTGGTGCTGTAAGTGATAGTGTTGGAAAAGATCCGAATTTGTTTATTCGCCGCCGTGCTCAACAAGTTGGACTTTGCCCATCCACAACATGAAAATTCAAAATTGGACTGATCGCATTCGATTCACCAAAGCTAGTTGTGGCGGGCATGTGCCAGAAATCGTTTTTAAATATTAATGTCAAATAAAAAAAAAAATTGGCATCATGCTGCATTTTTTATGGGCTTTATTTCAATTTAAAGTTCTATCTGTCTAAAAAAAATGCAAAAAAAAATGCAAAGCAATAGATTATTATCGCAACTACAGTCTGGGGTGAGATCTAAGCATAGCTGATCCACTGCCGTAATGAAAATACTTGACGAACTTAGAATACATTTTGAAAAAAATGAGTTAACTCTTCTAAAGCCTCTTAGATCTCTCTAAGACATTTGATATGGCTAATCATGGTATATTGTGCAAGAAACTAAGGCATCTCTTTGGGTTCTCGGAAAGTTCCATAAATCTGGTGATAAGCTACCTTGAAGGCAGTGGAGGGGAAGAACTCTTGCTTTAGTTTTAAAGCTGTATTGGTTGGTGTTCCACAGGGATCTGTCCCAGGTCCTTTATTGTTTTATTGTTCAGTCTCTTCGTCAATGTTGTGTTCTCTGCGTGTGGGTATGTTAATGTACATGGGTATGCCGACGATATCCAAATATACTTGCCTAGTCGTGTTGATCTTGTAGAGGATTTGTGTTTTAAGCTAACTAGTGATTTGTCTGCTATAGCGCAATGAGCAAGTGATAATCAATTATGTCTGAACTCTTCTAAGTCCTTTGTGTTGTCAATAAGTAATAGTGTAGTAAATGTTGAGAATATTTCTGAACTGCTTATTGCTTGTAGTTTTCTTATATTTACAAAAAAGATTAAACATTTAGGCTTTGTCATTAACTCTAGTTTGCCCAGTTCTGATTAGGCAAACAGTGTTGTTAGTAGTGTAAATTCTGTTCTACGTAGAGTGAAAATGTCTGCTTCGTTTACGCCGTTCGAAACTAGGTTTTAAAAGTAGCTAGACAACTCATCATGTCTCGTATAATGTACTCTGAACTTGTATACATTAGACATGACTCGATTTTCTATCATAAAATTAATGTTCTATCCAATAATGCTACCCGTTATGTGTATGGTTTAAAAAATTGTGACCATATATCCTAGTTGAAAACTAAGGTTTTGGGCTGCAGCATTACTGAATATCTCGCGACTAGAAACTGTATATTGATGTATAAATTACTAGAATGGAAATCCTCTATGTACTTATATGAGAAGCTGAATTTAGCAAAATCAAAAAGGCTTCACAAGTTGTCAGTTCGAAAATGCACCTACTCGCCCTCATCAAGATTGCTTTTCATCAACGCTGTTAGAGTTTGGAATAAAATCTCTGAATCGGTTAAGTCTATATTGAATAGAGAATTTGAGAATTTGAGTCCGTATAATGAGCGCGATTGAGATAAACTATTTCCCTTTTAAAGAAAATAGTATATATATTATCTTACTGTAAAATTCTGTTTTTGGCACTTACTTCTTTTTTGCGCACATAGTGTGATTTGTTCTGCAAGTACTTATAGTTACTTTTTTTAATATGTTAAGTGATGTTTAAATTAGTCACATGCCTACAATATCTCCAATCAAATTTGCGGGATAAAAGCGGAAACATAAACATATTTGTTGTACCTATATATATAGACGAAACATTAGCAATAAAAATTTAGATAAGCAAATGAAATGGTTTAAAAAAAAAAGTCAATTTTAAAATGCTGATTGACGATAACGACAAATGAGACACGAAGCCAGATGTAACTCAAAGAGCAACAACAAGAATTTTCAAAAAAACAAAAAATTTACACTTTTAAGGTGCACAACAATTATGCCCAAAGCGTAAAAGCTTCTATATGTCAAATAAGAAAAAAGAAGCAATTTGCTCTTAAAGAAAGGAGCACGCTCGAATGCGATTGATTGAAGCGAAATAAAATTAATTACTCGGAACACACGCTCATTTACTTCGCAAGACGGGTAAAGAAAGCACAAAAATTAAAAGAAAAAAAAAACATATTATATATGTATAAAATGTGTTTTAATGGACTTCACTCATCCGCAACGCAGTACTTTGCACTCACGAAGAAAATGTGTGAGGCACAAAAAGCTAACTGAAATATGTGACGATGTGTGTGTTGTCGGAATGGAAGTGAATAAGCAGAGGCGCACACAGAAAAATATGTCGAAGGAGGCTCTACGCTTCCAAAGATATATTACCAAGCAATACCGAAAATTCATTTCAGATATTACCCAAGTTCAAATGCAGAAAGCAGTGGACTCAAGAAATACTGCATTTGGTGTTGAAAATATTATTTCATTAATTCGAAACACAGAGTGTGGAGTAAAACGATGGTTCATGTTAAAATAAATGATCAATCTCTGTACTTTTTAGAATCGAGAGACACAAGAATGCAATCCCATTTTGAAATCAAATTCCAATTATTGGAAAAAAGATGTAAATTTTTTTAAGCACACCGCTGTATTGAATGGGCGGTTTGTGCGTTGGTGATTTGAGTCAATAATAAATATAATTATTAAGAAAGGTAAAGGAAACGAAAAAAGTCGTACATATATCTAATTAAATATTTCAATTTGTATTATGATTACTGTGAATGTGGCTCAACAATGGATATGAAATGCGGTAAATGTAAAGCAAGCTCGCAGGAGGCCTATAAATGCTGGGAGTTAAATCACAAAGCCTCCGTATGTAAAGGAAATGGAAAAATATGTGCTAAATATGGAGAAAAAGGTCAAATTCAATGGCCAACAGTGAAATAAAACTCAGTGACTTCAAAATTGTGAGATGTGATAGTATATCAAGTCACATAGGCGGGGTACTTTTCTATATAAGCCCAGATTGGCAATTTTAAATAAAAAAAACAGACGGTAATTGGAAAAAGTATATGGTGCTTAGTAACTAAGTCAAACGAGCAAAGGTGCACTTAACGTCAATTTGTTCGTTATTCGTTATAGATCTCGGGGCGAACAAAATTCGAAAGAATATGTAATGTATGTATGTATTTTTGTAAAGAAATAATTGAGCAATTAAGTGATAAAATTATTAAAGCTCTCATAATGGGAGATTTCAACACCGATTTCTAGAGGCGAAAAATTTGTCTGTCAGTAGCGATAATGCATTTGAGCAAATAGTTTTGCAAGCAACGAGATTGTCTTGAATCACCGCAGCGTTAATTGATTGTGTAGTGAGAAACATTTCTAACATTATCTGATCTCTGAAAACCAATCGGGATTTCGACAACGTCATAATTGCGAGTTAGCGCTTAATCTGCAGAGTTACAGTATTAAAGCTGTAGAAAATAAGTGGTTTGAAAATTATTTCAAAAACAGATGTCAGTGCACCGAAGTAGCTGAAAGCGTGTCAAGTCCTCGCCTCGGCCAGTACTGTTAGACGTACCGTAGGGTGCGGTGCTTGGAGTTTTACTTTTTTAAAATATATAAATGATCTAAAAAATGTGTTAAACGGAGTAAAAATTTGTCAATTTGCCGATGATATATTACTATATGTGTATCGGAGTAAAAATAATAACTTGAAAAATGTCAATACATATATAAAGATAAATAAATTAAAACTCAATGTTAATAAAACAAAAGTAATTGTTATCAGCGGCAAATCACAAGGTGATGTGATATTCAATAGGTGAAAAATAGATAAAGTTGATGCAATTAGGTATTTAGATATATTTGTTGATAAAATATTAAGTTTTGGTAAACAATTAGATTATATTTGTAGTGAAATATCAAAAAAAAAATTGGTTTATTTTCTAAAGAAAACGTAAACAAATATGTGCCCATAAATATTGCTTTCAAGATTTATCGGTCTTGCAATAGGAACGCTACAAAAGTTTTTTTTAAATAAAACAAAAACGGTTTGGGATATGAGTTATGTAAATTCTTTATTCCTGTGAAAGTACATTCGATGCCATTATGTATAGAACTCCATTTCTTTTGTATGGACACCACGAGCACGCTTGCGGAATTCCAGACGCTGAACCCAATTTTCGACGGTTTTCAAGCATAAATCGGCCGATATTGCTGCAATTTCACGTTCGATATTCGTACGAAGTTCATCAATCGTCGCTGGCTTGTTGGCAGGGACCATAGACTTGACGTAGCCTCACAGGAAATAGTCTAACGGCGTCAAATCGCACGACCGAGGCGGCCAATTGACTGGGCGATTTCGTGAGATATTCGTAACACGTTGACCAAACTTGGTTTTCAATAAATCGATTGTGACATTCGTTGTGTGGCCTGTGGCGCCGTCCTGTTGGAACCACATATCGTCCAAGTCCATATCATCCAATTCGTGGCAAAAATATTCGATTATCATTGAGCGGTAGCGACTCCCATTCACAGTAACGTGGCGGTCTTGATCTTTATGGAAGAAGTACGACCCAATGACGCCGCCGACCCATAAACCGCACCAAACCGTAATTTTTTCGGGATGCAATGTTGACTCATGGAGTACGTGTGGATTGCTGCCTGTCCAATAACGAATTTTTTGCTTATTGACGAAGCCATTCAGCCAGAAATGACGACGATCATAAATTGGACGCAGCGCTCTTAAAGTTGAGGCCATTGACTCCGAATTTCGGTAGTAAATTTTATTAATTTCGACTCGTTGTTGGATCGTATATCTTTCCATGATGAAATGGCAAACCTTACTGAAGAGAAATGTCAAAAGAGCGAGAAAAAATATGGCGTCGTTTGCTGTCACTACCGGTCTACTTTTGTAGCGTCCCTATTGCAAGACCGTTTATTAAAAATGAAGTATAATTTGTTACCAAAGTGCTTGGCGAACTAGTTTCTATATGTAACAGATGTGCAACCCTGCGATTTATGAAACAAGCATGATTTCCGAATTGGTTTTTATAAAACTTAAAAGGCGAAAAATGTTTCAATGTATAAATATCTGAAAATGTTAAATGAATTACCAATTGGTTTAAAAAATGGTTGAAACTTTATTGTATTTAGAAGATTAATAATAGATTGAAATAAAGATACATTATTTTGGCTCACCATAAATCCATAAACTATTGGAAAAAATATTTATGTAAATAATGTACCTGAAAGTTTAAAAATAGCAAAAAATAGCGAAATTTAATAATAGTAGTAATAATAATAATAATAATAATAACGTTCAATCTATTTATAAAACCAAAAAGCATGCGATGAATCAAATATCCCTTTAAGATTTTTAAAAGGTCCTGACAACGAAAGTATTACAAAGGACTTTTTGGAAGAGATTGAAAAATTAAAAACATGTAGTTAATTAAAAAAAAAAGTTGACGCCATTGTTAATTTATTATCGAATTAGGTTCAAAAGTTACGGAGTAATTGACATCGATCAGTAACTGTTTTTTTTTTAATCAAAATTTTATAAACATTTTAAATTTTTCAATTTTATATAAATGCGGGTTTCAAATTTACTTAATTTTTTTTAATTTTGTATATCAATTGGGTTTAGAAAAACAGGAGTCTCTAACAAAAAAGAAAATGTTACAAATCGGTAAGTTATCGTAAAATTACTGGCATTAAAAATGAAAGCATCGTTGTTTTACCAAAATCGATATCTCGAGTAAGGATAAACAAAAAAAAAATAAAAAATAAATTTAAAAAAGCGGTAGCCTCTTTTCATTGGCACTATAACATAAAAAATTATGAATACAATTTGAACCCAAACCCTGCTTTGGTGCGCCAGTGTGAGTCTGCATGTTTTATAATACATATTGCTTTCTTGTGTGCTGTGATTTATCAATAAACCCTGTACATATGTATGAGCAGGGTTTTGTAATTATACATTCAACTTAAAGTAAATGGCAGGAGATTTTCAAACAGGAGGCACACAATTAAAGTAGAAAAATGAAAAATAATAAGGAAATGAAGTTAATTTTATCAAAGTTGTCGATATTCGTATTAATATTGTGTATATCGGTATCAATTTCATATAAATCTGTTACAGCAGCTTTTCACATTTCTATCGATTCGTCAGTGATTATTTTTTACACTGTGTAGCACCGGCCAAGGCTTTAAAGAGCACCCTACTTGTACCAAGAATAATAGACTTCAATATTGCCCCTTCCGAGAGCCGCTAGTCCTATCTTTCCCGATTTGACAGCATCCACTCATTCGCTGACGAAATAACAGGACTTTTGTGCAAACAATGAAAAAAAAAACAAAACTTCGTTCTGTCCTTTTCCCGCTTCTTATGACATTTTTCCTTTTCTTTTTATGAATCTTTTTTGTGGCCAACAAGGCAACACAATATGGTGATTATTAATAATAATCATTATACTAGTTATTATATTGATATCAGAGGTTGAGGCTGTATTTTAACCGATTGCAGGTAAACTAACGAAATCGCCTTAATTTTATCGACTAAAGGTTGTTAGATTTTCTGTAAAATTTGGAATCAGCATGTAAGAAAAGTCAGCCTCAATCAGAGCCATAAAAGAATCTTTAGCCGCCATAGGCAAATTCCGGAATTTCCTTTCTCCCTCCACTCTATATAAAAACAACAACAAAGATTGTTCGACATTTTTTTGGAATTGTGTCCAATTATGAGATATTGCTTTTCATCAAAATGGTTTGAAATGTAATGTCCGCGACCAGTTGATAAAACGACCAAGTATTGGGACGATATTTGTATTGAAAAATAACGCAAGGGCGGTGTTTACGAAATTTGTCTGTTTAGAAGGACTATTCAAAACGAGGAATGTCACTGATCTAGTTTTACGTTTCTTTATTACAATTGGCAAGAACTGGCGAGAAAGAACTAATGTGAAAAGATTGGTCTTACTTATTGGAAAAAAAAGTTTGCTAGTAATTCTATACTTTGAGAGAAGGTACTCAACTTTTTTTTCTATAAACCCTCTGATACAATTTAAGCTATGGCTATCTAACAATCGTAATCAAAACGCTTCACAATTTTTATACTCGTATTGTAGTAAAGAAAGATCGATCGTCAAATTACAAATACCGTTATTAACGAGACAAAGGAGATTTCAAACAAATTGTAAATCAATTTGATACATTAAGAAAATTTAGTAAGATAGTTTAGATGCCAACTAATGAAAATGGAGATTAATTTGGTATTAAAACAAAAATGCTTAACACTTTTTGAGGCCTGGCGCCCTTTTTGCGGTAGTACCCGAGGCAAATATCTAACTCGCTAGACCTTTGCTGCAGCTCCGGTTTCAACAAAAGGTATCCATTTAATGATTTATTTGTCTATCACCAAGTTAAATGCACAAAGACTAAAATAAATTGAAATGCTCTGAAATGTCAAAAAGTATCACTTGGTGGATTTATTGACATTGCATTCGACAGCGCATCATATTGCGCAATAAGAGATTTTGTAAGTGTATAAATTGAATCATCAGCAAATTGGTTGGTATCCTTGTTAACTCTTTGTCTACCACCCGGGTCCAATGAACTCGAATGGGGTTTTATTGTGTCTTATGCTTCGATTTACGTTTTGTTTATTTCTTTGTATTTTATTGTTTTACTTTGTGTCCATACAAACAATTTTAAATAATTTGTATTGCCACAGATAATTTCCCAGCGGGAACTACCATGCAGGTCCGTTGGACCCAAGTATTACTTTAACGAAAAAAATGAAGCACTTTTGACGACTCCGACTTTGAGCACATCGACGAAAATGGAGTGAACATCACTAGCTAAGCTCATTCAACTTTTATATCTAAAAATCAACTAGTATGGCTCAAAAATCTTGTCAACTCAGTCAACAGGGTCGACAGCACCAGCATAACATATGGCGAGAAAAAATAGGGCCTACACGATATGCATCATGAGAAGTTGATAGTAAATTAAAATTATTGTAAAAGATCGCTTTCCAGATGTTATTATCAAACGGACAAATACTGAAGGAATTCGTGAGCACAATGAGTTTCGAAAGTTAATTGGGCTTCTAACACTTATCGGGGTCTATAAGGAAAGAAAACGAAAAGATATCCCTATTGTGGAGTTGAAAATATAAACGAAAACTTTTCAAAAGCATTATGAGCCGAACTAGAGATCAAAACAAATAGGAAGTTATAATATCAATAATGCAGCTGCAAGAAACGAAGTAAGATCGGCTGATAAACTGCAACCAAATCGCAAGTATTTCAAAGTCTGGAACGGGTACCTACAATTAGTAGTTTTAAGATGAAGGTGACCTTTAAGGCCGTACATTCTATAAAAACCGAGATATAGCTAATATATAATATTTTTTCTTCATATCACATATTCTTTATATTCACTGGAGCCATCAGAAAAACCAAACCACACTTGTCGACTTGCTATACAAATACTAAGAACAGCGAATTACTTTCAGCGTTATTTGGCATTCAAAGCGATAAAGCCCTAGCTTCAACCTGCGGAAAAATAGGATGCTTCACAATAACAAAAATTTCGATAATGGACCCAAAAAGTACCAAAAATAATTTTAAACTACAACAAGACCAAAACTAGAGTTTACATTATGGACCAAATAATAAGGTGGAGAAGAAATTTCATTAACAAGGTGATGAAACCAGCTGATTCTATCCGACAAAGGTTTGGAAAAGCGGAGCCATGCTCTAGCACAGCATAAACCTCAAAGAAAAAAGAAACAGAAGTGCGGAAAGATCGCAAATGAAAAAAATATGCTATAAATCTAAACAACAAGTGTGCGCAGAATATTCAGTTTCAGCATGTAAGAAATGCTTCAATAAATGTGTCAAAAATACACACTATATTAATAACATATAAATTTAAAAATAGAAGGAAATGTCTACAGATTGCGACAGGCAATGGTAGTTTTTTTTCGGTGCACAAAGGGTTAAGTAAAAATAAATAGTATGAAGTTATAAGCAGTGACATAATAAATTATGCCTTCAAGAGGAGATCCTGGGAAGTGTTTACCGTTAAATTTGTTCTCTTGGTTATTGACGAACTCCATGGCTTAGACAAACACGACTATTGGGATGACCTGGCAGTCTAAACAGTAAAAGGACTTAATAAACCGAATATAAAAAGTCCTGCATGTCACAAAAAATAGGGTAAAATGTTCAGTCAGTTGGTGGTAAAAGCAGCATTCATTAAATTAGTAGTATTGTGTAGTGTAGGTGTTAATTGAAACACTTTAAATGTCGTAGAAAATTATCGTAAGTAAATGTGCAAGTAATTTTTGAATGCAAAAATCTCTGTAACTGCTTTGGTGGAAAGATTAAGTTCTTTGCCAAGTCGCAACATTTACGGAAGCAAAATCGCGTAAGGCAAAATCAATGCGTAATCTAAGGTTTTCTAAAAAAATTTTTAAATTGTTTACCGAGTGGTAAAGTTACAAAGCGAACACGATTTATTTAATATAAATGTCATTTTTATTATATGATAAGCTTTTGATGTGCTGCGTTAGAATATTTTTTTTTGATTGCAATATAATGAAAACTCATATTTTCAAACATATGTACATTTTTGTTATTTTTTTTTAAGTAGAACACTTCTTTCAAATCTGCTGATAGTACACAGGCTTGGATTAATCCAATCAAAATCGTATATCCTTTTAAAATCATTGAATGAGTTTGCTTTTGAATTTTATTTATACTATAGTGAGATGAGTGTAGATGTGGAAACGAATTGGTTGGAAAGTGAATGGAGTTTTACAAATTTCCAAAAAAAAAGTTTGTTTATTTCTTTTCCACTTGTTTGAAATAGAGATGTGAATGTTTGTGTGTTTGTTAGTTACTGATAGTATAACTGAGAATTTAATAACTTTCACTTTTGAGATATATTCATTTCATGATTGAGATATATTCACATATTGTGTACCAATATACGCACATATTCATATTTGAGTCTAGAAAAATGAATATCTATAACATTTTTTATCTTAATTACGAGTATAACGGTACGCATCCGCAGCTTTTTGAATTTGCTACACTCAAATTTTGGCTTGAAGAATTTGCACCTAAAAATTCTTAACAATACTTGAAAGAGAATTTATTATGGAAAATCTGAAAGCAATCGAGAAGTAGCATTTAAAAAACACTATAAATGTTGTGTAATATGGTTTACTATACCAAAATATACTAAATAAAATTCTTTAAGTCAAAGAAAAAAAAAAGCATTTGAATATGGGTACAATTTCATTGAGCACACAAAGTGAAATTAACAAAATATCCACTGGCTTCATACGGATGTCAAAAACGCCTTTTAGGACCAGTTTTTCAGGAGTTTATTAGAAAGACGGAAGGACCATATTAGTCACCTATACAATAATACGCAAAATTACTCTGAGTTACATTTCTGGTAACTACAATTTTTGCATCTCGTTATACAAGAAAAAAGGCAATTTCCCTACACCACTGCAACCATTTCACAGTGTGAGATTTAGTCAATCTAGCATCTCAAAATTAATTTTTATATGAAGTTGTAGAGATATGAACTTGAAATTTGGCACGATCGTTAAGGAGATTATAAGCTTCAATATGGTGAAAGACAACTAGTTCCAACTAGTGTCAAAGGGGACTAGTTCCGAACTATCCTCAAAAACACTAGTTGGGGACAATTTTTTTACACATTTATATTCAAAATTTCTTCTTTTTTTCTCTTCTAACTAAAACTTGTCGATATATTGATATAATCACCCACATACAACCATTACTATAAAATTCTTCAAGTTTCGAACTTTAGTTTTTGGTGATTCTTTGCAAATGAGAAAAATAAAAAGTTAATGTTGTTTCAATGTTAAATTTATTGATATCTAAAACATAATAAAGAGGAAAAACTAAAAAATTCAACGAAAGTTCTTAAAAGAATGGAAAATATTCAAAATAAGATATTAATCAAAAACCAAAATAAAGAAATTATATACAAATTATACAAAAGTAAAAAGCGAAAAGTAGAAATAAAAAAAAAATAAGGAATTTATACAAAAATAAAAATTCCAGAGAGCTGCAAGCAAAGTTTTTTATGCTAAATCATCAAATTCATCATTTAGTTGGGTGTCAGACAGAAGTGCAATGACCTCAGAAGGTAAAGTAGAACGCTTGGTTTTTGGGGGCAAACGTAAACTTGCAATCTCTGACGTGATAAGCAACCTATGCAATAAATCTATGTTGGTGTCAACTCAGGACGTTTTTCTTGTGAACAGTTCGCGATACTGTCTCGACTCTTTATTGCGTGCTTCTTGCGCTTCTTCAGAAAAGTTTCCTATGGGAAGAATGCTTGAAGAAATGATAGCTCCTCCATGAAACAATATTTTGTGGAGAGTTACTGGCATATAGTACCAAGGATATAAACTCAAATAAAGCTCTCTTGTTTCTGACGTAAAATTTTGGAACGCATCTATATTGATAAAATACCCGATGTCTTTTCTGCTTCTTTGAAAAATCTTCTGGCCGTATTGCCATCATTTGTGTTTCGAAGGGGATGAAGCCGACAACTCTTTGACAATGTTTGCTGAGTCTCTTTTTCCGCAGGATCTCAGATGTATTGCGGTAGCCATAGTTAATTGTTCCGAAGCTACATTTGATATTAACTCTGTTTTTGTGTACTCGAAGCACTTTCAGCAAACTCTTTTTCTCGCCTTCCGCGTTGAGGTATTTGTTTTGAAGTTGATGGTGCGTGATCAAGAGCAAAATCAACAGCAGAAATTTTTGAACTTAGCCAAATAGCATTGTCATGCATAAATCTTGCTTTATCACGGTGAGATTTGCTTCATCGCTATTGAAATTGGAAGCAAAGCTTTTTTATACGATCTTTAATTTTGGTATCGTCAACATCTGGTCCAAAAATTGATATAACGTGCTTTTCCGCCGCTTCTGTTTTTTCGCTTTTCACCTTGCTCAACCAAATCCAAAATAGCTCCTTTCGCGATATTTCACTCATACTAAAAAAAGGCAGAAAATGGGCAGGATTTTATTTTTTAAATTTGTTTTGGGCACATTAACAAAGATTCTGCTGGCATTCCCATCACGGAACTCCGTGGGACTTGGAAGTTCTAGTCTATCAAATATTTGAAAACTTTAAAATTTGTCTTACCTTTCAGGTGGTTATAAAACAATTTTTTCAAAATACTTGAATGCAAAAATAAATATTGTATAAAACAAAAATTTTAAGTTTAAGTAATAACCTTCAATACAAAAAATATTTTAGGCCAAAAAAACCACTCACAACTTCGACCTGATCACTCAAACTTTTGTGATCAATGCAAGCTTGCAAATCAATTGTAGCATGCTATGCAATTGCACGTGTTTGATAGCTGTTATCACGCCAATAACATTTTTTTATTCTCTTTTGTGTTTGTTTTCGTAACAATTGGGGTCTCTTCTCACGTAAAAAAAAAATATGAGCGAGTTACGAAAACATTTTTTTTTTTAATTTCGAGATGCCAGATTGATTAAATCTCACAGTGTGCATTTGAAGCAGATGTAAAATATTTAATATATATCATAAATATATATTATTTTTGGAGAAAACTGGCCAACTTAAAATCTGTGTACCAAATTTGGTAAAATTTGATAGAATAGTTTCAGAGATGTAGCCGATTTAAAATCTGTGTATTAAATTTGGTAAAATTTGATAGAATAGTTTCGGAGATGTAGCTTATTCTCTAAAGAGGGCGATGCTGTCACAAATTTTTCCAATAAGAAAATGATTGTTCTTTCTCTTAATTGGCGCTATAACCGACTAGGCAATATGGACCTGATTTCATCACAGCGACACAGAGACACCAAGTGATTTTGGATTTTTCAAAGTCAAAACATGTGAGCAAAGCCATTTGATGTGATAAGTGCGTGTAAATTAGGCTTATTCGAATTTTGCGATATTCTGTATTTAACATCCAAATAACAATGGAAACGCAAAAATGTTTTAAAATAAAGCCAAATAGAATATGCAGAAAAATTTATTTTTGACAAAATGTAAGGTGATTAAGTCTTGATTTTCTCACAAGCACAATTTTCAAATATTCGTGTTTGCTTTTAAACTTTTATAATTTGTGGACCAGTTATAGTCAGGTCTTATAAAAAGATTTTAATTTCTTCAAATATACTCCTTAAAAATATGTTTATATAAATTCCCCTTTTCTTAAGATAGCGCATTAAAAGTAACTAATATATTATAATTAAATATTTGTATTATCGCCAGATATGCTCCTATTACACCGCTACACTAGTTTACATGAAAAAAGAACTGAACTTTATTAAAAAGTGTTTTTTAGACTAATTTTGTATCGCTGGAAAGAAAATGACTACTTTTGCAGTTATTTCTAAAAAAAAAAAAATAGCAACTTTCTAATTTTTCAATCGGATATTATCTATCCTATATCCTTATATCGAATTTGCGGCAACTACCAAAAACTAAAACTTCGATGTTAACCGAAGATATGATTGATTTATTACATACCGGGGCTCTTTTGTTATTGCTTTTTTTAATCAACTTTCTTTTACAAAAAACTTCAAAAAGTTCATTAAGAGTTTCGCTTCTTATTCTGAAATTTTTGTTCATATCTGCCTTCATTGCTTGATGCTGTTAAAAAACGACTGTTCGGTGAACAAAGTTACAATAACCTGGACACTAGTTCGCTCGGGTATAAAAAATATAATAGGGTATATGCTTCTGGCATTTGTTGATCATATTCACTTTCAGTAGACCATTTAACATAAAAATGATCTACGTAGTATCCTATCGTGTATATCAGTGCTATTAGGGATCGAGCTAACTAAATTCAAATTCACTTCGAAACAACTTTTACAAGTCCCATTAAAAATAGATTGAGAGTCATAAAATCGACACACGCGCAATTAAAAAATATGAAAACTACAAAGTGAGTAAGCAAAACAAAAAAGGAAATAATCGCAGTCAGCGACCACCAACCGAAAACATACAATATTACTTATTATTATTACATACTCGCACGAAACCGACCACCACGGCGTATGAGCAATACAATTAACTCTATATAATGGCCACTATATATAGTTTAGTTTGAGAAAAGTATTGGGTGAAAAAATGAAAACAGCAAGTGGGCAACTTAAGGTGAAATAGCTTGACAAAAGCAAAGAAAATATAACCGCTGCATAAGGAAAAGGAAAAGTTATATTCCCCGTAAGGAAAGCGCGCGCGAAAGTATGGAAAAAAAACAAAAAATTGCAGCGCTACTCAACTGACCCAGTTCGACTCTAGCTTCATAACTAATTCACATGTTGCCGAGTTCAGTTGAGTCTTACGCGCTGTAATACAAGCGCCCCCTAAGCAAAACTTCACATGGAAACCAACCATAAGGTGTAGGGGTTTGTATTACAACACTGCAAAAGTTTCCAGTACATGTAGTACTGGAAATATAAAAGAAAAATAAGTAACAAAAGAATGAAGCAAAGTAAAAAACCTTTAGTTTGTTGCTCTGCACTCTTATACCGGTACACACACGCACCTTCATATGGAGCATACGTACTTACAACTAGAAATGTTATGGTATGCGCCCCAGTGTACGCTCAGTACATGCCAAACTTACGGAGCTGTTTTGTAGTTATGCAACTAAAAATTTTATAAATCTGAAACTATTACTCGAAGTAAGATTTTTGTATGCATATACGTGTGTTTATTAGTTGGTTAAAATTTGATTTAAAAATCACCAGCACATAACCAACACAAAATTTGCTATGGGTGGACTTAAATTTGTACTATGACATTTTTTAAATTACTTTAAAAGGTTAAAATAAAATGTGTAAGCCTAATTACTTAGAGCGCCGCAACAGGTCTACCTCCTTATATTATACTCGTTATAAATTACACTAAATTGTAAACTAATTGTAAACTTTTTCATTTACCCACTCATACTTTGTGCAAATTTTTGTATTTCATCGAAATCGAAATAAAATTATTCCGCTATTGGTAAGATCGAAATTGATATTTGTATTTGAACTTTACTCTAAAATAATACAAATTCAAATGTTGAATCGATATGACAATTGATCAATGATTCTTTTTTCGGCACTCACTCATTTTGAGTGCACACCCTCAATTGTATCTTCGTTAGAGTTGTCAATCGTGTGGTCCCGGGATTCTTATAATTTTCAATTCCGGAAACCTGGAATTCATGTCAACTAATTTTAGTAAATATTCTATACCGGACGTTTGGAATTCCTTTCAACTGATTGTGGTAATTTTAGAATACAACCACTTTTGTATTTAAAAAGTTAAAAGCTTGAATACATGAAACATGGAAAGTTGTTGGAAGACTAAAATTTGGAAAATACTCCATACTTTGTTATTAAAGCAAGCATATTTTATTATATTCTTTTATTGTATTTTTCTCATTTTAATTATGCGATATGTAGACTGTATCTATTGATTGTGGTTAGTTGGTTGATTTAATTTGCCATTTTGATTCCACAACTCCAACGGGCAACCTATAGCTATCCGGCGGTTTTAATGAATTTCAGTATTCTATAGAGATTGAACTCTGACATATTTTGCAGAAATAGTTTACCGAGTGTACTTAGTCTCGTCCTAGCGAGAGCTGGGAACTCTCACAGTAACTGTTCGACTGTCTCTCCTTTGAACCAGGGTTCTAAGAGCCAGTGCTCTGTGCAGACTGCTGTGAGTTTGTAGGTCTTTGTTTTGCTCAGCTTTGAACAATGGCCAGGAAGCCATCCCGTTAAGAGATTGGCGAAGATACCCTTGATGTTAGCGACTGGGCTGTTGATGAAAACAAAGATTTCATCACCGGGAATCCTATTACACTGTACCAGTGATGCGGCCTTCAAAATAGCCATAAGCTCCGTCTGAAAAACACTACAGCAATCAGCTAGACGGAAGCGGAAAGTTATACCGTAAGTTATTCCGAGAATACCCTTCCACCAACTCTCCCACCAAGCTTGGAGATGTATCCGTGTAAACGTCGATGGTGACATTTGTTCTAACCATATCCTAACCATATCGCTTTCGTGCAGCTGGGTCATGAGTTTGGTTTCGAACGGGCCAGTCGGAAGCGCTTAGTCGGTCAACATAGGCAGTTCCGTGAGTTCAGCCATTATTGAACTGTTGCCTAATTGAATTTAGTCTAATGGCGATGTTACATGCGAATTTCTTAGCATATATAGGCCAACCGGGAGAAAATTAACAGAGAGGCTATTAGCTACACTCTCTCTACTATCTTAATATTCACTTTCCTGGCGCGAGCCTCCTATCAAACTACCGTGCCATAAAAAAGGAATTGTTCTCACAATTGCCATATAGATTCATGCAACAATAATCGTGTCTACAAGGCCCCAGCTCTTTTCTAAAACCCTGCTGTATGAGTAAACATACCATACTATCCATGATCAGACCCAGATACTTGGCTTGTTCCGTTCTCCTCAACGTTACTCCCTTTAGAGTTAAATTTCTCACTGGTTTTCTAGAGAATATAATCCGTTAAGTTTTGTTGGGGTTAACCCCCAAGTCTGCGGCACCAATGCATGAGCTTATTGAGTAGTCCTTGTACCGGACCTGCCAGCGTATCCAGATGCTTGCCTACTGCCGCTATTGTCTGCGTAGGCCGCCACTTTTCCTCTGATACTTTGGATTTCTTTTAGCAGGCTGTCAGCAGCGATATTCCAAAGGCGATAATACTGCTCATGGAGGTGTGCCTCTTACCATGAACTTCTGCGCAGAGGAGTCCCGCAACTCCGCTTCAATTACCCATTCAATTAGAAAGAACGCAGTTATGGTATTACATAGCCCCAAATAACTGCCTCTGAACTAGATATCTGACCGAGCTATGGCTCTTAGAGAGGGGGTTTGCGTTTGACAAAAGGTTTTCCATGAGCAGCTCTAACTGCATATTTGAAGCTATGTTATGCTATTCTACAAAAACTTTAGTTTCCGAAGACTATATTGCGCAATGGAAAAACTATTACCTAGCTAGTGCAAATGAATATTTTTTAAACCAATTATGAACGACTTAAGTCAAATGCCACATATTTACCACAAAATTAACCTAAAATATACCAAATTGCAAGTAAAATGAAGCAAAAACGATTTTGGGCCTAAGCTTATTCTAGATTTTCTGTTAATCGGTAGGATTAGTAATTCTCTAAGCTCAATAAAAATTGTAACTTATGTATGTACATTCTTCTGTCTAAAGTAATGTAATATTTTCTGTCGCCTGCAAGTTTTTTTATTAGAAATATTATATATCTAAAAATTACATGACTGAATAAAGTTTTCTCTGTTGTCTGAATATTTGAACCAGAATAAATTATTTCGTCACTATACCACTTCTAATTTTTGACTACATTTTATCTTTAAGGATGTGCGAATGTAAAATAACTTTATTACTTCTTCTAAAAATAAATATATATAAATTTTTTTGTGGCCTGATTGTATTTATATGCACAGTAGTTTTTTTTTTTTTTGTTTAAGATCAGCCTAGCAAGAAAAATCCTGATGCGGAGGCGTCGTCATCAATAAAATACCAGCTATAAATTATACCCCTTTCAAAACACATTGAACTCTTGACTTTGACTAAATTTTGATCCTGTGTGAAATGTAGGGAATTATGAAAGCAAAATGCACGATAAAAATAATCCCATTTTCAGTTGAGTATATAAATGTCTATGAGCAAATAATAACATTCCAATATATATATATATATATATACAATATAAATCTCTTCATTATTCACAGACAAAGTGCAGTAGCAAATAATAGAAATTTCTGATTTAAATTTATAATGAACCGCAACGAGTACATTAACCTGCAGAATTGCAATGACGGCCGCACTTAAAATTAAAAAAAAAAAACAAAATAAAACATGCAGGTATTTTATGTAAATACTTTCCCTGTGAGAAATTAAACTACAATGTAGTCTGGGTGGAGTGAACCTCCGATTATGCGAAAAATCCAATAGACTGAATATCAAAAACTTAAAAAAAAGAAACTTTTATGTTTAAAACACTACTGAGTGAATAATTTTGAGTGTCTATAGAGTGAATACATCTGAATACGAATTTGATACAAATTCAAACCATGGCGAATTTATATAAGGTGGTGTTGAGCAAGCAGCTGAGTGAATTCGCTAGCTGAACTGAATTTCAAAAGTAATGGACACATTCAACCGGATATATTTTGAAATTTCTAAAATGGGTGATCAAAGCTGGACAAAAGGAAATACAAAACAGTTGTAGAAGATGAAAAATTCTTGGAATAAAATAATTAATCCCGAGCAAATTTCAAATTTTCTTTTTGAACAATTAAAAAATCGCGAGCACAGGGACGACTACTTATGAATAAATTGTACAACTGTGCCTGATTCGGTTAGGACGTCTTCGATCGGAAAAAAATACTTTCAGAGTACCTGGAGCAATTCATTATGCCAGATGGATAGTAAATACCATTTATTGTCTCACTCTGGCCACCAACCAAGACAGAAGAATTGATAAAGAAATTGCAGATAAGGTGTTATATAAAAGAAGAAAGTAATTTTAAAAGTTGCAGCCAACCGAAAATTCGGGACTTTGAAGAGAAGAACATATAAAAAAGTTAGATATCCTCATATGGAAAAGGCGTTGTATAATTGGTTTTTTTTTTCGAAAATATTAGTCGCACGTAAGAAAGTATTTGCATTATTTAAATGAAGAAAAGAAGATATTTCAGAGTGCCTTATACATTTTACTTTAAACAAAGCTGTGTGGCTCTTGAGACTTGCTTGGGATAAAGTTAATTCAAGCGTTAAATATAAAGTTAAAGTAATAGGAAACCGGGTTTGAGAAGCATTAATTTCATAAATTCCAATAGCAATGATGACAATGAAATGCCATTATCCTTAATGCGCCAAAAGTTGTGTCAAAAACGATATGAAACTGTTCATGAGAGGAAAGCTCTGCTTCAAGATCCTTTTGCAGCTGTTAGTGTATGGAAAAATTAAGAATTGGGTATACTGCATGTGTATTAAAGCTTTTTTCTATTTGTTTAGGTAATCTATACCAACGATGGCATTAAAAAAAGGAATTCTGCTGAGGTTAATGAGAAACTTTGTAATGAAGATGATGTCGAAGCGATTGCCTCATGAAACGACGATATTGCTGAGGTAAATAATAGGAGAGTTGGGATTCCAATGAGGCTATTGGATCCAGGGAGCAGAAGTAAATACTACAGACTTTCCAAGTATTTTGGCACTGCAGAGCATTCGATATGAAGCAAAATAAAAATCTCTTACTGAGCGCAGAAAACAGATCTTTGTAAACACTTTTGAAGTAAAGCTTTTTTAACGACATTGAAGTCACCACATGACGCTTGTATGAGAAAAAAACAAATATACAAACTGAGGTAGCGACATATCAATGTATATACATACATATATCTATATATAAATATAAATGTACGTACTATGTATGCCCATCAGTTTTCGGTACTAGTTCAGGATCATTTGATGACAAGTTCTGCGCCGTTTCGGCACTATTTTAGGACTAGCCATTTCGATACCATTTCAATACCATTTCAAGACCTGCAATAGTCCGGGACTGGTTCACCACTACAACTACTACTACTACTACTACTAATTACTACCACTAAAAGTCCAAACAACTAGTACTACTACTTCTCCTACAACTTCTACTACTACTGCTTACTGCCACTAATTACTACTACTATCACTACGACTAATACTGCTAATATTTTATTTGCTAATGCTACTCTTTATTGCCACTACTGTTTTAACTTCTGCTACCACTACTCTTTAAAAAAATTATTTTTGCTAATTTTTACTACTACTTTTACTAATGCTACTACTAATTACTACTACTATTTTGAGTTATGGTACTACTTATTACTACTACTATTTTGACTATGTTCCATAACTATTTTTACTTATTCTAGTACTAATTACTAACACTATTTTCATACTAATTTTACTACCATTTTTACTTATGCTACTGGGAGTTACTCATACTACTTTTAATATTTTCTACTACAATTTTTTTCATGCTACTACTAATTAAGACTATTTTTTTTTTACTTTTCTCTACTATTGTTTTTAATAATTTCTACTACTATTTTTACCAATTCTACTACTAATCACTACTTTAATTTTATAAATGCTACCACTATTTTGTTTTAATAATTTCTACTTCTATTTTCACTCATGCTAAAACCAAAAAAAATAAAAAGGATGTCTTATAAAACTCTCCCCAATATTTAACTTTATATCGCTTCGTAGAGTCGGCACAGAAGATTTACTTCTGGTTCGCACACTTAAGTGCACGCGTGTTGTTTTTTGCTCTTAATGTCTTATTTATTATTCAAAAAATAAATTACTATGAATTTAACGAACACAAACTCAATCTGGATAAAGTGAAGGATTTGAGTTTCATGAACTGCACTTGAGTTGGTTAGTTTACTCCACCCAGATTGCACTGTAATTTTAAAGCAATTTGCAAATTCTATTTTGCAATAATAACTAATTGCCGCTCACTACAACTGACTGATTCAGTTGACATGGCGATGTCATAGAAAGCAGTAACTTATCCCATCTTTCATTTGATTTACACTACTTTACTTGTAATTTAAATTCGAAAATGTATTTATTTCAGATTAGCACGACAAATGAGCTTACAAAAAACCAAAACTGCTTTTCGCAACATTTGTATTAAATTAGTTTAAAACTAAAGTAGTTCACAAACAATTAATTTCTGCATATGTTTTTTTCAAGCAACTCACTGATCTTTTTTTTCCAACAGGGCTCTCTCTGCATTTTTGTATTAGTTAAGTATGTACTAATGTGTGTGTGTGTGTGTGTGCAATTGATTGGTTTTGCATCAACACCAATAAGTGGCATCCATTGAGTTGATTAAATAATTATAGATATCGATTAAATTTCAATTGAAAATTAAACCAACAAAATTCACTCTAAAATACATCGAAACAAGTTGAGAAGAGTGTGCAAGAAAGATGAAGGAGAGCGAGTGCCTGCCTACCTACCGACAAAGCTGGGTGAAATTAATTATCTGGCGTGGAATGGAAAGTGCACCAAAGGGAGGGTGGGTGTTCGCATAACTGAAGGAAGTCTGCATATATGTAATTATAGTATACCAGTTAGAGTGGTAGCGGTCAGCTGATGTTGAGTGCTGGGGTGGGGAGAATGAAATGAAATTCAGTTCATATACAACTGCATTATAAAGTAAGTTAATAGAGTTGCTAAACAGTTCGAACAGCGGTAGAAGTGCAGTGGTCGATTTCAGTTCGACCAGCCATTGAATAGCAGAATAGCTGTATATTTGCATTTCCTATACGATATGTGGTACGAAGAGAGTGCTCTATTAAATATACTCGTATCCGTTGCATATGTTTGCGATGTTGCGGTACAATTTCAAAGTGGCACGCGCAATCCTTCTCCTCTAGCACTCAACTATTCATACATGCGTATTGAGTATGCGAATAAATTGGTAAGTAACTTTATATTGAATACTCAACGGGCATTGAATTTGATGTATAGAAGTTGGCATGAATGTTTATTTACTTGTTTGCCTGTATGGGTGAGGTGACCGCAATACATGCATTAGTGTTTGTTTCCTTGCTAGGCATTGAAAGTACTTACCGAAATTGTTGTGGCGCTTTCATTCCATAATCGAATATACAACTACATTTTATGTAAATATTTACATGCCCAAACTCTACATACATGTATATATAATTATATATGTAGATATATTCACCTTAAGGTGCCCTCCAATTTTGGAGAAAGCTTAAATAGTCTTGGAGATGTTGTGCTCAGTTTTAAAATATTTCATATGTATATCATTGAAAAAAATTAAAGGCTTTAAGCGAATATTTGGGTGAAAATTGTAAACACACCTACAGGAACACAAAAAAAAAATTTAGATATTTTCTTATAATAAAATTGAGGAGCGTGTAGTTTTACGTCACCTCTGAACGGCAATTGAATTTTGAAGTAACATATCTTTAGCGGAATGAGAGTGAAGTCACGACATGAAGCTTAAATATGGAACCATTTCGGTACTAGTTCAGGACAACTTGAGGACAAATTCTGAACCGTTTCGGTACAAGATATTTAAAGACCACTTCAGGACCTTTCACAAGTTTGGGACTGATTCACAACTATTATTTATAAAAGGTGGTTTTTTTTTAGACGTGTGGTTTCAATGAGACATTACATTTTTCGGAGTTTTGTCTTTTTGACAGCTGTTACTTGATTTATACTCAATTTGATTGCCATTTCATAATAAATAACTTATTCTAGAACAACTTTTGTAAAGCGTGGAAATTTATTACCAAAATAATGATTCGGATCGCGCGCTGCGTTCAATAATCCGTCGACATAATCGCCCAGCAGAGTCAGTAATTCGAGCAATCATGGATCAGCTTCACACCACGTTTACCCTAGTGGATAATGCGCATCCTCAGAGATGTCGTACCATGCGCACCGAATACGCTATTACTGCTGTAGAGCAGAGTATCGAAGAAGACCCAAATGAGTCCATACGTCAATGCGTGCAACAATCAGAGCTGTGCCCATTCACTTTATGGAAGATTTTGCGAAAGCATCGTGTTTTGGGGGCTAACAAAATCTAACTCGTGCAAGAATTGAAGCCGAACGACCATCAAACATGTCGCACGTTCGATGAATGGGCCCAAGACGAGATGACCACCGACCCCGATTTTCACATTTTGTTCAGCGATGAAGCTCTCCTTTGCTCAGATGGGTACGTTAATAAACAAAATTTTCGCATCATTTGGAATGTTGATAATCCACAGGCCAAGCCGTTGAGACCCCTTTACATCCTCAAAAAGTCACTGTTTGGTGTGCTCTGTGAGCAGAGGGAATCATTGGGATATATTTCTTCAAAAATCAGCAGGGCATAATGTCACAGTCAATAGCGAGCGCAATAAAACCACGATTAATGACTTTTTCGTGCCTGAATTGGAGGATGCTGATGTGGACGACCTGTGGTCCCAACAATATGGCGCTACATGTCATACAGCCAACGAAACAATAAATTTATTGAAGGAAAATTTAGTTGAGCGCAATATCTCGCGTCGTGGGCATGTGGCGTGGCCTTCAAGATCGTGCGATTTGACACCGCTGGACTATTTTTTGTAGGGTTATGTGAACTGACTTGTCTTCCGCGTGTTGTTGCTGACATGCGGCCTCAATTGGCATAATAAGGGGTCGAAAATTGAGCCTTTCGGCTGGAATTTAATCGAGCCAGCCGCGCCCGTCTCTTGCCCAAAATCATTTTTAGAACATAATGCCAAACTCTCGTCTTCATAATAGAGTTAAATTCTGGGTCATAACATTAAACTATATGCACTTTATTTGTTCTTGAAAACCACATGTCTAAAAAAACCCCTTTATATGGAGGAAAATCCACTAAAGAAAGCAGGATTTCAGGTAGGAGTTTCGCTAACACAATGCATTCAAATTTGGAAAAACTTATGTATTTTTATCCAGACAGGTTTTCAAGACTGCCCCTTTTAACTTTCGTTTCGTATTCACGCGAACCAGAACTAAATTAGAACGGAGTTTGAAACAGTTGTTTATCACTAGAGTCTGGAATGACAGGGAAAAGTTAAAAAATAGGCTACTTTAAGACAGTCTGGGCTTTGCGGACTTCGGATAGTTATAGAGGTGTTTTCACAAAATTGCACTAATTAAACTTTCGAGTCATAAGCGGCGTATACTACTGAAAAGACTCGTGTGGAGCTGTCGCTTTAGAATCATTTTCTTTAGAAAGAAATGTAGTTTTTCAATGGCATCAACGTATGTTGTCAATTTTTTTTAAGCGTCGCTGGGCACTTTTCTTTTTAGCTAGATTAAAAAAAAAATTCATATTAAAGGGATTTTAGAATGTGGTTTCAATACGAACAACAAAAAGCTAATCTAAAACATTTTGCTCAAATTTATGGAGAGCCTTTACATTTCAATCATTTGGTCTTTGAAATTTTTTCTTTTGACCGCTGAGAAAATCGTATTTTTCAGTTTATAATTTTTTTTTTTTGTAAATGCACATAACTTCGACTTGCCAATTATTTGCAATTAGTTGACCATTAAAATACGAAGAAAAAAAATTATTATTATTTCTCGAAAGGTGTATTTTTTTTACATCAAAGGGAAGGCACTTCAAAAAGTATTTTGGCGTAGTGGCCAGTTTGGCGTAGTTTGCCAAACTTTTTGTTTATGAAATAAAATTTTTTCTTTGAAATAGTGCTTTCCTGATGATGGGTGCTGCTTCATAATTTTGTTTATTATTGAAATTAGTTTCATGTGACACAATATGTGCTAAGCCTTCCGAATGTTGTTGAACACTCCATTATTGTTTAGTTTTTTTTTTTGGTACACCAATGCGAGGTAAAAGTTGAATTATAAAATAAAGCTTCTTTATTTCGCATCGTAACTATTTGTTTACAATACTTAATTTCCAATAATCAGCTATACAACTTGTTTGCAATCTTACATAAAGCTCACTAAGATTACTAAGTTGATTCAGTAGAGGGCCATAATTACAACGAAAAAATACTATTTACAAAAAAAAAACGTGTATGTCTTAAACAAAAAGTTTTGATTAACAGCCGCTCTTTCTTTCTGATGTGAAAAAATAAGAGATTGAAAATTACCATCTCCACTGTTTAAATGCCCCAAAAAAACTGTTATTATTTAAGAGGAAATATAAGGCCCCAAAGAGAACAGGTAGTTTATTGGATAGCAAACAAAATGCAAGTAAGCTAAAGTAAAGTGTTTTGTTTCAAAAGAAATTAAGGCATAAATTCAAAAATAATAAAGTGAAAACTTGTGAGTAAAATATTTTGAAAAAAAAATTTTATACAGCCTTGCTGCCATTTAACGGTACTTTCTCTGGTGTGCTGACATGGTCACGACGGGTACGATTAAAGGTTTATTTTGCGTAGAGTGAATTTAGTTGAAATAAACGTTAGTAATTCTTACTATAATATTTACAATATAGTTCTTGTATTTTCAGACATTTGAACACGCAAGAGGTTATTGATTTTTTAAATAACTTTTGCGATAGTGATGAAGAAGGTTCGCCAGTCAGTTTATATATCTTTCCTCCAGTCATCGAAAATGATGAACTCAGTGGAGAAGGTGACGCTGATGAAGACGACGTGGGTAAGCCGGAGGATATTTGTGTTGGGCAACTGAAAGCATTTTGTGAGTTAGTGACGAGTAGTGGTAGTGGGGTTTTAACGATTGATGATAATGATGATCGATATCTTAGAAAACTCTGCGAAAAACTTGGAAACGAATTTGTTAGATTTCGACAGAGCTGTCCTCATTAACAGAAACGTTCGTAAGCCGTTTACGAAAAGTGAAACCAACACTTTCTGCAGTGCACCCACCATTATCCCGGAAAGAGCCACGTTTTACGTGGGTAGAAAATAATTCGGTTGGAATGATCCCAATTTTTATTCCCCAAATTTCGAAGACTGTAAGGTAAAACCTCACCAACAATTCGAAAAGTTTTTTGATAATGAACTTATAGAGCACATAATAAATCAGTCATAAAAGTATGCAATTTTCATTGGTAAGCCAAATCCTTAAGTTACTATTGATGAGCTTAAAGTTTCATAGCTTTCTTTTTGGTCAGTGGATATAATAGCCGTAGCAAGTTTACATCATTTTGGAGCGTTGATAATGACACGCGTAACGAAATGATACGAGTATATTTAGCTATATTAGAGACAAGATGTGGAAACTACGGCCCCTAACCGACCACTTGAAATCGAACATGTTGAAACATTTGCACCCAAAACAGGATTTTTCATTTTACGAGAGCATGATATCTTACTTTGGACGTCACGGCTGCAAACAGTTCATAAAATTAAAACCATTGCGCTTCGGCTACAAAGTTTGGTCCTCGAGTACACCATCATTTGGTGAATTTTGAAATATATAAAGGAAATAATCGGCGGGCCAACATTTCCTACCATCAAGTTTTTGGAAAACGTGCAGGCCCACTATGTAATAAACATAATAGACGACTTTTCACCGGCGGCTCAAAATTTATCTTTTTCATTCTTTTTTGATAACGTTTTCACTAGCTTTCCTTTGTTAGCTTACTTGAAGGCTCGGGGATACACTGCAACAGATAGTTCCGTGAAAATCGAACATAAAATGTTGCTAAAAGCAAAGGATACGCGGTCATATTGAGTCCATACAACTGCAAGAATGAAACGTTTTTCTCACAAATCACTTCGACATTTTATGAATCCACGGCCGTCCGTTATCCGAAAATACAAAAAATATATGAGCGGAGCGTAGCTCAAAATGTGGGCTTGTATCGCATCGGTATATGAGGAAAGAAATAGTGGAGCAGTATTTTTACTTGGTCGGTTGGCATTTCACTCATTGTTTAGCCCACCCAGAAATGTCGCACCTAGAGTTTCGGTGGCAAATTGCCATTAATTACTGTAAGAACTTTTCTGAGGGGATACTAAGATATGATGGGTTAAATCATTTCGTTCGTCCGTGCAAAAAAAAAAGATGGTGTGCTTCTGATTTGTGTACTTCTGTAGGTTGAGCTGAGTGCCCAAAATGCAATGTTGGCGCTTGTGTGAAGTATTTTATAAAATTCCATAGAAAAAATTAATAATTAACCCTATAAATCTATACGAACATGTAAAATTTGTGTTGTATCTTTTATGCATAAAATTATAATAAGATGCGATTTAAAAAAACTTAAATTTTTACTTATTTAGTTGCGTAGTGCGGCATAAACATTCCCTTTCATTCAAATAAAATATTCGAAAAAATTAACGCCTATGCATAATGCCCAGTATGACCATATGGTTACACCTCGTAAATCTGTTTGGGAATGATGATTTAAAAAGAGGATTTTACCTAAGTGAACATTATAGCTATAAAAGCAATCCTCTAAAATATCTTCGAAATCTGAGCAAAAAAAGTTTAAGGCATATTCAAGTTAATGTATACATGAAATACTTATTTTCAGCATATCATTTTCTTCTATGTGTCAAAAATGTTCGTTCCATTGTTCCATTATTGAGACATGTATACCATGTAAAGAAATGCCTAGCGCTTCTAGGCTACTTTTGTATATCCACTTATATTTTTCTCTCTTTCAATAACCCACAAACGAGGCCACTTAAAAATAAAAATCACTACCAATGCCTACGTAAATTTTTTTGCTGTTAATAAATAACACTAAACAGAAAACACAAAGAGATCGTACAAAGAAATTTAGCACGGTAGGAAACCGGGTTGCCTTGAGAATATTGTGTTAAAATAAAAAAGTACACTTTTCAAGAAATTAAATTAAAAAAGTGCAGGGCTTGAGCTGACAATTTTTTCCTTTGCATTTCAATGCTCAACTAATTATGAACATTCTGCAAGTCGAAGTATCGAAATCGGTCACTTCTTAGTGAAGTTATGTAAATCAAAAAATAAAAATTTTAATGAAGAAAAAATTCAATTTTCACAGCGAAATTAAAATCGCCGTTAACTATCCAAAAAAAAAATCTGGTGAAGCAAAAAAGAGAAATACGAGTCTGATGTTTTTAAGCAAGAAACAACATATTCGAATTTCATGGAAAAAGAGAAATCTGATCCGAAGGGTGTCTTGAAATCAAAATTCTCTGAAAAATTGAAGGCACTTTCTTTCGATTAAGACCCCAGTGCACATATGCAAATAAAGGGTCTTGCAATAGGGACGCTACAAAAGTAAACCGATAGTGACAGCAAACGACGCCATATTTTTTCCCGCTCTTTTGACGTTTCACTTCAGTAAGGGTTGCCATTTCATCATGGAAAGATATACGATCCAACAACGAGTCGAAATTATTAAAATTTACTACCGAAATTCGGAGTCAATGGCCTCAACTTTAAGAGCGCTACGTCCAATTTATGGTCGTCGTCATTTCTGGCTGAATGGCTTCGTCAATAAGCAAAATATGCGTTATTGGACAGGCAGCAACCCACACGTACTCCATGAGTCAACATTGCATCCCGAAAAAATTACGGTTGGGTGCAGTTTATGGGTCGGCGACGTACTTCTTCCGTGATGATCAAGACCGACACGTTACTGTGAATGGGAATCGCTACCGCTCAATGATAACCGAATATTTTTGGCCAGAATTGGATGATATGGACTTGGACAATATGTGGTTTCAACAGGACGTCGCCACAAGCTACACAGCGAATGAACAATCGATTTATTGAAAACTAAGTTTGGTGATCTTTTCGTGTTATCTCACGAAAGGGCCCAGTCAATTGGCCGCCTCGGTCGTGCGATTTGACGCCGTTAGACTATTTCCTGTGAGACTGCGTCAAGTCTATGGTCTTTGCCAACAAGCCAGCGACGATTGATGAACTTCGTACGAATATCGAACGTGAAATTGCAGCAGTATCTGCCGATTTACACTTGAAAACCGTCGAAAATTGGGTTCAGCGTCTGGACTTCTGCAAGCGTGCCCGTTGTGCCCATGCAAAAAAAATCCAGTTCCATACATAATGGCATCGAATGTACTTTCATAGGAATAACAAATTTAATTCATATTCCAAACCGTTTTTGTTTTATTTAAAAAAAACTTTTGTAGCGTTCCTATTGCAAGACCCGATGCATCTAACTAAAATTATTCAAGTGCTTGTTTGTGTGCTTATTATACGAAGTATTTATATGTACATATATATGTATGTATATAAAAATGTACATATGTCTATAAAATAGTCGCACGCGCTACGCTAGCAAACGATAATATCTACACAGCGCCAATACGACCACTTCGAAGTTAATTTTCTTTGAAATGCATTGCAGTCGGTTTAGTGGCTGAGGGCCATCGTATTGTGGCCATGCTGGCGGTCGTCATATTGGTGCTACTCGAACTGGACTGCCATAATCGGTACGTTGGCGCATAACAAAAATATCCGTCGACTTGGTAGCCCACGTTGGTTTGCTGGCTGAATACTTGAATTGCAATAAAAATCGATCGATTTGCCAGTAGCGGTGAACTTTGTATGCCTCCAGTGCACGCCAGTGTGGTTGTGGTGTGTGCCAGTGTGTGTGTATGTGTGTGTGGGCTCTCATGCAGTGGTCGTCATCGACGACAAGGACAAATAAAGTGAGTGACTGCTAAAGTGAATGCTCTCGATAGTTAACCTAAGCAGCAGGCATTCATGCAATAAATGGGCACATGTGCTGACGAACAACAAAGGCCAGCACAGTTGGAGTTGGAAGGGATGAGATGACGTTGGACGAGGTAGCGTTTCGCACAGAATGCGCTAGACCAGCCACAACACAAGCACTACTACTGCAATAGCCTTTGCAAAACCACCACAACATTTTTTAAATTATTTATTTCTTTCGTGCGCAACTTCCAAAAAAAAAAATATACAAACAAAAAGCCATAATTTCATTCACATAAGAACGTTGTGTTTGTGTGTGCACTGAAGTTCTTATTTAACTTTCTCCGAACCAAAACCATCCCAAACAAGCATGCGCTTTTTAGTGAAATTGCACTGTACAGACATATGTCTGTATATTTGTTTGAGTATGTGCTTGCTATATAATATTTTACTTTATTTACTATGAGCCTTAAGCAAGTGTACGTGCATTTGAAATTTTATGAAATTATTACGAGCATAATGAAACGCTTAAAGCCAACTGACCATTTGGATGAAAGAATGTGGCAACAATGGCGTTAGCTCAATATGTGTTTGTTGAAATAAATATTTTATGAATGTACATAGATATTAGGGATGTCAGTGCCTGATCTGGAATGCCGATGTATTTGGTGCCTTGAAAATTACGGGAGTAATTTTAGCACATCCCGCGAATTTCGTAGCATGCTAATTGCTTAATTTTCGTTAAAAAAAAACAGTGTGGAAAGAATTTTAAAATGAAGAAAGCAGTTTGGAGGACCAAAATTTGCATAGACTCTCTTTATTGTAATACCAGAATTCCAGGGATGTCCCACATTTATTTTTTACAAGTGCTGTCTTCGGCCCTGCCTACGCTTCATGCTTTTCATGAATTCAAAAAATTAAATTTAAGTCACATATAATACAAATAATAATAATTTGGCCCTTACATCATATAGCTCGAGGTTGGGTCGAACATTTCTTTGAATTTGTGGCGTGCATGCGACTTGCAGTTTTACACCGACTCCAAACGGCAAATGATTTTTGTGAGATAGTTTTTTTTTCATGGCAGAAATACACTCGGAGGTTTGCCATTGCCTGCTGAGGGTTGACCGGTATTAGAAAAAACTTTTCTATAATTTTTGATGTTTTGATGTCCAGGTTTTGAACCCGGAACCCACCGAATGAAGCGCGCACACGCTACGCACTCGGCTACGGCGGCCATCGAAATTACTATATCGTTAATATAAAAATATTCAATAAAATAAACAAAAAATATATATAAAAATATAAAATAAAAAAACAATATTTGTTTTTAAAAAGGCAACAATGGTATATAGCGATTTCGGAGATCCCTGCAAGAAGTCTAATAAGGAGATGTGGTGATTTTGGAGATCCCTGCAAGCAGTCTAATGAAGAGATGTGGTGATTTCCGAAATAGCTATAACTTCTACCATTGTTGTTTCCTCTATATTTCTTCCTATTTAAAACTGGCCTTGAGCTCATAAAAATTATTGCTTGATATAAAATAAATAGGTCAAAAAATATTAATATACATACGAACCTGTTTAAACTTAATAATTCTGATTGCTCTCTATAAATCCCCAAACCTCCCAAAAGTCTATACTGAAATAAACAGACACATATGCCAGGTATTTGTTGAAACTTTTTTTTTCGAAAATAAGACCATTTTGAATTTCAATAATAAATTGGATAAACAATTCTGTTACATATTAAGTTCATTAACTTTGGTTCTACTGATGATATCATAATTTTGGTTTTTTATTTTAAAGGTAATAATATCAGCTTTTGGTCACGTGAATGTTGTCTTTCAATTTGAGTACATTTAAAATAATAACAAATTAATTGTTTAAATAATATCATAATATTTACCAAAACGAAATCGATTGAAAAAGATACTATCGTATCCGTAATGTTTTTAGCTACAAAAGCCTTTTTTCAGAAAGGGTGAGAAAATAACTGCAACTTTTCTTCGCGTTACGATGGCAGTGCGGCACGCGGTGCTTACTCATCTCACTTCGGAAAAGTATAGTACGAGCACACATCTTCATTTTCGACATTTTTTATTTTTAAAAGTAAAACGATTAAGAAAAGGTCAGGTTACAGATATTTACACGTAAGAAAATTTCACAACCACCACTGTCATCGGTAGTACCAAAAATTCGAAAGGATAGATATTTTAACCCTTTTGGTTTGTCTCCTGATTCGAAACCTATAAAGCCTCAGAGAAGTGCGAAGAGAATATTTATTGACATTAAATAAGCCCATAACAGAAAAGTGTTTTGAGCAGAGAATTTCTCACACTGCTGTAAGAAATTCCCGGAATCGCGTTAGAACACTAAAATCAAAAATTAAGTCAAAACAAACGTAAACGAGATTCATGAATTAATTAATATTTTTTATTTGTATATAAATTCTAAACAATTTCAATGTATATTTTTTACTTGAATTTATTCATTTTTTGTTGAAGGATATATAGTAATTTATATATATCTTGTGATTTATACAGTCGCAAATGTGTAAAATTGCTTTTCCATGTAAATATATATATTTCGCAGTACTAAGAAGTTGATGATATTTACCCTAAAGCTTTGACTGACGATGAAGTGGAAAAGCCCTTAGCCCAACAAGTCCTGCGCCATATGAAGAGGATAAGCAAGTAATATCCAAAGCAATAGACAATGAAATATACAATGGACGTATTTCCGAAAAAAAATCTAAATCTACATATGTGTTTTAAGTAAAACCTCATATGTGAATAAACAGTCAGTTCATAATAAGTGAAAAACTGTTAAATTTCATGTGCATAGTTTCTTTGGTATAAGAGTTATAGAGCAAAACCTAGTACCTGAACAATCAGTTGTATAGCAGCTATATAGAGCAAGATGTGGTCGGTTTCCTACCTACTAAGTTTCAGTCAGAAATCTCAAAAACTGAGTGACTAGTTTGCGTTCAAACAAACTGACGGTCATGGCTAAATCGAATCAGCTCGTGATCAGGATTAGGACATAATTGGATTTGTCCATCTCTTTTTATTCTTATACTTGCAAACATCGCACAGTTGGGTATTGACCCCTGCAAAAGGCGATCAATTCACCTGAGCTAGAAAAGTGAATGTTAGATATGGTAGCGTATAGAAGAGAAGAATATCAAACTAATTACAAAAAATATTTTTTTCATGGAATTTTTTAACCAAACATTCAAAATTTGTTTTTATTATTTTCTCTTTGTGTCGAAGATGTTGAATGAAACAATAGATTACAAAGCATGGTTTTTTTTTTTATTAAGTTAAACCCTTTACAATTTATGTGCACTTTCTTTTTAAATTACATCAGTTAAAAAACCACCAGGAACCGTGCTCTTTTCTAGACATTTTTCAATAGCAATTTTGGCACGAATATTAGTCTTGAAACAACTCCAGAAAAAGAAGTGCTCTTCAGTCGATATCGCCACTTATCGATATCACACGTAGAGGGAATTTTTGTTGCAAAAATCGCATTGTTTCTGGTGTGTGGCATGGTGAACCCAGAAATCAGTCCCACCTTTTTCACCCATTTTCGGACACAAAATGTGCTTGTTTTGCTTTCCTTGAGCAAAAATGATGCACACGCCATCCCACACAATCAATTTTTGATAAACTAATGTTGTCTTATGAATCTCATGAGAGTTTTCTGTTCCGCAAATGCGAAAATTTTCTTTAATAACACAACCAGAGAGAGTGTAATGCGCCTGGTCGGTCATTAAAATTTGCATCCAAAAGTCCAGCATTGTTATCAACATTCGGCCAACTGCTTTTCCATATTATTTACAACGCGGTATGTTTGTGGGCAATATTTTTTGAGTCCATTGTATTTTGTAAGGAGCGAAATAGAGATTGTCTTTCAAAATGCGCCGCAAAGTGGTTCCACTGATGTTTAAGTGCTGAGCTCGAGGAATGAATTGGTTGTTTCGATTTAAATAATTCCGACAAAAATGTTTCGGCTTGAAAACTTTGACTAACCGAAATCCAAATATATATTTTTTTTTGTCAGCCAGCCAGTGCAAGTATTTTTCCTCTAATCCGTTTCCTATTACATAGTTTGATAATTCTGTATCAGAAAATTTATATTTAAAAATTACTTAGATAAACAAAGGGATAACGATCGAAATAAAACCGACCTGTTCTTGATTCACATTCAGCGTTGTGTTCCTCGAAAAGTTCCATACTGTCATTTCGTTTATTAATTCGAAATTTGCAAGGAAATTAAGAAGGTTTCACAATTTAAATTTCTGAAGAGGACAAACTTGCTTGGAGTTCAGCTTTCGTCATATGCCCACACGTAATCTCATCTAATGATTTTTCTTCGTTTGAACGCGCAATAACATGAATTATTGTCTCAGGACACTCACACAGCATTGCTAATTTTTCAAGAAACATAAATAATGAACTACATATAGCTGTTCCATCTGATTTGTGACTTGAAATGAAATTGCAAAACTGCCGGGTAATCCTTTATGTTGGAATTTTAATGGACCATTTGGGAAAAAACCTTTCATTATTTCGATTGTGTTAAAGTAATATCTATAAAAAATCAAGATTTAAGCTTTAATTTGTGATTTAAATTTTTTTGTCCAAAAATAATAGTTAAAAAATAATAGTTATTCTACAATTTTTGTATTTCTCAATAATAAGTTATCCTAATTTTTCGAATTTTATTTTTTTCGATAAAATAGTTTTGATCTTCATTTTGTAATTTTTATTTTTCGAACATGGAACATATTATTCCACCGACAAACTTGTTTATTATCGAAAAATTGTAATTACAAGAATGGCGAAAAATAAAAATTATAAATTTTTGATCAAACTTTATCGAAAAAATAAAATCCGAGAATGAGTATTTTTCATAAAAAAGAAAATTCAAGAACAGCGTTTACTTTTGATGAAAAATAAAAATCACAAAATCTCGATCAATAACGACTATTTTTTGATCGAAAAAATACAAATTAAAAAATTACGACCAAAGTTTAATTTCCAATTGGGATGCTTTGTATTATTTGTTATGGTTTGTTTGAAAAAATATTTAAAAAGAGCTACACTTTTGTATAAAAAACACTATCCTAACATTTTTCCGAAATATTTTGCCGGTGGAAAAATTGCCTCGATTTTTTTGTTGTTGTTTGTGAGACACCCTAATGTACGTTTACACTGTAGGTAGGTATGTATGCTCGAATATATGTATGCAAGTTTGTAAGTAATTTGTACTAGCAAGGGAGTACCCAAGCAATGTTTTTGAGCCTTGCGTGATGATAATAATAGGATTATATTTACTAAGAAGGTAATATGTATTTCATTGATTAACTCTAGGTATAAAATGAAGGATTGCGGAATTATGAATAATTGAGCAATGATAAAGTAAATTATATACTAATAGCTGAATTTTACTAAATATATTGGGACGCGCCCCTCTCGTTTATCAGTTTAATTTCCGTACAACACTTAACTGAATTAAATAAAAATGGGCTACTTGTCTTGTTCCAAATACTTATACTTAAATACCTATGAATATATGAGCCGTTTATTTGGATAATGGAGCAAATTTAGGCGCCATATGGGTTTTACTTTCAAAGCTTCCATGCAAACTTACATTACCTAGTTACACATATTAAATACATAACATGAATACATTTCGATAAATCACAATCACAAGCCTGCTGGCATTGATTAATTAAACTTAAAAACCTAAACTTCCAACCCAAACTACTGTATCTGTGCAACATACTATTTTCCTGCATTAAAGAAGAATCAAGGATCAATATTGGAAAAAATATCAAAAAATTAACACTAGAAATATATTTCATACCTTTGTGGGCAAAAATTTATTTTCCAGTAGGTCCTTATCAATTGGGATATGCAGATTTGAAATAAAAGACCCTACCGCACTGTGGGAAATTCGGTAGATTTTCTGGCCTAAAGCCCCGCTTCGTATATGTAGATAATAATATATTTTTGTTTTTGTTATTTAACAAATAATATTTCACAGTATCTGTGTACTTATTTAATTTTTTGTTGTTAAATAATTTGAAATGTCGTAAGAGAAGTAAAATGTGCCGTTTTCGAGCGTGTATCCAGTGCGTGCTTCCAGGTTCGAGTCCCGCATTACCTTAAAAATAGTACAGTGCGCAAGTAGTCGGTGCTTTTAATTAACTGATTGCAGAAGATGAAGTAACAACCAGTATCGAGGTGGGTACACCCCTAGACGACGCAACGAAAGTGAAAAGCTACCATTAGTTGCAGGATATTAAGAACTGCACTACAATGAGGAAAGGACCAGGAGTCTTCTTTGTAGGTATAGAGCCGTTGCCCATAAACTTATTGCAGTATACACGGGCCAATGGACTTTGTGCACGCATGCGAGAGAAATTAGGATTCCGCATAATGAATACTGCAGAAGCTGCACAGACATTGCTGCGAGGGAAACGATCGAATATTTCAAGTGCAAATATCTTGCCCTAACCCGTATTCATCCCACATCTTTACAAAACCAATTTCCGAATAATCAAATGCAGGATCTGGATCGAGATCTTCAACATAACTGCAACTCTGGCTGATTGTAATGCACATCCTTCCATCGCTCAGTAGGTTTTGTTGAGTTTATGGTAACAAAACGGCAGTAGTTTTGCTATTGGGCGACATGGGTCGCAGCCATTTTACCAACCTATCTCCATAGAAACAGATTCAGGGTCGTTTACCTATATTAACCAGATATTAGGTGGCCTAGATTTTTGTTACGCAAAATTATTAAGAGAGTATCTAGTAGACGAGCCTGAAGGTAAGTATGCAGCATGGAAAGTAAGAAGTCGACTAACTCATATAATAAGAGAAATAAGGAATTGAGTTTTCTTTGTTTCGTACCATTAACCATATTAGCCTCGCTTTAAGAGTTTTTCTTCGAGTATTTTTCATATTATAATATTTACTCCTAATTTTTTAAGTTTACCCTCCATAAAAGTAATGTTTTAAAATGTCATTAATTAAAACACCAATGTATGCATTCATTTTGCTCCGAGTACCCACAAAGAGGCGACATCGCATGAATAATTATGAAATAAAGCGCCCATTATATTTGCTGTTGTCTAGTAGAACCATCTGTTGTTAACAAGTGTCGACTAACCGTTAAACAAAAGACAGAACATAACAAATAATTAAACAAACAAGCGAATAAACAATAGAACAAATGACATTAGTCAAATAGAGGCCAGCGGCTAGAGGTCAAATGTCCAACTGCTATGTTTGCGCTTTGCCTGCCATAAAGCTGCTAGGCATTTTCCAAAAAAATAAAACGAAAAAAAACACAAAAAACACGAAAAAAGGAACAACGTACGAATGAAAACTTCACATGGACAAAATTGTTTGGACATGAATGGCAACCAAATGGCATAATATGGTAGAGGACCCGCACAAGAGTAGGTAGAGAGGTGCAGAGGTCCAGTGAATGGCGTCGAAAATGTAGATTCGAAAAAGTGGCACCATGCAACTGTTGATGCTTTGCATACATAATGCGAGTATACAAGATAGACATGCAAAAAGTACAAAATATGCACACCTATAAAAATACGAATGTGAATGTCGGTGTTAAAAGAAAGAGTCGCATTCATATCACATGCTGTACTCTGGGCATTCACAGCCCACGGGGGTGAATGTGAAGTTTTAAGCTTATAGTATTTAGACCTTGTGAACAAGAAAACAAACATTGAGAGTACTATGTATGTAAATTTTGTTGATATATTTGGGTGATGCTTTTCTGACGAAAATTATTTTGCATGTTCAAAGTAAGTCATCGCATGCATTTCAGTTTAATGTATAGATGATCACATATCTAATTTTTTAAGCCGCACTGGCCCAGCAGGAGGACAAAATGCATATTCAAAAATTTGAACGGGTTCGTCGAAAACGGAAAATGTACATATTTATTCTATAGACACGTATTAATTATAAAATACCTTTAGTTTTTGTTTTTCTGTAGTTCCGACAGGGTGAAAAGTTGTTCTCTTCAGAACCAAACTTAACATGAAATGACGGAAATTTATTCCAATATATCAAATAACTCGGCATAAATCTACATTATTTAATTAAGAAAGGCTGCCAAATAAATACATGCCGAAGTGATAAAAAAGTATTTAGCTAAATTTAAATTTTTTTGAATTTTTCGCCATTCGCGAAATTAGATTGAGAAGAATCTGCGTACTTAGGAGTCCGATAGGTTGCCTCCAAAAAGCTTGGCTTTTGATCACGTCTACTGCGAATCTCCTCCGTTATTTAACTTTTATTTAGACAGAACTTCTATTGGCAGTGCTCGACCCCAAAGGTTCGATTTCAGTTTAGCTGCGGCAAAAAAAGCTGAAAAATTGCACTACTTACATTGGAACTTTTAATTGTTCTAACTTCTGAGATCAATACTCAACGGTGTTGTTAGTGTACTACTTTTGAATTAAAGATATTGTTAAAGCCGCAAAAGAGGACATGGATGGTGAGGACCTTATCTCGGTTACAGGGAATCGAACTGCATTATATTAAATTTGCAGTATTTTATAGTTTCTTACTTTTAACGTTTAGAAAACATACGAAAATAATGATGCAGCTCGATTCCCCATACCCGGGATAAAGTGGAACCGCACTTTCCGGCTATGTCGTTGAAAAATTTGTAGAAAAAAAATCACAGTGTTAAAATACGAATCTAGCCATTAGATGAAATTTGAATGCAAAATATCGTATATTGTACCGGCGCTGTAAGATTGTATTCGGTATGAAAGCCATTCAAAGATTACTGTAGTTTTTAATTTAATTTTAGAGCTTTACAATATTTGAACGTGAAAAGCGCTTTCTTTCAAAAATATGTCATTTTGAGGAAAAACTCTAGTTTTCTCTATTGATTTATTTTGGAAAGTGATCATTTAATACTTTGGCGTCGAAATCGCGCTAAATACTGACCTATTGTGGGGTAAATGTAGAACTTTAGAGAGCACTTGCAACTTAACATTTCGCTAATATTTCGAATCCACTTCGGGAGTAGTTAAGGATCATTTGGTGACTAGTTCTGGATATTCGGGTCCATTTCTGGATCATTTCAGTACGCTTTTTCAAGACGACTAGTTCAGGACCACTTGTGGAACGATTCAGGACCATTTCAAGAGTATGTCGGGATCAGTTCGGACTTATTTCAGATCTAATATGGGGGCACAATTGAGAAATGTTTCAGCAGATGCTTCCGTTACGCACCCTAGAATTGAAGTCGCCAAGCACGATTTTGATAATGTGATGGGGGCAGGGCTATAGGCGCTTTTTGAAATAGATCTTTGATCATGTATAGAAGGATCTACCGTCGAGACATAGGCAGGAATCTTGCATTTATGTGAATCGTGGCTGGATGCTTGTGCAACGGAGTGAACAACAGTATTTGGTGGCAAAATTTTCCTCCCACTACAAATCTAAGACCGAACTTGCAGTGTTTTTTACCTGGCAGAAGGCGTAGACGTCGCAAGGTTCTATAATTTGCTTACCTTGTCCCATTCATTTCATTTTCTGGATGGCAGTGACCTCAGCCCTGATTCTCTAGAAGACATCAACAAGCTAGGCAGCGGTCTGAGTTTTTTATTAACATTTATTTTCGGAATTTAATTTAAAATTTATACGTAATTAATCTATACGAAAATTTAATCGCGAAAAAGTTAACTCGCGCAAAAGCTAACTGAATTTCAACTTTACATAACGTTTTTTACGAAATACAACAAAGATTTGGAAGTGTCCGACCGGATCAGTTATCGAGCAAGATACTCCACAATCGAAAGGGTGTTTATCGGAAGCAGTTGAAAGCAACGATACCTAGATAAAGTGGCACCAAAACAATAACGATGCAAATCAGGTTACAGGCCTTGCCAATACGCCCACGTTAGTTAGAAAGAGCTGTAACACAAAATAAAAACTATAACAAGACTCCACTGTTTCTTTTAATCACACAGTACAAATTAGTATTAAGTATCTATACATGAAAATTAAGAATTTTATGCTCTCGGTAAAAATTAAATCTATGTTAATAAATAAATGATGGTGAAAAGTAATAAGTAAAAGTTATTATTGTATGTGTTTTATTCAATTAAGAAAATCGCTTAGGCACGTTAGTTATTCGAAAAAATTAACCGCAACGTCTAGTGAATATGCACGTTACAAAAAGAGATAAAAAGCAATGTGGCATATGTTGGTATATATTGTATTTTAGATTATTGCTGCCATTGTACGATAGATGAAGTTAGCATATGCTTCAGTTTTTAATTCGAAGGCATTGTTCGATATCAACAATTATACGTTATGCTTAGACCGACGCAACATGCAGGCTAAGACGGAGGAGTTGGGCTGATCCTTGTTTATCTTTACTTTCTCTAAATAAGAGTACAACTTCCTGGTATTTGCCAAGATTTCAGAAGATAATGTGAGATAGTCAAATTTGCCTTTATTAACCTTTACTTCGTTCAATTTTCCAATCGTGTATCTTCTGTTAAAATAAAGTAAAAGATAATATTTTACTGTCTCCCAAGAAATTAAGTAGATTTGGTTACACGTGAATAAAATAAACTTTTATAATTTTATTAAAAACATATTATTTTCCAAATTTTTTCAAAGGTTTTAAAAATTCTTTCATACTTTATTTTATATATTTTAATTTATAAAGTTTCCAAATCGTTAGCTAGCACGCAACCAAGTAATAAACGAAAAATGTGAGAAAAAAATTTTGAATGCATTTTTTTTTTAAATTACCCCCACTCCTTTACGATGCATAAAGTTAACAAAATGAGTTAATTTCGGTATATGGAAGTAAAAATGCTAATGCGAAAACGAAAGTTATTTATTATAATTCTCCCGTGTAATGCCTAGAATACCCTAGAAGCAAATTTATGATTCTAGATATGTTTAATTTTCTTCACTGAAATTCGGTCTGCCCCGGGTTGGAATCCTGACCGGGGCGAGTAACATGAAAACTATAGAAAAGTTTTTTCTAATGGCTGTCACTTACAATTTGTGTTAAAATATCAAGGCGCATAACACAACTTGTAGGAAATAAGCACAAAATTATTATTGCTATTAAGATGTAGCGTCTCTACGTTCAACTCGCGAAAGCGGTATATAAGTAATATTGTATTATCCTACATTAATTTACCAAAATTAAAAGGAGCAGATTAACATTCTGTAACTGATTGATCTATATGAAATGAAAAAGGCAAGTCAAAACCGACAGGAAATCTATGTAAGTATTTTAATAAGTTCGCCCTGTTTTTGTAGACTGAGCGCAAAAAGTATGCAACAGATTGCATACGAACTGGTTTACAACAACAATTTGCATGAGATTTAACTGAGTTTGGCCATTTAACTAGTATAATGCCATTTACCTTGTTTAGAGTTTTAAGTCAAACATAGTATGACTTAAATTTTTTTTCAATTTCTAAATTTATCCAATTAATGGTTTTTGAATTTCGAGCTTGACCGATTGTGTAGTATTGTCCAACTTTAGTTTTAAGTCAGAAAAATAAATTTTCTCATCCCTAATTATTATGATAGGACTTTTATAGTTATTAGAAAAATTTGTCTCTGTTTCCGTTTTTATGTTGTTGCACTATATTTTTTAAATACATTACGATAAAGCAGTTTTTTTTTGTATAACATGTATATTTACTGTTACTTCGTTAGATTTGTTTTGACCTGACTGTAAAATATATTGGTGCAGTTCTCGATTTGTAATATGAAGTATTTCTGCACGTTTTTGAGACGAAATCTACTCTTATCGCTTGACAAGACGAAGTTGCTGCTCCTTTGCAAATATTGACTAATTAAAATGCTGTACGATGGAAATCGATATTTACTATAATTATAATGAAAAATAAAAACATTTATATATAAGAAATGCATGTGAATACCCGCTACTTTGTCTGCGTAGCCTACTACTTTTCCCTATATTCGCAACAGGTTTTTAAAACAGCTTTGAGGAATTTAAAAAAAAGGAATTATCCCTTAGTCATAGTTAAGGTTGGGTTTATAAAATAGTAGTATAAACTGGTATTTATTTGGTATTTAAATAAGTACAAAGCCCTTTATTCACAAACCTTTTGATCAAAATCTGTTCATAAATATGATTTTTATAAATAACTCGGTTACAGCCACACTTAGCGAGGGGGGCACGATATGCAAGAAGTAAGCTCCGTAAATTTTAATGTTTCTCACGCTCACAAAGTACGGAACCGATTTTAATAGTTCTTTTTTTTTTAATGAAGCATTTGTGGAAGACAATACAGTGTCACACGTGTTTTTTTTTTTTGAATTATTACATTAGAGTGTATCACAGTCCATACAAAAATAACAGCTGTACTAGTTTTTTTTGTTTTCATCGTAGTAATAAAGTTCATTAGTTTTTAAGGCATTAACCCAAAATTTTATATTTATATTTATAAAAGTTTTATTAATTTTTAGGTGGCTGTGTTACAATATCAAAATACATATCCCAAATTGTGGCGGAAATTTGACCAAAAATCAACGTTTTGTGCAAGCGCAAAACGATTGTTATTATTGTTATTATTAGTTAATATCAATATCTTTATTTTTTATTAAATCTTTATAATAAAATTACCTCAGATCATGAAACGTTATGACACAAGATTGGTTTAATATAACTCATTTTGGATTCCTTTAATAAAAAAAACAATCAATGGTGCGGAATGTGTTTGCAAATCTCATTTTCATAAGATATCGTTCTAAAAATTTTTTATGCCAACATCTTATGTTTAAACTGATCTATCATCTGGTGTGATTTTTTTTTCTACAAAAAACTCCATTTTGAAGATATTTTTCAAGCAGTCCAACTCAGGTAAATTCTAATATTTTCAGAAATATTTAAGCAAAGGTTTGAAAAATTTAATTAGTTTGATAATCCCGGTGAAAAATTTGCAACCTTTTTTTTTTTGGTGAGGCACCGAAATGTAAAAATACACTACATAAAACTTAAGACGTTGTCCTTATTGAGGTGTAACAAAGTAGGCCGTGTATTAGCTAGTATGAATTTACAAAATATGTTGGTACAAACTATTGACTCAAATATTTATAGCAATGATATAACTGGAAATATGCTTTGATCCATTGGAAAAATATTATTAATATTAAAAATTTAAAAATTTAAGTATCAGGTTTTAAATTATAATATGCATGTACAAAAGTGAAAAATTTCCGGAATTGGAAATATCGTCCTTTTTTTTAAACATTTCTGATACGAATATATAGCAATGCGACTTCCTTTCAATTGAATTTTATTCAAATTTCACTTCACTAAAATTCGCGCCACTCAATTTCGCTATCTCTATTTTTGGTTTGTAATTTAAAACTCGAAGTAAATATTTTATTTTCCGCTTTCAAACGTTTTAGTGTGAGTAACATTTTTTACTCGCGGCAGCCAGTAACTACATACATTTGTTTGTGCATGTTCCTCTAAATTTAAATACGCTTTTCGCTTTTCGCTTTTCACAAAACTCGCTTACTGTATTTACTACTTACCCGATCGTCCGACGGATATTGTCTGTACGGCAACGGTGGCCGATAGTGATTTGTCCGTTGGCAGCGCTGCCGGCGGCATTGGCAGTGGGCCAACTGTAGAGGTGGTCGTTAGGTCGCAACATTCACGTTCGGGGAATTCACTGCAACGCACAAAATGCAATACACCGAATAGAACAAGCCAGGTGCTGAGGGAGCAGGAGGTGAGCATTTTAAGGTTTTTTATTTTGAAACGCGTCATCTCACCGCCACTGGGATTTTATGATGACGATGGTGCGGCACAGGTGTTGAATTTTTGTTTAGCTTTTGGCGTTGTGCTTTCGGAGAGCGAGCGGTAGTGGTGCGGAGTTGTTGGAATTGCAGTTTCGCCGAAAATATATATTTTTTTTCGATTTCTTATTTTTGCTATATATTTTTTACGTGCTTTGAAAAGCTAAAGTTTCACTTGCGGCACTGTTTACTTTTTTGTTATTTGCAGATATATTGCTTTGTATTAAGTAATCTACATTTCGTGTTGTAACTGTCGTTTTTCGTTGGCTTTGTTGTACAACCGAATAGTGGCAACCGAAAATTCATTTACTAATGTAAGCTGAATGCTTCATTTAATGTTTGTTATTTCCATTTTTAATCTGGCTGTTGAATGCTTTGAGTTTAATATTGTCATAAGTTGAGTGTAATGCTGTAAAAAATATTTTCATTTTGATTATATTTTTGTTGCTTTAAAATTTGCCAACACACGCTGCCTCTGCCAGTCAAATGTGAACACCTCTGTTCGACCTACCTATTTGGAAAATAGTTTTATAAATTGCACTGCAGTTGGTTGAAATGGTTATGAAAATTTAAATTGACGTAATGTAAATGAAAATGCTGCTTTTACTTTTATCGTTGCCAAGAAATCAAAAAACACCGAGTAACGGAAATCTAAAGGTGGCCCAACAAAAGAAAAACAAAAAAAAGCAAAAAGCACAAAGTACAAAAATTAGTAGAAGTGGGCTATCGCATGTCGAGAACAACCACGAATTCGCTTAAGAATTTTGATTCTATTGCTTACACTTTCGGTAACAAATAAATGCAAACACATTTTGTAAATTGTAAGTACAAATATATACATACACATATATAGAAATGTGTACAAGGAAATAACTATAATATGACAAAAAAAAAACTAAACTAAAACTGTTCTAACCAAAAACAATGCCACAACAATTCGAACCAGCAACAATTCGAGTCAAATTACTTGGCAAAGTCATGCCACAAAGCTGAAATATGCAACCACACTCAAACAAATCGAGACTTGAACTATCTATGTATTTAAAATATATGTATACGTACATACATACATACATCCTGTGTGCATCTATCTGTATGTGGGTGTGTCTGTGTGTGTGTGTGTGTGTGCAGGAAGATGTACATTAAAACTTTTCTATTTGCAATTTATTTGCTGGCGTGCGGTGCACGGCCAAAACAGCAATGACACAACTTTGGTGCTTAGTGTTAGTCGGTCTCGGGCATCATCATGGCGTATGAGCAACTTTTATCCAACGAACAATTATCAATACATATGTACATGCGCAACACTATGCCGGATCGGTTTCCATAGAGAAAATCTGAATTAGGAAAAAATCTCATTTGCGCAGAAATGATATAAAAAACAGTACACAACCCTACCGGTGGGGATGATATTCCCCTTAAATTAATGCATAAAAATTGCTCTGCCTATATGTATGTATATATATATAGGGTCCTGCAATAGGGACGCTACAAAAGTAGACCGATAGTGACAGCCAACGACGCCATATTTTTTCCCGCTCTTTTGACATTTCTCTTCAGTAAGGTTTGCCATTTCATCATGGAAAGATATACGATCCAACAACGAGTCGAAATTATTAAAATGTATTACCGAAATTCGGAGTTAATGGCCTCAACTTTAAGAGCGCTACGTCCAATTTATGTTCGTCGTCATTTCTGGCTGAATGGCTTCGTCAATAAGCAAAATATGCGCTATTGGACAGGCAGCAATCCACACGTACTCCATGAGTCAACATTGCATCCCGAAAAAATTACGGTTTGGTGCGGTTTATGGACCGTACTTCTTCCGTGATGATCAAGACCGGTACGTTACTGTGAATGGGAATCGCTACCGCTCAATGACAACCGAATATTTTTAACCCGAATTGGATGATATGGACTTGGGCAATATGTAGTTTCAACAGGACGGCGCCACACAGCGAATGTCACAATCGATTTATTGAAAACCAAGTTTGGTCAACGTGTTATCTCACGAAATGGCCCAGTCAATTGGCCGCCTCGGTCGTGCGATTTGACGCCGTTAGACTATTTCCTGTGGGGCTACGTCAAGTCTATGGTCTATGCCAACAAGCCAGGAGATTGATGAACTTCGTACGAATATCGAACGTGAAATTGCAGCAGTATCGGCCGATTTATGCTTGAAAACCGTCGAAAATTGGGTTCAGCGTCTGGACTTCTGCAAGCGTGCCCGAGGTGACAATGCAAAATAAATCGAGTTCCATACATAATGACATCGAATGTACTTTCACAGGAATAGAGATTTTAATTCATATCCCAAACCGTTTTTGTTTTATTTAAAAAAAGCTGTTTTAGCGTTCCTATTGAAAAACCCTGTATATTTTAGGTGCAGTGAAACTTGTTGCCAAAACCAAGTTGTCCTACTCGTTTTCTGCCTATAAGCCAATTACAATTATTTGCCTGCTTTATCTAAGGTGTTTGAAATTCTCATAGCGAAACAAATAATTGTTCATATTGAAGGTAATAATTTACTTTATCCTTTCAAGTTCGGCTTTAGAACAGAGCATAGTTTTTCAACTTCATTGATACAAATTCTTGAGGACATAAGAGTATCCTTTTACAAGAGTAATTTATCGCTGTTGTGTCTACTTGACTTCTCGAAAGGATTTGACTCAGTTGATCATCAACTGATTTGTTGTAAGCTTCGGTGTTATTTTGGTTTTAGCTAATATTCAATAGCCCTTTTGAAGAGTTATCTGACTGATCTCAGGTTTCAACTTATTGAAACAGCTGTTCAGAAATTGCAACTAAAAGTATTTATTTCGGTGGTTTCGAAAGGGGCAATTATTCGACTTTTTCTTTTCAGTCTTTTTGTAAATGATATTGCTCTTGTCTGGAAAAATATCTTCGTGCATGCATATACCGATGACATACAGATTTACTTATCCAATAGTCTCAAAAATGTTGATAATTTGGTTTTAAAAGCATATTACGATTTATCAGCCCTTCTGATATTGTTGGAGCAACATTTTGAAGAAACTCAGATATTCGCCATATCCCGTCCTTGGGTATTGGTAATTGTTCTATTAAATATGTTAACATAATTAAAAATTTTGGTTTTGTAATTAATAGAAGTTTGACATGCGTCTACCATATTAATTCAGCTGTAGGTAAAGTATTTTCCAAGCTGCGTAATTTAAGCCAGTCAGCGCTAGCCAGTCCTGTTGATATTAGGCGGAAACTCACAGTACAATTGATAGTACCATTTATCACATACTCTGAACTGGTCTACAACAGGTGGATCCTTATTCTGAGCACAAAATTAACGTGACCTTCAACCGTGTGACGTGTTATGTGTATGTGGAACTGGAAAACACTTCTGTGGGGCTGTGAAATCACTGACTTCTAGAAAGCAAGAAGTTTCATGTTCCTTTCTCGCCTTATTACCACATATTCATTTCAATATCACAATGAAAAGGTAATGTTCCCCTGGTATGTACTTAAATTTAATTTATGCCATCGAACTTGATATTTTTCATCAATACCATACGTATCTGGAATTCTATTCCAGCTGCTGTTAGAATTAACGTAAAAGGAAGCAACTGCAAATGTGTAATTTATAAATACTTTTCAGAGTAAAACAAGAATTGACTATGTCACTTAATATTAATAATAATAATAAGAAATAGTTTTCCGCAAATGTATTGGTGTTGTCCTTTTGTAAGTTTTGTATTGATGTATTAATGAATATTTAGTAATCCCAAACTAATATTCATATTTAACTTGTTGTACTATAAACGATTTTTATCTTAATATTCTAATAATTTTAATATTCCAATAAATGAATAACCATGGTGTGCTCTTAAACCGAACACATCGGACTGACCCCCCACCAGCAGTTCGATTCAGTAATCGGTTTTAAAGTTATTCGCATGGTTAGCTCGTCGCTATCGCCCAATCAGCTAGTCGGTTATCGAAATGTGTATCGAAGTTTGCGGGTAATGGATGCAATCAGTTGCAGTTGGGTAGTTGCTGCACCTAACAGTTAGGTTTTCTATAACCCAATTGGAGCGTCAAGCAGCAAAAGAAATTGTTGCTTCAGCCCCGACACCTTGTGTGGGAAACATGTATTGATTGAATGCATGGCCTTAAAAAATCGTGAGAAACTTATGTGAACCATCATGGCTACCAATCAATTAATGTGCAAATGGTAAAATCAAACACATACCAATGAATTGGAATATTTTAAATGCGAATTCCAGCTTTCAAGGAGCACGGCCCGATTTCCATATTTGTCGCTTCTCTGCCATGCGAATTGATATGAAGTGAAATTTTGGAAACGCAAACCATGACATTTTTTTGATTCATCAATTTCGTTAATTCAAAAAAATTACTAAAAAAAAGTAATTTAACTTAAAGCTATTGAGAAAAGCATTTGCTGCTTATCCCGGATATTTTTTGGAGTTGTGGTTTTTTGTTTTTTATTGCTTGTTATGGGTTTCTCTCATTTTGAGATTTAATTTGACAAAGATGCCACTCTTAAGCTGATTGAATAAATACAAATGGACAGAAGAGAGCTGTCTAATGTCGTTAAATTAGTCAATCGCACAATCGTTACTGCAAACGACAGAAATTGCGATTGCCGGATCATCGTTTAAAGTTAGTGAATCGCACTACAGTTTTACCGACTTATATCAGCTTACACCCACACGAATGTTCCGTTAGCGAAATCTCTCGTAAGTCGTGGGGTGCTTGAGCCGCAAGCAGAAGAATAATTCTAGGCACTTCCAGATGAATAACTATTATTATTTGCCTAGACTTTTACGGATAATTTTTTAAATAAAAGTACTTCAAACAAAATTACGTTCGTGAATTAACATGAGAGAGTCTCATTGTTGAACTATCGAGAGCTCTTTGCACGCAAGGGATGCGGAAATCTGTTTTGGGAGCTCGGATACGTATAAGAGTAGCGGGAAGTTTTCACAAATTCGCAACACATGTGTACTGAATTTATTTTATATATTTATTTATCCATATTTTTCCCATGAGCAACTTTATTTTGGCTGCTCGCGAATTTTAAAATACATAAATTTCTATATTAAAACATGCAACAATATGTTTTAAGATATAATGCCGTAGATATCCTTTTTAGAAAATAAAAAAAAAAATAAAAATTAAAACAAAATTGTTTACTCATTATTTGCTTTTCTCTTTAAGTTAAAAGCATTATGTTATTCGGAGTTTCTTGATGTGTTTCTTGGTTTTTTTTTTGTTTTGGTTTCGAGATATTTTCCCGGTAAGCTGTAAATATTTTCGGCTCACATTAATGCACACATACAGATGCACCGTTGCACACACTAATAGTAATCGCATTGAAAGTTTTCGTTTGCGGTTTTTGTTATTACTGTTACCATAGTCGTTCGCTTATTGCTGTTGTTCTTCATGTTGTTGTTTGTCCTTTTTTATTGTTCTAATTTTTTGTCCATTCATCTGTACGTCTTGTTGCCAATGCGCGTTACTGTTGTTGCTGTTGTAGTATATAAATAGCTTCGTTATTGCTAGTCGTTGATGTTGTTGTGCTTTCATTGCTATTCTTGTTTTCGAATTTGCTTTTGTTTTTATTTTTGGTGTTTTGTTTCAGTTTAGTTGTGGCATTTGTAGTTTGTCGCAATGATGATGTCGCTGATTTGACTTTTCTATTGTGCATGGCATAATGGGCGGTAGTGTTGCCAGAGATGTCGAAAAGTTTTTAATTTTCGATTGAACGTACACCCCTGAGGCTTAAAATTGCAAATTGTGTTGGAAAATATTTGCCACTGAGAGTTAAATTAGCAGCTAAGAGAAGGAGGCGCACTTAAAATCATATTTGCTTTTTGCTGTCTCTCGGATTTGTAATAAAAATTAATTAGTTTCCACTTCAAGAAAACAAATAACACAAACGAAGCGAATAGGCTTGGCAATCATAAGGCTTTGATGAGATGCCGTTCAAAAATTAATTAACATTAATAATATTTTATCATTTTTTAACATTATCGATTTCGTTACGAATATTTTGGAATTGCTTTGTATTGCTTTGGTCGACATTCATAATTTTATCGAAAATATCGATATCGTTATCGCCACTCACACCATTTTTTTTTTATTTAGTACTATCAATACAATAAAATTAAACAAGGATCGTTCAGGCATAAACAAGTAATATATACCAAATATTTTTTAATCTTTATCCTCAGTTTGCTATAATTAGTTTTCTATGTAAAAATACAGCGTGAGTTTCTTAATCTTATTACAACATGTTGCTGTTCTTGTATAAATCGCCCGCGAGAAATAAGGTGCTCTACAAATGGCTTACTTTGTTCTTAAAATTGCCTCCAAAATATATTCAGGTTCTTTCGCTTTTTATCTTCTAGTGAAAATATACGAAATCCAAACCCGAAATGGCCTTCTTTACAATATTGAGCTAATGATTGACAAAACGGTGCTTTTAGAAATTGTTTATTATATCCCGATCGTGAAATTTGATTATCAAATAAACGACGACTTGTCAATTTCAAAAAAAAAAAAAAAAAAATGAACTGTGGTCCAAAGTTTCTTCAGAAACCGTTCATTTTCAATATTGTATATAAATTATCTAGGCGGCTGCCGTTATCGAGTGTGCAGCTTGTAGCCTAAGATTTCGTCCCAGGCAAGTAACAAGTCAAAAATTTTAGTAAAGCTTTTTTTGCCATGAAAAAACTTCTGATAAAAGTCATTTGCTACTCGGAGTCCCCCATTTCATGACACAATATTAAAACGCACACTACAAATTGTAAAATAAGTTCGACCAAACATTCAAATCATCAAAATTATTATTATATTTGTGTGATTTATAAGGCTTCACAATGTGTCATAAGTCATAAAGTCATAATATTAAAAAAATACTACATAAATTGCTTAGCTCTAATTTTTTCTTTCAATGCAATCCAAAGATATAACTTTTTAAATTTAAAATTTTATGACTTTATGATATATGAAATATTATGACACCTTTCGAATCACCCAATAATAGTAAAATTCACAAGTTCTCTTTTTGACTGTCATATTCCATCAATGTTTGCCCTTTTACTTTTCCAGCATAAACTGTCAAAAAATTGTTGTGTTAATTGTAGAGAACGACCGAACTCCGGCTTCAGCTTTGGCCGTGTTCGGTTAATAAAATTGGATTTAATTTTGTTTCAGCTTCGACTAAAAACAAACCGATCTCTGCCCGAACATTTGTCAATTTTTATTAGTATAAACATTTTATAAAGATTTATTTTCAATATGTTTCTCTGTGGAAAAAAGTCAAATAAACCTTTCGAATTTACGTAATAGCGATACACCCTTCTCAATTAACATGGTCAGGAAGTTGCGAAATTTTAAAATACATTTTGTAGCCCACATTTTCAGTTCAAAACCACTGCTTTAAAATATCTGTCTGTTCCTCCTGTTCAAGGCTGCAGGCCAGCTCTATACCGATATACGGAAATAGCTGGCAGCTATTATTTTTTACATTGTAATATAAAAGTATTAAATGACGATCAATAAATATACATTTTTTTATTGTTACTTTTATAAAGAATGTGTCTGTATGTTTGTGATGAACTGAAATGAATGTGATTTAACCTAATGTCTGTGCATTTTTTAATATCAACAAAAAAGTAGAATTGTTAAAATTTCATTATACTAGACCTTGAAAATGTTGGGTTCGGTTTGGTTTGGCCTTAAAGAAAAGCTTTCGGTCGTTCTCTAGTTAAATGCCTTTAAACTTTTCAGTATCACAAGTATGATGAAGGCATAAAATCATCCTTTATATAATCATAATTTAATTTTTTATTACTACTAAGCATATGCTGATTTTTTTGAAGAACGCTTTGTTAGCAGAAATAATTTACAATACTACATATATAAATAAAAAAATACTTAATACAGATTTAAATATAATTTGACGGGAGGGGAAAAATATAACATCAGATCTAAGTAGACCAAATGTATTCGTTTTTAAATATTTTCCGAAGTATGGCTCGGGTTCGACAATCGGCCGGAGTATCTCTGAGTATAGCATCGCTATGGAAAATCTTCTCACCAAAATTATCCTTAAACGAACATAAGATTTTACCAGAACCAATTCATTTTGATGACGAATATAATCTGCATCTCGATTTGGTTTAGAAAGTAGAACTGACAGAGCAATTCCGACTTGTTTTGGTAGTGGTGTTCTTGATTTCGAATGAGTTCGAATAGTTTTCGAATCATTTTCATTCCGAATCGATAATCGCACTTGCCCATTATTTATATGTTTTGAAAAATCTAACAATGCTGTTTGGGTGTGCTGAAAGAAATCCTGTTATTGAGTATTCAAAATAACAAAAATCATTAGATGAGATTACGTGTGGGCATATAACGAAAGCTAAACTCCAAGAAAGTTTGCCTTATATAGAAATATTTTATTAGAAAACCTTCTTAATTTCTATCGTTTTGCTTTGTATTAATTAATGAAGTTTGTTTACAAACAGAATCAGCTGGTCTCAACGGTACTATCGTAGGGGTTGCCAACAGTCGCAGAAAATGTGTGATTTAAATAAAATATTTTGGCAAAACGCATTAATTTAGCAGCACTATGTATTTTTATAATGTTATTATATTTACTACAATTTGAACGAATATAAATCGAATATTAAATGCCACGAGCAAAAAAGTTTAATTTCGAATATTATTTGTGAAGCATGAAAACCTGGAATCAAGACAGGTTGGTTTAATTCCGGTCGATTTTCTTGTGTTCATCTTAATTTTTTTTTTTTAATATAAATGTTCTGAAACAGATTTATTTAACTAATTTAATATAGATTTGAGCAATAGAGACTTTAACATTTTCCCAATAATATCAACTATATAATATAAATCGTTTGGCTTACAACCCACATTAATATTTGGGTTTAATTTGCCAATTACTTTTCAGTTCGAATAATTAAATGCAAAACTATTCAAACCGAAAACAATTTGTTGAAGTCGAAATCAAGGAATAGGTCTGATACTATTGGAAGAGGCAAAAATAATTAAAGTCTATATATATTCAATGTCAAAGGCCTAAATATATTCGTTTTGATCTGATTTAATTTTTGAGCCTAACCGCTTTTAATGATGTTGTTTTTTTTACAATATTTTCCAAGTAAAAAACTAGCTTTGGGTCAAACATTATTCTGGATATTTTTACGAATTATAACCTAACGACATAATTTAAGGGTAAGAAATTGTGTTTTGGAAAACCAAATCAAAAAAAAGAATAATAAATCAATCAATTTTTGAATATTGTAGGTATCAGAATTAGAGGTATATCACTAAAATGTTTGCGGATCTATTCTAAGCGGAGTATTACCTTTGTAATGAGGATGGTGCTGCGAACCATAGTTATACAATTTTTTGGATTTTTTAGTAAATGGAAATAACTACTATTTTTTATTCATTAATTTCTTAAAAATGAATTGTGTTTAATATTTTTTTGAAGTACATAAATGTTAAATGAACAGCTCTTTAAAAAAAGGATTCCTCATACTTTTTGGCGGACACAATCTGCGCATATAAGGTTATAAGGTTAACGGTTGCAAAGCATTATAAATTTGAAAAGTTTGTTCAGCTTTAAAAAAAAATGTAAAATTTAATTTGGTAAAAAAAAAGTTTTATTTCAATGCTAAGAGTTTTCTAGATGATACTGTATCACGTTTCATAATTATAACAATCCCATATAATCCGTTTTTTATAAAAGTTTATTTCATTTCACAGCAAATCGCGTAGATCTGAGCTTCACGCGACGGGGCGAAATTTATAAAAAAAATTAAATAATGAAACAAAATTTTGCTCAAAATAAAAAACTTTAAAAAAAATTATTTAATACTGTAGAGTGCAAATTTCAAGTAGTTTTACATTACCGCTGAATTTCAAAAATTATTTTTTAATGATCCTCTTCAATTTCTTGAATCTCTTTTAATGGAAAAGTCTGCGTCAGCAGCAAAATAATAAAAAAAAAGTAAACCACAATATGTGGCCAAAATAGAATGAGGAATTATACAAAATACCCAACTTTTACTTATATTTAGATTACAAATTTTGAAATATAGAGTAAATATTAGGTTTTTGTTTAAACTACGCAAAACATTTGAAGCTTGGATTTATAGAGTTTGCTTGTTGTATGATGAGTTATTGCTTTTATTTAAAAAAAAAAAGTACCAAATTAAATAGTGACAAAAAAATACTCAAAACTTGTTAACTCAAAGCGATAGTGTTTCGCGTTCTTTAGATTTAATTATTATTAAAATATTTTCGCAATTTTTATTTCCTTTTGCTGGCATATTTTTTCTTTAATTCACAAGTACAGAACATGCTTGTTATGTGTTAAAATTTTTAAGTGTTTCAAGATATTTTATTTTCATTGATGGTAGCTATTCATTTTCTATATAATGCAATAACTGATTGAATTGGCGACAATCGCTGGATCTTAAAGAGACTTTTTGCCAATTGAAAAATTGAAGAGTGCGAACTCAAAACTGTGAAATTGACATTTTTGTTCAATTACAATAATTTTATTCAGCGTTTGCTTACAAACCTTTATAAACATCTAGCTACTCATTTCTCCGCATGCTTTTATGCCAAAATTGAAATTATTATATAAACGAATTTCTTAATCTCAAATAAAGCTGCTTTTTTCTATCTTTCTATAATCACTTAAGAACACAAGTTAAGTTTTCACTTACTTAGCAAAAGAGAAGCTAAACTTTCTATGCCTTAAGTTAGATTTTCTTGCAACTTCCTTTTTAATTTGCACACCTAAGGCTCTCCGTTAGCTTCCGCCATTTAGTCGTGCACGCGAACGATCCCACCCACTACTGCTTCTAGCAATAGCAGCAAACACTTTTAGCCTTTTGACTGATTGCAGTGAATTAGACAAAATAACATTTGCTTGCCAGAGCAAATATTTGCTAGATACATAAAAATAATTTGCGCGCGTCGCTAACCTGCTGAATAAAAAATGACGCGTACCAACAAAGGAAATGCAAACATTTGCGGTGCTCACATTCATACACACACACACACACACATAGGCACACAATTACACAGATACAACTATGCTGATTTGCACAGCCCAATGCACATGGCTACCATAAGTTTGTAAGTAGCAACTAACCGAGCCAGCGGCAGCACAAAACTGTCGGCAACAAATCGGAAACAACGCTAGACAACTTGGTTGGCGATTAGAGTGTAGTAGGTGCAAGGGGAAGGGGATGAGTACGAGTATAGTCGTTAGTCATTGAAATGGTTGAGGAAATTGGCAAGAGACAGATAGTGTCTAAGTATGTATGAATGTGTGTGTGTGTGTGTCATTTGTACATACCTATAAAAGTAAACAGTGGGGTTTAAGTCATCGGTTGTAGTCAATCAGTTAAATTAGAAGGATATGAATGTAATGTTTGCAAAGTGAGGAGCAGTAGGTTACAACTAATAAATATATGTCTACAATTTGCCACACTTTCCACTAAACAATTGAAACTAGCTAAGGGTGATATATGTACGTCTTTTGCTATGGCATGTAGGAGATAAGAAAATATAAAACTTAGCTGAAGTGGAGTCAATATGCAGGATTTGGTTTGGGCAGGGGATCGTAGGTGCAAAATAAATATCATTTATCGATTATATAGCATTGCATGATGGAAACGGGATGCAAATGTGGGGCTCGAAATCATCGATTAATTATAATATCATAATGGCAATCTTTAAAAACCTAAAGTAAAAAATTGTATTTTCGCGCTAGAGCTTGGTACTGAAAGCCCCTGTATTGTTTGCAGAAAAATTCGTCGGTAACTAACACTGGGGCCGTTTCTTTGTAACCTAGTTGCAAAAGAACACAATAGAACACACAAGAACAGAAATATCATGTAAAGCAAAAACAGTAACTCGGAAAAATATGCGAGTTGAGCCAACGGAATAAATGGCATTGAAAATTTTAGTTTAATACCTAATTCGTTTTTATTTGCATAGTATATTTAAATATATAACTAAATCAACAAGCAATTTGGTATCACATCCATTTTCTGTTCCTAAATAGCACTAAATGAAATGCATGCTTCATGAATGAGGTTAGCAGGGTTGCTTTATCAACTAAAGGACATTTTTTCCGAGCTGGAGCGTTCTTTTGCAAGTCGGTTACATTAAAACGGACCCAATATAACACTATTTTGGGTTTTTCTGGAGAATGGATGGAATCAAGCTCAAGAAAGCTTTGCTTGTATATAATAGGTGTTTTTTTACACGCGTGGCTTTCAAAAAGAAATAAAACACATATAATTTAATGTTAGCTTTATTATAAAGGTCTATTATGTTTCAAAAATGATTTCGGGGCCGCGGCTGGTATTTATTCGAGCCAAATTTTCGACCACTCTCTGCAGCAATTGGGGTCGTATATTATCAATAATGCACCGAATATTCTCTTCCCGGGACGTCAATCGCCTCGGGCTTATCTACGTAGACAAGCGACTTCGCATAACTCTACATAAGAAAGTCCAGCGGTGTTAAATCGCACGATCTTTTAGGCCACGCCACAAGCCCATGGCGCGAGATAATGCGCTCACCAAAAGTTTTTTGTTCAATAAATTTATTGTTTCGTTTTCGGTATGGCTACATGCATCTTGTTTAAACCAAAGGTCGTCCACATCAACATCCTCAAATTCAGGCGCAAAAAATAATATTATGGCAGGCTTGAATTTTGAAGAAATGTGGACCAATAATTCCCTCTGCCCATAGAGCATACCAAAAAGTGACTTTTTGAGGACGTAACGGCGCCTCAACAATAGCTTGAGGATTATCAAAACTCCAAACGCGACAGTCGCGATGCGTCGCCCAAACCGAAAAATTATTTAGGTAATAAATTTGCACAATTCGCAAGCGCTGTTTCAGAGTAAGTCTGTTCATTATCAAATGGCAAACCAAACTGAGCACAAATAAAGTAGCTTAAAGATAAGAAATGATTTAATGATCTTCGTAGCCGAAAAACGGGTTTTTATATTTTTTAAATCAAAGCGCGATTCCTGGTAGCCATTTCTAGTAAAAAATAAACTGCAAATGCAGATTGCTAACAGGGACACCAAATAAAATGTTCTAAGCTACTTTGTTGTACGATTTATAAAGGATGGCCTCATATTTGAATAATCAGTTCTATGTGAAATTTGTACAGTGACCCTATAACGATGATTTCCATTGGACATTTTTTCTTCGTAAAAAGTGAGCAAAATTTATTTGTTTACCCGTTTTAGTGTACGACGGATAACTTAGAAACTAATACCTGAACAATCAGTTGACGGAAACCATTAGCGGGAGTGGTCCGATCGTGGTGATTTTCATTTTCAGACACTTTTCATGTAGAAGAGATGAAATCAAGTTAAAATTTCAGTACTTAGCTTATTTTGTGTAGAAATTATAATGGAACACCTTATATCTGGACAATCACTTGTATAGTTACATAAAGTTCGACCTGGGCGGTTTCGACAAATGATTGTTACATTCAAAAAATATGAGTTCATCTGACTACCAAGTTTTAGTCAGATATCTCTGAAAATGAGGGACTAGTTTGCATTCAAACAGACTCATACACATACGTTAATTTTGTTGTACTTGGTTATGGGTCCATCCACTCTTTTTCTTATATTTATTGACCCCTGAAAATGGCGATCATTTCTCCTGAGCTAGAAAAAGGACTCAACACTCCTTCCAATTTCGTACAGAAATATTAAAAGTTTCATTTTATAAAATTTTTTTTGCATCATGATTACATGCATTATAAAATCTTAGATCAGATGTCTCTAAAACATATTTTTGTTCATTGTTCATACTTTAACCACATCCGCCAATTAGTCTTTCAAAGCGATAATCCATTGAATATACTCTCTAATAGTTCTCCTGTAACTTTGCTAAAAATAGTAAAATTTCTTAAAATATCAAAACTATTGTATCAAATATAATACCTAGATTCTTTTTAATTTTGTTATACTTATTAACTTTACTTTCCAACTGTATTTATATGTATGTCTGTCACTTTTGTAAATCTAAGCTTATTTCACTAATTAGTACATAAAATAACTGATCAAGCTGAAGGCCTCAGCAGCCATGGCTTACTTCTATGTATGTAGCTTTAGTTTTAGACTTAAGTATACATAATTCGATAAATAAATAAAAAATCTTAGATTTAAAAATCTATTGCCACGGTGTTTTTGGTCGAACTGCTCCGAAACGACTTACTCGATTTTTAGGATATTTTGTCTGTATATTTGGTGGGAATAAGAATAGGTTGTAAAGTATATTTAATACTTAAGAGAGATATGAAGTAGTGAAGTAACGGTGTCACTTGCTGTGAATGAAGCTTATATAATATATACATATTTGGAACAAGGTACAATTTTGCCATTTCTTTGAAAAATCAAATTTAATTAAACTATACACAGGGTATATGAAATAATACAATATAGGTGTCAGACCATTTGTTTCGCTAAGAGAAAGTTTATGGGTATAATTTGGAGCGGATTGCCACCTTTTTAAAAGTAAAATTTAATTAAACTATACACAAGGATATGAAATATTGAAATATGGTTACCAAACTGTTCATCTCTTTCCATATCTATATTTTTGAGAGGGTTGCACAATATGCATATGGACAATTAAAAAAACAAACAGAAGCAGAACAACGTCTGTCGGGTTTTCTAGACAAATTTCCAACATAAGTATCATAATCATCATCTCCATGCCCAATATCATCACTCCTAGCTTGGAAGTTAGTATTATCTGACCAAAAGCCAGAAGTAGTAAGTGTTGATTTTTTTTTAATGTAGTTTTCTTAAACATGGAATAACGGGGTTGGAAGTAATGAGAAGTATATTTAAAATATTTTGATTTTTTTCTTTGCTACTTTTTTGGGTGAACGGTATGCTTTCTTTTAAATTCCCTGTTAAATAGTTTGTTATAGTCCTGATATCGCAAAAATGCATTTATAATTTAGTAATTAAATACTTTACATTATATTATTTTTATGCAGAAATCTAAAAATCTGTCTTACTTGAATCCTAAAGTTGGAAATATTTAGAAAAATCAGAAGTTATAACAACTTCATATATAAACATTTCCAAAGGCGCGATAAAATAAAGAAAAAAACGAATATGCCAAATTTTATTTAAAGAAACCTTCACTAGAATATCATACAGAAGATTCAAATAAAGCAAACATTATAATATTTTTGCATCTTAATTAAAGTTATAAGAAAATGTTTGTTTTTCACGCTGAAAATCTTAAAATAATGTTTATCTATTTTGCTCTGATCTCGATAACACTGGGTTTTGGAATATGTGCACATGTGTTAGGGAGCATTTGCATACTTAGTTAAAAAAAAACCCGCTAAGTGCAAGCGCACATTATCATTACGATGCTATGGCGCTGCAGTCAAGGCAAGCAAAAATATTTGTTGGCTTGCACAGCGCTTTTAACGCGTCATAGCAAAGGTAAAGAAGATGTCAAAGTTATATTGAAAGAGAGGCAAACAAATATAGCACAGTATTTCATAAGCAAAAAGCAACAACGCCTATCAAGGATCTACTTAGTCGATGTGTTGTGTTTGTCGTACTAAAAAGGTTCCACCGATCCGCGACGACGAATAGTCAGCCAAGCGGATAAATGCAAATATGCACACAATTTACCATAGCAGCGGCTTCAGTGGGTGGGCTGCAATGCAGTGCAAAAGTTTGCTGCTCAACTACCTGTCTGTCTGTCTTTTTGTCTGTCTGGCGGGATGGCTGGCTCTCTGGCTGTCCGTCTGTTTTGCATTTCTATCTGAATGTTGTCGCCACGCGTTTTATTTGTATGCGCTTAACGAGGCAGCGAGCAACGCAATTATTTTCGCCTTTCTCTGTTAGTTTCTTTTTCGCCCTTCGCCCTTTTTGCTGCATTACGCCACACAAATGAAATAAAGTATTATCATGATGCGCGCGTCGGCTGTGCACGTGCAATGCAAACGAGACCGTACAACATTTACATACTACAAATGCACTAATGTCTGTATACATATAAGTAATGAAATAGATATATAGCAATGCAAGTGCGTGCGGCGAAATGTACCCAGTAAACAATTAATCCTAAAATGGAACAATAATGTAGTTCATCCATTTGGAGCAATAAGCGAACAATCAATCAATTTGCTTTAGTCGTTTTGAACACTCTGCAAGGCTACAAGTATGGAAACTATAACCCCCTTTTGTCTGTTTCTTTTTTAAAAACAAATGTGCCTGTCAAACTTCGGAAGTGCCTGTCAAACTGAGAAACATAATGGCGTCCGTGTTTCACAGGCACTTTCAATTAAACGAATGGCCCTGGAATGAGAGAATTGGAAGAGGAGTGGCATGTGAATTAAAGAATTCTGACAATACGAATAACAATAAAATGAGAGAATTGTAAAATGACGAAATGTCGAAATGCCGAAGAAAGGGAAATAGATGACAGGGTCATATTCCTGGGTTTCGAGCAACGCCACATGTTGTTGAGGTGCGAAACACTTAAGTACTTTTTTAGGTTTTAAATTTACTACTATACACTTTGGTTATATTTTGGCAAAACCATTTTACCACGTATTAAGTCAACTAAGCTATATATTAAAACATACTATATTTAGTTATAAATCATAAAATAATTTTTGATTCTTACGTATATTTAATAAAAAATTCTATCACGCTATTCTTAAAATAGAAAATTGTCAAGTCATGGGCTTAAGTTTTTTCTGAAATATATATAGCATCATTGAAATATATTTTTTTTTTCAACATTTTGTTAGAACGTACTTTAAAACATTTTTATACAAATTTGAAAAGTTTTCTGCTTTTCATAATTTCCACATGCCTTTCTATCGAAGTCAATATCAATTTATTGACATTTAATTATTATCCATGCATTTAACGTAAGTTTCTCATACATTCCATCTCGGCGTTAACTTTTTAAACCATATTCATAAAAAATTGCTATCGTGGGTTTTTCATATCTACTCAAATTAAGATGGCGTGAAAAATTTATTAAAAGAATTGAAGGCGCTTCCAAAAAATGGAACAAGTTTACGTGAGAAGTAATAATTTTTTCTAAAAATAATTTAAATAAAGTGAATAATATGAGAAAACAATACCACTTTGAAAAATTGTTGATTTCTCATATTATTCCCTAATACAAATTTGGCCTCAAGCTCCATAAATTACAGTCGATTCATAAATATAAGCCCAAAAATAATAAAAAATAAATAAAGTTTTTATTACAGACAGTAGAAATAGCGAAAAAAGCAACATATCAAATAAAGTTAAACGAAAAGTCTGAAGCTGGAGTTTAATTCGCAATTTGGGTGCAGTAAAAGACGAAATACTTTCGAATGCGTTTAATTGAATTTTTTTTCACCAAATTTTATGAGGCAGCCGAAGAGCTGCCTAATTAAAACCAGTCCAGGCCCGCCAGATTGACTAGCCTTAAACTAAGTTTAAAATTGACTGAAAAACGACATAATGGGATGAAGCTTTGTTCAAACGGTAGACAGAGTTAAGCTCGCACTTAGCTCATGGCATGCATTAAAATCCTTTAAATTCTAAAAAAAAAAAAAGTTGATTACATACTCTTGGTTTGCAAATATTTGTTAATACAAACTCAATTTTATAATTCAAATATATTAAATAATCCCCAGATTTACTAAACATTTTAGTTCCAAAGATACGTTTCGAAGCACCCCTGTCGATAACATGTGAATTAAAAGAAAATTGATAGGATGCAAAATATAAGCACCGCCCAAGAATGATAGAAAACCAGATTACGACAACGCCGGCTGCGTACACGTCACAGTGGATGCTGCCACAGGAATAGCGAGAAGAAAAGGAAGGCGATAACTACATTTGGTGGTTTTATTTGCACTGCTACTGCTGAAATCCATTAATCCATTATTTTTTTTTTAACTTTTTGTAACAACCACTCAAACCTCTAAAAAAATCAACTTGTTAAGAGCAAGTTGTGACGTAAATCCTTCAAAAGCGGCAAGTACGAAGTAACAGAGATGCTTTTGTCGTCACCTTCCTTTCTCTGCATCGTAAACACCTGCAATATAAAAATCGGCAAATGCAAACACCGGCATACATCGTAATTGCCGCCTCGGGCCAACGCCCCCCTTTCCATCTCAAAAATCTGTCTACCTTTTTTCTACTTTTTTAGAGCCCGAAGATAATTGACGTACATTTTTGCTTTCTTATTGCCGACAATGCTTCCTCCGCGGCCTACCATATAATTCGTGATACTAAATTTTGTCAAAATTGTCCTCCTTCCCCGTTCCTCTTGTGACAATTTGGCATTACGTCCATGCGCACATTGTTGCATTTTTGCGTAAAAGCGTGAAATTTCCAAGAATGTATAGTTACAATCCTAAGCATCTTTATTATTGGCTTTAATTGAGAATTAAAAATTGAGCATATATTTTAAAACATCTTATCTTCGATATTTTAAAGAATAAATAAACTTTTACAACACTTTCTTTTTGAATTTTGATCCAAAGTTGTTCTCCAAATTTGCAGTGCAACCCTGCATGGATAATGAGCAACAGAAAAATCAGGTGATCTCAGCTGTTGCCAAATGTAAATAAACAAAATGGCGCTTTCCATACTTGTAAATCTGTACAATGGTTTTGTAGTAATCAGTGCGTAAAGGAGGAATTTGTCGGAAGTCGCACGCAGTTGAAAAAAAAATAATAATTGTGTCCTCAAATGAAGCGGACTGCTCGCGTGTTAAAAGGGAGTATAAAATGTATGAGACTCGCGGAATGCTGGAGTAACCCAATGCTCGTACAAGAGCGATCTAAACTTAAACTTTCGATGATTATATTTTTTACTGGGTTTATTCAGTGTGCATCGTATGCATCGTGTCATCGAGTCAAGTGGAGGGAACAAATGATGAGTTGAATGCAGCAAATTCCATATTCACACACACACCAACTTGTGTCACACGTTATTTCTTTCAGCAAAGGCGTCACACACAAAAAAATTTACTTTCGTTGGTTTCTCTTTGCCTTTTTTCCCATTTCATTTGGCTGTAGTTACGTAAAAAGTGTACGAAAATTATACTTCTTGTTTTTTTTATGATCGCCTCACACTGCGTATGAGTAATTTCTTTATTTTTTAGGTTTAATATAATGGAATTTCAATTCTGTGTAGCTGCATTCATGCGTATTCCATTGAAATGTGTCAAGAAGAATGTGCCAACATATTGCCATTGATATCATTTATTCTCACATTATGATACATACATACATATATAAAGTATATTGAGACACTCATATAAATATATATATATACACTCATACATACATACATGTATATACATACGTGGCATTGCAGACTTAAGTTTTCCTTTAGGAAATCAATTTATAGTACAGCTCCACAAAAAGAAACAAAAACCAAATAGCTTCGTTTGAGCAAACCATTTTTATTATATGTTTTGAGGTCAGTTTGACCCCATTAAAAAAAGTTTTTTAAAAATGCAACCAATATTCATTAAAATTTCCAACTTTTTAATTTAAAAACTTGTTTCCATAAGCCGCATGCGTGGGCAAAATAGAAAATGTATTATGACGTTGGCATCCAAAATTATTAATTTATATAAAATCCATTTATTTTAAGGCAAAATGTTTGTAAGACCAAAATTTCAAAAAAAAAAAAATTGTCAAAAATCAACCGAAATGTTTAGTCACTTCAGACAGACAACAAATATGTATACCTAAAAGTTTCCTTTGAGTTAGAAATAACAAGTTTGTAGTTTTGAGACAAATATGCTGAATTTTTACAGAATTTTCCAAAGTTTGAAATTTAAATTCATATGATTTTTGTTATGCATATAACGAACGAGTACATATAACGGGTGATTTTTTTAGACTGATAGAACTTTCAGTAGGAATAGCTGTCACTTGACAACTGGTAAATGCCATTTCATTTTGACATTTCTGTTCAGTAAGCATTGACAAATCATCATGGAAAGAATGATGCCGCAACAACGTTTACAAATTGTGGAAATTTACTTTAAAAATCATTGTGTTGTTCGCCAAACTTATAGAGCACTTCGTGAATTTTATGGTCCACATAATCGAGCTTCAGAGCAGCTTATTCGTCGAACTGTTGATAAATTTCGAAAAACATTTACTCTACTCGATGAAATGTCATGAAAATGTCTTTCAAATAAAAATAAATTTGGCATCATACTTCATTTTTTATGTGTTTTATTTCAATTTAAATTTCGATCAGTCTAAAAAAAACACCTTTTATTATGTCCCGACTACAGCGCCATCTATCGACTCAATTTTCAAATAAATATCTACATAGTTTTGTAGCTATTACTTGTTTCGAATTTCAATGAAAGCGGACAGTTGCAATGGATTGTAGAAATATCGTGACAACAGCGGCATATATCGCTCTAATTTACAAATAAAATAGCTATAACTATTTATGTAGTTATAGAATTTGAATGAAATCAGGTTATAAGTATGGTTCCTAAAATTAATATTTGCATATGTGACGAATACTTATTTTGAATTGGAATTAAATTTAACTGTAAATACGGGTTTTACAAATATCTCAACTTCACCTAACAATGCAAGATTTCAGTTTTTAACAGCTGGCAACCTTATACAAACATATTTTTGAATTTAGGCTTTCTGAAACTTTTAGTTTAACAGCCTTATTGTAAAATTTCACTAAACTTATTCATTTAATTTAATTTACTTTTAAACAGGTGGCAACCTCCTTGTCGTAGTTTGAAAAAGAAGCTTTCGAATGATCGGGTAACATCAATATTTGATATCACTGATTACTTTAATTTAATTTTTGTAAAGTTTTTAAAAAGGTGGCAACTCCCTTTAAAAATATCTTATATGGGAACCCATACAACGAACTACTTATATATGGTTGGGTCTTTAAATGCATGATATTTTCTTTTAAATTATTTACAGCTTCAAAGGTGTGAAATTTTGAGTTATTTACCAAATAAATACTAAAACAAGCTGTTGCGTTTGAAAAGGATATTAAGTATAAAAAATAAATTTGTTGCCGTTTGGCTACAAAACGAAATATTTTTTTATATCCACGAAAATTATTGATGAAGATAGCTACACTATTTCACAGTACATATCTCAACCATAAAAGCCATAATTTTTACATCATCAAATCCCAGTCTTAAAACCAACAAAAGTATAGAACTCTTGAACCACTTAGTAATGCAACAGTCGGCGTGTATTCGAAATGGAGTTTTGAAAATCCTAATGAAACTTTATCTATTCAATCGACATCACTATTTAGAAATGATTTTTATACCGTAAATCTACATTTTATGCCACGAGTTGTTACCAATTCACTACAGGATGCGTTTAAGGGTTAAGCAACCTTTCAAAAACTCGTTCTCTTTAAAGTATTTGACAAAACTGATGAATTTTTTTTCAAAGTGTGGCGAACTTTTTAAAAAGATATATGTATAATAAGGAAAAAAATTTTCGTTAAATAAAAGCATTTCAAACCTTCCACTAAAAAAATGAATGTTTTGCATTTATAGTATGTTTTCAAAAACTACGTTTATTGAAAAAATATTTATGGAAGCAAATTTTTTTTAATTTTTCATGGTTACTTCAATAAGAGTTACATATATTCGTCATAGCGCACACATATTATGGAACATTTCCACGCAAAAATTCCAATTTCTTTAAAACCTGAGGTACAGATGAGAAATCTTTTACCATATCTAAATTTTCATTGTTAATAGCTACTTTAAAGGTCTTACTTAAACTCTCTAATTCTGTTTTAATCCTACTAATATTATAAATGTAAAAGTTAGTGCGTGTGTGTGTTATTAACTTAACAGGGTTGCCACCTGTTAAAACAAATTAAATAAATAAGTCAAATCACACATTGCTATATGATGATCTGCATAAGATTTGGCACATACGTACATACATACATACATATATAGTCCGTTATATGGGTTACAATAAAATTAGTTTTTTAAGGGTGTTGCCAACTTACAAATTTAATTAAAATAATTAGTGAAGCCAAATATTGCAATATGGCTATCAAATGAAAGAAGCTTAATAAAGCTTAGTTTTCCAAATGTTTTAAAAGATGGTTGCCACCTGCTTGAAAACCAATTATGTTAATTTTAAAAATAATTCACATTTTACCATATGAATGGCACAATAAAAGTTTTAAGAAAGTTTAATTTGAAAACTATTTTTGCAGAGGGTTTGCCACCTGTTTTATCAATTAATTGAAATTATAAGTCAAACCAAATTTTGAAAAATGGGTCTCAAACCAAGGATAATTCAATAAAATTTCTATGTTAAAGGAAGCCTCAGGTCATTGGATTTAAGAAAAATTAAATCATCAAAATGTGTTTAAAAAATGTTGAGAGGTGTTTAAAAAATTAGTTTAATGCAATTTCTAAGCTCAATGAAATAAAACGGTATTGCTCGAAAACGGAACCGCCTTATCCGAAAATAGTTTTTAGAACGGGTGCCACCTTTTATTAACTTTTTACTTTTATTAACTTTTATATATTTTTGGTTAGGTACCGGAAGAAATACTGCACTGGTGTCAAACGAAAAAGTTATACGGATGATATATTCGAGTAGTATATTTGGAGAGGGATGCCATGTGTTTAAAAATAATCAAATTCAACCAAATTTACAAGAGAAATCAGGCATTACAAGCACATTACATGGAACTAGAAAAGAGGTTTAGGAAAAGTTTTTCTAAACAAATTTTTGAGCATTTGTCAGCTGATTGAAAAAGTACAATTTTGTTAATAACGAAAGTAAAATAATAATATGAATTTACATCTATATATATTTATATGCATACAAATTTGTGAATGCGCCGTTTTTCCAATACTAAATTAATTTTAGTTTAAGTTATACCCTACTAATAATTATGAATGTGAAAGTGTACGTGCGAGTAGGTATGCGAATGGGTTTTTGATTGTGCGTGTGGGTATGTTTGTTACCTTTTCCTGCCCAAACGGCCCGACGAATTGAATGGATGAAATTTTACAATATGAGTATCAAACTAAACAAAATTGGGAAAGCTCAATTTGAAAATTTTTTTTTTTGGAGAGGGTTGCCACTTGTTTAAAAAATTAATTAAAATTATAAAAAGTTAAATCTTATGTCGGAATTCATGTCTCAAACGAAGGAGTTTTGAAGAAGGCTTTATTAGGAAAATGCTTTTGGAGAGGATTGCCGCCTGCTTAAAAAAGTAAATTAAATTAAATGAGTAAGTTAAAAGAATTATGACGGCATGAAATTCAAAAGAATTATGTTTAAAAAGTTGAATCGTGAAAAATCATGTTTTTTTATATGAAAACATTTTTGAAGAGGGTTGCCACCTATTTAAGAATTTGGATGCAATTTAATTAATAAGGTTACTGTATTTCAATATACAGAAACTGGGTTGGAAAAGATTCCAAGGTTGTTAAAAATTTTCAATTCAACTAAACTTATAAAATAAATGAAGCATTACATACTCGTTTGAACTGAGAGAGGTTAAGGAAAATTTAATAACTCTAATTACGGTTTGCTGTTATACCACAAATTGAGGGACTTACTATTTTACGCCGGTCCGACTCTGAACGGCAAATGATTTTGAGCTTTTTATGCCAGAATTACAAGCGCAAATTAATGTAAAATTACCTAGAAGAAAGCTTTTCTTACTTTCACTGGCCAGGATTCGAGCCCGCTGCGTACCGACTAAAGCGAGCACACGATATATGTACATTGGGCTACGGCGACCGCTTAGTAAAATAAGAACCATTTGTTTTAATTTTGTCAAACAGTCTACGTTTACTTCACGTACATTAAAGATCTAAAAGCGGTGTACATTTTGAAATGAAGCGCACATTATTGCAGCTTAGAGTTACATGCGAAATCCTCGTCAAGCGCATGAATGTAATGAAAAATTTCGCAAACTGCCAGCAAATAATGAGAATATCATCAGCAAATAGATATTTGTGAATTGCAAAAATAAATCGAAAATTATTCTACACCATTGCATACTCATACATATAAATACAAATGTACACCTGTAAAAATTCACAAGCGCATTGATGAGGTAAGCCTTCGTTGGACGATTATTTGGTTGACAATAAATATTTTGTGTGGCATTGTCTGCATGACTCATTCGATACCACAAAACTGCGTAACACACAAACACACACACGTACACATACATAGTACATCCATATGAAGATGTTAACATGTATAGAGAGATGTAACTGGTCATGCCAAATATCACGCTTCCCCTAGCCTGTCAAACTGAAATTATTCGTAGGTGCAGTCTTTGTCTTTTTCTTTTTCTTTATGTTATTTATTTGGTATTTTACTCCTGTCCCTTAGCTCACCTACATATGCAAGTATTTGATTGTCGTTTTTGCAGTGACAAAATTTATGTCTTATTACTGGACATAATCGATTTGGCCATAGGCAAATGCTCATTCTTAGTTATATAAACGAAATTGCATTCATGTAGTTCAATTTGATCCTATAAATATCTACTTATTTTTGGTCCAATTAACTTTGGCAGCAAGCAATAGTGGAATATGGGAAATATGGAATGTGCGTGGAGCGTAAACCGTCTGAACAAAACTGCTATGCTATGAATATCAAAAAACAAAAAAAAAAAATGATATGAATGTCATTTACTCAATCGAAATACGCAATTTTTGAATTGAAACAAGCAAAGTAATGAAAGTATAAACATTTATTCGAATAGCGGTCGCGACTCAATGGGACAATGCACTGACTTGAGTATAAATGAGAGAATTCATGGCTCAGAGAATGTTCACTTCGCTGGGAGAACTTTATGGTGCAGAAATGAAATCAAAAATTGCAGAATTTTTTTTTTTTGCAGAATGGTGAGACAGCCATTCGGCAGTGAGCAGCTGCAACTCATTGGTACATTTCGTTCGAATGAACGCATGTCTGGTGATTGCAGTTTATACAGGAGCCGCAATTTTTATTAGTTCTATCAAAAAAATTTATACTTGGTATTTCTTTTAAGTTCTAAGTAAAAAGCTTCATTGTCGAAAAAAAGTTATAATCTGAACCAATAAATTTATTTATGCATATTAGAATTTCATGGAACATTTGCCGTATGTTTCATTTGGGCGTTGATTTGTAATTTAATATTTATTCGACAATAAAATAATATAAACGAGTAGAGAAGAATCAAAAACCGAGCTTTAATAGTTGTAGTTGTTCGCAGTAAGAGTTAATTGCTTAATTTCAATATACTTTTTACAGTACACTATAAGCGTGGTCTGATCTACAGTTACATATGTGAAAAATAGGGTCCCTTTATTTGCAACAGTTTTGCTTCTTTTAGTTTTTTCGTGTTTTTTTCATTTCAAAGTTTGAGTAGAGAAACTCAAAAAATTTTATGAAATTTTCAGACTTATCTTCACCTTTTTCAGTTTTAGATCAGAAACAATTCAAACTCAGAATTTCCATTTCAAGTTCAGAAAGTTTACAAATTTCTGAATTTAAAATGTAGCTTTCTAAATTTGAAATGAAAATTTCTGAATTTAAAATGGAAATTCTGAATTAGATTTTAAATTCAGAAATTTTTAAATTTTACCTTTTCAGTTTTATATCAGAAACTTGCAATTCACATTTAGAACTTCCATTTCAAATTCAGAAAATTTTAACTCAAATTCAGAACTTCCAATTAAAGTTCTGAAAGTTAAAATTCAAATTCAGAATTTCCTTTTCAAATTCAGAATTTTCACTTCAAATTCAGAAACGTACAATTCGAATTCAGAAATTTCTATCGAGATTCAGAAAGTTACCATTCTAATTCAGAATTTCCATTTCAAGTCCAGAAATTTTCATTTCAAGTTCAGAAAGCTGCAATTCTAATTCAGGATTTCCATTTCAAGTTCAGAAATTTCCATTTCAAATTCAGAAAGTTGCAATTCTAATTCAGAATTTCCATTTCAAGTTCAGAAATTTTCATTTCAAATTCAGAAATTTTAAAGTTTTATATTCATATTCACTGTACGATTTGGAGTTTTTAAGTTTTTAAGTTTTTTTCATTTTATTCAGTATACATATGTACCTACTGTAATATCACAACCTACCCGAAAGATTACTTGTAATAACCGATTACTTATTATAATTATTTCTTATATTATTTCACATATATACAAATTAATTTCTGTTTTTGGTTTGTGGTATTGTTGTAACTGCAATTCTTGTATTGTTACTGTTGATTATATGAAAATCAATAATTACATACGTACATATGAATATCCTTACCTTGAATACTAAGTGTTAAACTTATTCCTCGTGCAAACTTTTTGATAATACACATGTATGTATATGTGCATATATGTAACTTTATTATTATGTATTTATGTATGTATTTACATTGAAATTTTGCAGTTAAACAGTTTTCAGAACTACATAATTTAGAAATTTTCTGAACTTAAATTGTAAATTTCTGAATTTGAATTGTATTTTTCTGAATTTGAATTGTGATTTTCAGAATTTATATTGGAAATTCTGAATTAGAATTGCAAGTTTCTGAACATTAATTTTAAATTCTGAATTTGAATTGTATTTTTCTGAATTTGAATTGAATTTTTCTGAATTTTAAATGAAAATTCTGAATTTGAATTGTAACTTTCTGAATTTGAATTGAATTAAAATTGGAAATTCTGAATCAGAATTGCAAATTTCTTAACTTTAATTTTAAATTCTGAATTTGAATTGTATTTTTCTGAATTTGAATTGAATTTTTCTGAATTTTAAATGAAAATTCTAAATTTGAATTGTAACTTTATGAATTTGAATTGCAACTTTTTGAGCTAAAACTGAAAAAAGTGTAGAATTTTTATACAATTCTAAGTATGCAGCTTTATAGCCCGATAAATTTTAGTGCAAGTCGCAAGAAGCTGGAAATTTCAACTGATTTTTAATAATTTACTGATGGTGTCAAGCACTTTTTCCATGCAAAGTACGTTTGACAATTTTTTTTTCGTAAAGAAGAGAATGTGTGACAACGACCAAAATTCAGCGAAACTTTTTAGGCACTTGGAATTTGCATTTTATTTTACTAACATTTAATTTTCTCTAAAACTGCATACTAAAAATTTGTATGAAAACTTTTTATAGCGGTTTTATACCACTACTTCTAGAATATAAGAGTTCTGTTTTTTATACCGGCCGTAGCAACAAGGAAGTTCTCGAAACTTTGCTTGGGCTCCGTTTGTCCTTTTTGTATAGACCTTCGTTCTAACACTGCTTAATATTATAACATAATAATTAATTTCCCAGATTTTTATTAACTAGTTTGAAAATTTGATGAACTCTTACGATTTTTCCTATTTTTTCTACAAAATTTGAAATGCGGATTTATACAGCCACTAAATTAAAATGTGATTATGAGCATGTTCCAAAATAGGGTCTGGTGTCAATTATAGACTAGTCCACTGAGATCGAAAACTTAAAAAAAAAAAGTGCGGTTGATAATTTAAAATGTTAATAAAGCTATATGTTCGTAGTTGAACTACTTCCTTCTCCAAACCAACTATGTATACCAATGTTATTTAGCTTTTATAGTTACAAGATTATCGATTTTTTTAATTTTTATTGAGTTAAAGTATAAAATGTTGTTCTAAAGTTTTAGAGAATTTGTTCATATATAAGCAGTTTCCGAGTTGTTCCTATTTGCGCTAGAGTGAACGATACCAAGCTACATGGAAGGTGAAGCCGAACTGGTTAAAAAAAAAACAACCAAATCATAATTTGGTTTTCCGAAATTGTATGTTGAGAACATTTCTTTTAAATTAGTTCGTAAGAAAGTCATGTATAAATAAAATCCAATTCTAGATGAATATCTCTCAGCGAAAAGCGATAACATAACTTTGTTGGAAGCAATCCAAAAAATTTAGTAAATGTAGAACTTATTATCGTATTTTAAACAAAAAACTTAAGCCCGAGCAAATACGTAAGAACTGTTATGAAACACATTTGATTCTTTTAAATTGAAAACTAATGTAGATTTTTATTAGGTTGTATTGTTGGCTAAGTAAACAAGCTTTAGATATATCTGGTGGGACTAATAAAAAATTTTGCCGTCAGTAATTGACCTACATTGTTTCATCACATTTCCTAGAACTACATAAAATAAACCCATACGAGTATAATTGGAATTTTCTGGGAATTTTGACAATAAAAGCCATCAAATGGATTTTTATACATATTTTTATATATGTCCAATGTCAAAATCGGGCTATACTAGTATTTCTAATCGCTACTGCATCATACTATTCTAGTATTGAAGTCTATCCATAAATAGGGATTTGGCTAATAATTTGCCTCCAGCGCCACCTAGCGCATAATTTTTTGTATAAAAGTGTTTCTTATCACACTAGTTATATAGCTTTCCAAAATCATCAAAATCGTGTAAACCCAAATTTCCTGAATATCCTTCCTCATGCGCCGCCTAGCGAATTAAAATATGGCCTATGTCCGTGTCACGGGTCTAAGGTATATACGGTTTAAATTTGCGTGAATTCCGTGTCTATATTCTTGAGCCAAGTTGCATAAAGAGTATAAGAACAAGGTTCAAAAAGTCGAAAAAGTAGCACTGGCTGATCGAAGAATTAAATTGTGGTAGATAATAGAAGAACTTCAAAATTTAACATACCATATTGGAGAAACGTTAAACGCATATTTAGAGCGCGAGCATTACCGCGCCAGCTCACTCCGATCGATAAGCAGTTAATATTGGAGAGTTGTAAGGATTTGATGGAGTTTTGTTTTAAATTGATTTGGATAAAATTTTTAATTGAATCACTACTGTTGACGAAAAAACCAAGATTCGTTAATATGAGAGTTTACTTAGCAGAAGAGAGACCACCAAAGATCATGGATATAATTTTTTGCGATAGCAAGGGTAGTTCTCTAATTGATTACTTGAGTAAAGAACTACAATGAATGGCGGGTGCTACGCAAAGCGAAATGGCAAGTTGACGGTGAGATAAAGGCGGCCATAGAAGCCCGTAGAATATGGTTGAGGGCACAAATAGCCACTGGACATATATTTGATTGAGATATATCGTAAATATAACCATATGCACAAATAACTATATGTTTCATTCACTAAGTATCTTAGACCGCGAACTTAACATCTGTTCAAAATATATTTTTTAGAGACTGCAATCATAATGAGTTGTATCAAAAAAAAAAAAAGAATGTGTTTTAAGGTTTTAAACTTTGCAATATATAATAATAAATTGCTTAGTTTTCGTTTTACGTTCAGAAATGAAAACTATGCATAGAGCAATTTTTTTTTTTGAACAAAAATTAAACTCAAAGCCGGGTAAAGTCTAGAAAGAAAGAAGTCTGATGAGGAGATGTGGTGATCTCCGAAATAGCAGCTATCACTTCTACCACTTTCAAAAATTGTTGTTTCTCATATTATTCCCTATCTAATACAAACCTGACCTCAAGCTCTAAAAATTATACAAAAATTAAACTCGTTTTCGAGTTGGTTTATATCGCTCAAAAATAATGATTTTTTTGGAATCTTCCTTTGTGTTTTTTGATTAAAAATAATGTTTATTTTATGAGTTTTATTTTATTGTACAAAAATATTAGTTTCGGTCACTGATTTTTTCTAACATAAACACTGGATATGCAAAAGCACACGCGATAGTGCAAATTGCACTCAACCTATGGATATGAGTTAGATATTTTATGTGCGGCCCAGTAAACCATGACATTAATATGCGCCTAACCCTTTGGCATAATTAACCATCAACTAATCAAACTAAACACAAACCCATGCCATGCCCTGTCGGAAAAAACTCGTCAGTTTCATGAAAAATGGAACCTATTTAAAAATTAACTTCTTTCTAACTTTTATTTTTTAAACTAATTTAATACAGATGCGGCGTGAGCCAGTTCCGTGCGTTGGATTTGCTCTTAACATTTTTTTTATAAAGTGGAGGAAGTTCTTTAAATACAGTCATTATTCTATTGATGGGAATACAAATTTACTTGATTCATAAATAGAATTATAACTTAAGTAACAAAACTTAGAATGAATTATGCAATTAATAAATTGATGTGACTGGGCACATTCTCTCTGACTACTGACTATTAATTACTAGCTTTTACCCGCTAATTCGATCGCATGGCCATTCAGCTTAAAGGTATGAATTCGAATGTAGCATAAATGGAAATATCAATTCCATCAAAATAAAATGCACAACGTAATCAAACGATGCTGAAATTAAGAAGTCTCATTTTGATTAAGTTTTCTTGAGTTACTTCTTTTGAATCCCATGCTGCATATTTCCTTTACATTAATAAGCAAATTTTATTTACCTTTTAAGTTATTTTCAAAATAAACCTTTCTTAAAACTCCCTCACTTATACTTCAATGGTTGATCTAACTTATTATAATTTTAATTACTTTTTTAAACCGTCTTCAAAAAGATTTGTGAAATTTTTTGTTTTCATATTTGAATAGTAACTTAATTCGTGCGAGGGTTTTCCAAAATTTGAACGTTTATTTAAGAAAAACATGCACAATAGTATTACTCAAAGTATTGCCCATCTGAAGCTATGAATTTTTCGCATCTTTCTGGTAATTTGTGGATCCCATCCCGAAAGAACTGCGCCGGCTTGGCCGCCAAGAACGTATCAAGCCAATTTTTGATATCCTGCTCTGATGTGAACCGTATTCCATTGAGGGCGCTCTGCATCGATCGGAATAAATGGTACTCCGAAGCGGCAAGGTCTGGGCTATAAGGCGGGTGGGGTAAAACTTCCCATCCACTGTTTTCCAAATAGTTCTTAACCGGAATGGCAACGTGGGGCCGAGCGTTGTCATGGTGGAAAATTATTGCCTCGTGTCTGGTCGCATATTCCGGACGTGTTTCGGCTACTGCTCTCTTCAAATGAATCAATTGTGTTCGGTAGCGTTCTCCATTGATGTTTTTCACCCGGTTTTAGCAGCTTATAATACAGCACACCCTTCTGATCCCACCAAATACAGAGCATTACCTTTGCGTCATGGATATTCGGCTTAGCCGTTGATTTGGCTGGTTGGCCGATCCATGGATCCATTTTCCATCACCAGTAACAATCCGATGCAAAAATGGCTTCCTTTTGTGGCGTTCCAGCAGCATTTCGGACAAGCAAAACCGCCTTTCGACATCTCTCGGCTTGAGTTGCTGTGGGACCCAATTTCCCTGCTTTTGAATATATCCAGCGGCTTTTAGACGTTATGAAATGGCTGCTTGAGCGACACCCAAAGATTCTGTGATATCTTCTTCTTTGGCAACAATCTTCATCGCGTAATGCTTCCAGTTCTTCATCTACAAACTTTTTTGGCTGCCCAGTACGTTCAGCGTCTTCCAAGCCAAAATCACCACTTTTAAATCGTGCAAACCACTTTTGGCACGCTCGCTCAACTAGAGCAAGTTCACCATAAACTTCCATCAAAATACGATGGCTTTCGGCAGCAGTTTTCTTCATATACACTTTCTCTGGCACAAAGTTCGACATATTTGAGTGAAAAAAAATTATTGATGTTTACGCTTCAAATGAATGACAGTAGCTTTCCAACGTATGTTCGGAATATATTGGAACGATGGAATACATAAAAGTTACGCCATCTCTTAGCAAACCGCACGAATTAAGTTATAGACCCATTATTATATTTTAAACAGATGACAACCTTTTGCAAACTTTCATATAATATTCATTTTGCTATATTTGTCTTCATTCTTTTGCTTAAATGAATTTAACCTTTTCAATATGTGGCAACTCCTTTTATCCTTCAAGCTTTTCATCGTTTGACATCAGTATAGTAGGATTTTCGTTACCTTACCAGTTTATTTGAATCAGCGGTCTTTAAAAGGTAGCAACCCTTATCAAACATATTCTCGTATAAACTCTCTCGTTTAAACGTAATACTGTAATTCTTCTATAAGCTTGCAAATAGTATTAAATTAATGTTTTTAAACACGTAGCAATACCCATAAGGGGTCTATTTTCATAATTAGGTTTTTTTGAGCTTACTTCCTTTGAACGCCATTGCGTGCTACTTCCTTTAACTTAACAATTAAATTTAATTTACTCTTTTAAGCAAGTGACAACTGTCTTCAAAAGTATTTTCAACATGAATTTTTTTGGCACCTATAGTCCAGTATTTAATTTAATCTATTATAGCTTAAATTAACTGTTGAAACAGGTGGCAACCCTCTCCAAAAGTACTTTTAAGAAAACTTAGTTTCTTATAAATTTTAGCTTTTCACTCAAATTGTAAAATGTCGTTTATTTTTTTATTTAACTTTATTTGCACTTTAACAGATGGCAACCTTCTTTTAATTGGATGTAGCTTTTTAAAGGTGTTTTTGCTTCTCTCTATAAAAAAGGACGGCTTGGAATCGAATCCATTCCAACCGCCTAGGCAGCGCGAATTTGAAAACAGTTTTCTAGGACCGCCTGCCTAACACTAATTTAGCGATTAGGCAGCTCGGAATCCCGACCATTCCGACTGTCTCAATGGTGAGTTACAGTATGCTTAGATATCTAAACTGTCAATGGTAAAGAATATGTTGCTTCAGATGCAAAAGTGGCCGAATTGCTGCCAATATGAAGAATAGGCAGTGCGGAGTTGAAACCAGTCCTTTCGGACTGCCTGCCTAACACGAAATTAAGCGACCGGGCGACTCGGAATTCCATCCACTCCGTCAGTTGCAATAGTGCTATACAACATGCGCAACGGTAAGGGGTATGTTGCTTGAGATGCAAAGTGGCACAGTTGCTGCCAAGGCAAAAGAACAGATGATGATGCAACTTCCAGCGGATTACATCAGAGTGTAACGGACATAGAGCTTAGTGCTGAATTCACCTACCGATGAAATACTTAACGGTAGTACCGGGGATTCTAGTCTCACACTGACGGTTTTTGGGGAATCTGGCTTTCGATGCTTCCTTCTCTTAAAAAAAAAAACTTTCACATTTATAATAAATGTACATAAATAGGATTTCTTTGCGGCATCTGTCAACTTTATGGTTTCATCCAGATGTTGATTTCCAGTTTGGATAACTCGTCAGAAAATGAATCGAAGCGAGCGCTTGCACTTGCATTGAAAATCTAAGCTTATTATCGCTGTTAGTAGCTGAAACGCTGCAGCAGTTGTTTCTAAATCTGTCAATGTATTCGAAATGTTTTCCAAAGCGCTTATAACTGTTGGTTGCATGTGGAGATAAATTTTGATTGATTCGTAACATTCCATTCACCTCGTTGTACAGGATTGTTTCAATTTAGTCCTTGAATTAACTTGAAGGTTCTCGTTTTTAGAAATCGCATTCTCTTTTTCCAGCAAACTTGATAGTCTGAATAAAACTTGAATTGTTTTAGTATGAAGTCATAGCAAATCACTATAAGTTCATTCTGAGCATAATACAGCACATTGAGTTTTTTGGGAGAATTCTCTAAGTTATTTTGTAATTGAGGCTTTCAGTTATTGGTTTATTCAGGAATAGTCCTATGTCGTACGGATTCGTCGAGTTCGTTTCAATCGTAGGTGGTTGAAAGGGCGAAGAAATTTATCTTTGCGGAAATGGTGCAGATTAAGGCGGATGTAGAGTTAGAATTCCCGATTGCGAAACGATTGCAGATTTAAGTGAATGTGAAGACTAGGGAATTTCTGGCTGCAAACTATCAGAGACAAATTCAATAATGGATATCTGATGATTCCAAACTTTGAACCGAAATCTTTATACCGTTAACCTTATTTTTCACATAGTTTTTAAAATTTTCTTGATTAAAAGGCTCAAAATAAAACTGACATGTCCGGCAGCAATATTTTTTATTGCAGACACTTAAAAAGCAGGCAGATTTCAGAAAACTTCAACAATGGAATATAATTTGCCTTTCGAACAGTGCCACCTATTGGTCACTTATAACAAATCGCATGCGATTTTTTCAAATGAATAAAAAAACCCGAATATAAAGTGTTTGAAAAGTCAAATCGATGCCTTTATTTATGTTCTGCAGCAGAGTATAATTTCAGTTGTAATGTAAACTTTAATTTAAAACTTCGCTAGGGAGGGGGTTTGAACTTCCAAAATTAAAAGGTAGATTAAGCTAGAAGTTAGCAGTATTGCTTGAAACACAACCGTTTTCGAATTGAAATTGTGGCATTTGTTTTCCAAGTAAGTCAAGGTTACGGCTAGAAATAAATAATTATGATATTCTTTCTGCCAAACATATTTAAAGTAGTTAAACCCAAATGCAAATAATAATCAGTCAAATAATTCACTTGCTCCTAGGACATCGTCATGTCAGTGAAGTTAATTGCTTGAAAAAAAAAGAAACTCAACCGCTAGTGGTTGGTTAAAAAGTATTTTTTAAATTGCTTTTAAAGTAATTCTATTTCCGGCAGGGTATAAACTGGCATAGGAGTGCAGAAAATTCGCATTGACACCTATGCAAAAAAAAAAACAAACACGTTTCGGTCGCGCTGACAATGTCAGCAGTTTGCTGGTATCAACAAAGCGTAGTGGCGCATTGACAGCGACAAAATAAGGACAGTAGCAACAATTAAGCAAACAACAACAGCAACAACTAACAACAGCTTTAATTTGTGTGGGAATATGCGCACCCACACGTTAAAATTTGCATGTTGCCAGTGGCCGCTTTCCTTTGCTACGCGACAGCTGGTTGGCAGCCCCGACAGTTGGCAGAATTCACTAGGCTGATGATACTGTCCCAGTAAACATTTGGAGTCTGATATGAGTCCGATTGGACTCATAATTCGGAGTGTGAGCGCTCATTATGAGTTCTTATAGGAGTCCAATATGCGTGTGTTTCCCTTCTAGCCATGGTCGTCATATATGAGCCCGAATTCATGTACCATATGAGCCTCTTTTAGGAGTCATATATGACTCATATTTTAGAGAAAATAAGAGTTCTTATAATATATCAGTTTCTTTTATAGTAAAACAGCAGAAATAATGTAATACTAAATAAAGAAAGTAAAATTCAGTTTTTATTCCATTTTTGGTAAAAAAAAAAAAAATTATATAAAAATTTTCCTTTTTTTTTTTAAAATACTTAAAAAAACTAATTAGATTCCTGTCTTTGGGGTTTTTTATTCCTATATATGTATAACTCGGTCTCGCGCAGTTTGAAACAACTTTATTGCAATTTTCTAAAATTCCACCTCATTGCCAAATTTTCGAGAAAACGCTTCTATAACAATAATAAAAAGCTAATTAAGAGCACCAAACGGCATTTTAAAAGTTTTACCCTTAAAAGCACTTGTTATGGCCATATTTTGAAGGGAAATTTTGCCTTCAACATCTATCCATGATATGTCGCAGGCCAACTCGTCGGTGACCAAGCGCTTCCAAATATATCTCACAAGTTTCCCAGGGTCTGGCATTCCAATTACATAAACTTCATTTTCCTGAAAAAGACACAAGAATTGACTTGACCTTGCTTGATCTGCCACAGCAAAACATTTTTCGACTACATTTTTTCTTTTTATTGATTTAATCACCGCTATTGCCTCTTTATGGTTTCTTCTTCATGACATTAAGTAGACAAACACCTTTTAATGTTCTTTATATTTTAGATATGTATATTAAATTATATTTTTATTCACTAATCACACTGATTTTTAGAAAAATAAAACTGGTAAATCTTTTTGATAGTAAAAAGTATTCTTTACACTTCAACAGTGGCACTTCAACCGAATTTTTGTTCATCGATGAACGATGAACGCACGTGTTCGGCATTTCCAAAATACAATACATAATTGCTAGAGATTATTTCCTACATTCTTTCCACTCATTTCGGACTCATTTCGGACTCATAATTCTGAGCCTCATATTTCCGTCGCATTTTATACTAATTTCGGACTCATAATTCTGAACCGTCCAAAAATGTTTGCTGGGTTAAGTGTACTTGTATGTGGTAAGTGTGGTTGTAGTTGTTATTACGCACTGTCCCACATATACACTCACTCAAAACAAAACTCTTACAGTGATTTTTGCGCTAGGTGGCGCTAGAGGCGAGTAATTTTGAAAATCTGTAATTATGATCTGATTTTAATAAAATGAGAAACCTATAATGGGAGGGCGACAGCTAGGTGGCACCAGAATCGAATTATTCTGAAAATCCGTAGTTATCACTCTATTTTTATGATATTAGAAAAGTATGGTTCTGATACAATAGCAAATACTTATATAAAAAACTGCGTGCGCTAGGTGGCGCTAGAGGCGAGTTATTCAGAAAATCTCTGATTTTTAACTAACTTTGATGAAACTAGGGTGCGGGAGCGGGTACTTTTGAGAATGGTTCCGCTAGATGACGCTAGAATATAAAATGCGTATTTATGGTTCGATATTGATGATATTATAAATATGTACACGTATACCATATTCCTAAAAATGGTAAAAAAAAAACTCCATTAGGTGGCTCTGTAGTCGAGATTTCCAGAAATTTCATGTTTATGGTTCGACGTAGGTCCAATCTAATCAGCTTCGTGTAGTCAAAAACAATGTCCTTAAACACAATCGAGATAATCGAAGAGATTCATTATTAATGTGACAAGTTTTGAAATTAATCGAAGCTGCATAATAAGCATGGCAGCCGATGTCGTGGATATTAACTAGTAAAGTATACGTTTCGAATGACTAAAATTTACGGTTGACTTTTGCCAATTTTTGCTGAAAAAGAAACAAATTTTTTTCATTCGTTATATCGAAGAAATTATGCAACACCATCGGCAAAAAAGATTACCAAAAATTAGCAGTAATTTTTAGCTATTTAAACTTACACTTTATTTTACAAAAATTTAATTGGCTATAAAACTGCGTACGCGAAAAGCTTGCGGAAAGTGGAAGTTTTGCAAATTTGATATTTTTTTTAATTTTCTTATATTTTTATAAATTTTGTAGAAAGTTCGACGCTTTCATGTTTATAATTCTGTTTGAAACTTTTGAAAATTTGATGGGTTATTCTAACTTGCTGAATATCTAATGCATTTTTTATTAAGTTTGAGACTTGGATTTATTTAGTTTAAAAAAAAATCTTTAAAAAATTAATGGCAAGAAATTTTTTTTAAGAAAAACATTGTCAATATTTTTTTAAAAAATAAATCAATGTACGAGTTTCACTTTGAGTGAGTGTATAAGTGTGTAAGTATATACATATATTGTTGACGCTACGGTTGCGTTACTAGCTGCGTTACAGCTTGGCAGCAAGCTTCTAATTGTGGCTCCCCAAACACAGACACGCGCGACCTACCGCTGACACCGCGACATAGATCTACAAATATGCAATACGCTGATCTATATTAGAATATTATTCACACTCCACACCCCTCTGTCAACCATTCCTCCAACCTTCACTTGTGCCATCCTAACTTTAATGTGGTCTATACCATTTTGACGCTTATTTTAATTAATTATAAATAATATTGCAAAATTCGCATTGCTTGCAGTAGTCGCAAACAAGTTAGAGTATACAGGGTGTTTCAGCAAAGCGTTTAATTATAAAATCAGACAAAAAACGTAGTAATTTTGATAAAGTTTACGATTTAATTGATTTTATATAAATCGAAAATTACGAGTTTAATAGAATTAGCTTATTCAAAAGGTGGCATAATGTGTCATAAAAAGAATACGGAAGTAAGAAGAATAAATAATTTATATAAGAATATAAGAAGCAAAAGGTAGAAAATTAAAGACTGTGGTGGTCAATGCCTAGTACGTCTGAGTAGGTGCGAACTCAGACTTTACGAAGATATGTATAGAGTCCAATCCGTTACATGTTGTTGTGAGACTTTTAAATCGAAACAAATTGTTAAAAGAATTTATTCAACGATTAATCGACGAGAGATTCCGAAAATCATGCGCAGTTGGCAAGACACCAATGTGAACGAAATATATGCTTTTCTTGGTATAAGATTTGGTTTCGTAGGCCTCATATACCGTTTTATAGAGCACTAATGTTGGTGAAGCGATTCGAGCAATGCCGATTTTTACGTTTGGATGACTCAAGGACGAGTGCAGATCGGTTACGAAAATACAAGTTGGCTCCATTACGTCATATATGGACTTTATCCCACGAAAATTTTACTTTACCTTTCAATCCATCGAAAAAGCCTACGGCTGACGAGCAGTTAGCAGCTTGTAGGAATCGATGCGGCTTTCGACAATATATACATTCTGGGAAGTATGGTTTACAAATATTTTTGCTTGGGAGTGCAAAAACTAATTACCCTGTATATGGTAAAATCTTTGTGGATACACAACCAAAGTAAGAAAGATCAGGTGGGATTTCACATGTTTTGGTACTACGACTTGCTACACACTACTTAGATATAGGTTCAAAAATTGCATTGGATAATTTTTTTCTAGCTACAAATTGGCAAGAGATTTACGTGCTCGAAATGCAACTTTGATCAGTACAATTAGATTAAATAAGTAAGAATCGTCAAAACTGTTCACATCAAGTGATTAGTCATAAAAAAAAAAACGAGGGGCATATACTGCAGTGCTCTGCTATTCCGATGAGATTTCGCTGCTAAACTACACAACTGACTCAAAGAAAAATGTTTTGTTGATGCCAACCGTTAATGCGACAGAAGAAATAAATGAAGTTACACGAAAACCTGCAACAATAAATGACTATAACAAGTAGAAAGGCGATGTCGATACCTTCCACAAAATGTTGCGGTGATTTACGTGCAAAAGATAGAGGAACCGCCAGTAAGAGAAAGAAAAAGACAAAATTTTAGTAACCATGATACAAAAGATGATATGGAAGCCGATAAAGATGATTCAAACTCAGAACCAACCACTTTACGATCTATGCTTCGCCCAACACCAGTGAGATGGTTGCGTACATGCTCACAAGTAAATTCCGGAGATTTTTTTTTTAGTTTTTTTGTAATCCAAAATAAAAAAAATTTACGCTTAACCCTGCTGTTAGGTTAAGACCATTTGGTCCAATTTTTTGTTTGTTTTCTTTGTAACTTTGGAACGGTGATATATACTGTCTAAATTTTTCAGCTCAGGTGGTCTTTTTATAAAACAATATTATGTGCGAAAATTTAATTCTCTGACTTAAAACTGGACTAAGATAAATTGAAAATTACGAATCTTAGGTTAAGGGACCATTTGGTCCATAGTATATTTTCTTTGATTTTCTTTACATTAATTTTCCAAAAATAAGTATTTATTAGTTTGTTCGATATTTTTTGGCACTACATGATGAGCAAAAAAATGTTTTTCGGTTGGTTTTGCAAATAAACGCACTGCAAATGGAGCATTTTACATCAGACTTAGACTTGCAGCAACTACAAATTCCTCGCTTTCGAGCTCCTGAACTAGAAGCATTTTTATAGCAGGCCACTGGTGCTGGGTTTTACCAGAGTTGAGTAAATAATAAAATAATAATATTTAGCAAGTATTGAACCAAACTAAATATAAAGACTAAGATTAAATTGTTATTTTGTATGAAAACTGCAGTATGGACCAAATGGTCCTCTAACCTAAGATTCGTAAGTTTTTTTTAACCTAACAGCAGGGTTAAATGAATGTATATGAATTTTTAAGTTTTTCTTAAATTTGAAGCCTTTTTTTAATTTGAATTTTTAATTTTTGTTCAAAATTATAGTTCTTCAAAATAAAACTATTACTAGTAAAAATTTTTTTTTTAATATACAAAATCTATGCAAGCGTACATTCAAAAAATACTGGGGAGTATAAATCACCAGAAGACGAAAATGCATTGAAAAAGGTGAGAACGGTTCTAAGGTGACACGATATGTCTCTTTCAGTTGTTCTATTGACAATTCAAAAAAGGGGCAAAGTTCAGAGTGAAACCTCTTTTCGGAAGGCCCTTCATTTTGCTACCTAATATGTAGGTATAATATCTTGTATGTATGCTTGTATGTTTACGTAAGTTGGCGTTATAATTACAACTATCATATGAGCAGGCATCAAGGCATTCGATTCAAGGTTGCTCTCATTTGCCAATGCTTTGAAGTGGTTTAGCGCGTTGAAATTAATGAGCGTGATGTAGAATAAAAAAAAGGAAATAAAATCGCTCAAAACGCTGTACTCCATATGCACATAACTAGTGCGAGCTGAGCGTGTGTGTACGAGCATAGTTTAAATCTCTATGATTTGCGCAACATTTTGCAGAAGCTGGTTTACTCTGACTCCTGGTTGTTAACATTTAAATATTTTCGCATCTTAATTTAATATGTATAAAGTAAATAGTACTACACGATAGATGAAAACCACAGTAGAGTGGAATTTTCAATTCAATTATTTATGTCAGGAGTATTACGAGGAAGTTTTATTTGAAATAGCGGCCCATTGGAGACAAATACATTTCCGGCAATATTGTACGTTTTGGAAAAACGTCTACCTTCTCTTCCTCCAGACGCACACAAAATACAGGGGTAAGTATGAACAATGACCAAACGTCTAATGAGGGATAGCAGGGCAATAAATGAATCAAAATATTTTTCAACTTTCTCGTAATTGATATTGGAACGCTATAGAATCAGGTACAGTGCCGATACCGGATCCAAGAAATGGACAACTTGTTATTTTACTTCTTGTCGTTGATCTCCAGGGTAGTGCCTGCTCTATCGACCAAATACGTAAAGGATAATTTGAAAAGAGAAGGCTCTGCCTTGGCGATCAACGGCAAAGAGCAAATGTGATGTAATGTTGTTTATTCTTTTGAAAATATTTGAAAAATTAAGATGATTTCAATAATATTACATATGTATATGGGATGAGTTCGACATTCCTTCCATTCATCTTATGAGAATTTACCAAACTCAATGAGCCCAATTCAGCTCTTCATTTATAATTTTGGATTGTAATTGAGTAATAAAGTAGTGAATGACTTGGTTTGTACTGAGTATTCGATAGTTTCATTTTTTATTCACTTATTTGAGTACTGGGGCTAACATAGGTTCGCTGCTGCCGATTTCCGCAACCTGTCAAGCCGATTTAGGCAAGCGACATTCTCCAAGATTATCATTTCCGTGCGGTTGAAGGCAAGGCTTCCATTTATTTTTTCTATGACGCAAATTGTAAATTTGTCACATTTGCAAGTAAATGCTGAAAACTCTTCAAAACGATTGATCCAAACTGAAGTTGTTTTTAGGATACTGCCAAGGCGAATCCATACAAGGTGGTGTTATAAATACAACTACAAAATTCCTATGTATTTGGTTTTTGTTTCTGCGTAAGAGTTGTCAAAATTTAAATACATTCTGTTTTTGCTTTTACGGCTTTTGAAAGCTCATACGCAAAAGGAAAAACAAAATACATGTAGGTGAATAAAAAAAAATCAAATCAGCTGCGCTTATGCCATCACCTTCTGTAAATTCGCTTTGGATACTGCCAAGTTTCTGGAACATAGAAGCAAATGCAAATGCGAGAAATTTCAAACTAAACAAAGTTTTTTTTACATTTTTCATTTTGGATTTAAGTGCTGTGTTTATATGTATATAAAAAGCGTAGATGTTTTCTTTGCGAGAACTTGGTTCAAAATCCGATTAACGAGTTTCAATCAAATTTGGACGATATATTCCTTAAATCCGTGAATCAGACATACGCTGTATTTTAATCTGTACATATGACTAGATGTTGATGATATTAGAAAGATATGCTGCTAGGGCAATAAGAAATATTTTTATGTGGCAAGTGGCGCTGGATATGAGTAATTTAGAAAATCCGTATTTATGAACCAATATTGATGATATTCGAAAAGTATGCAGTAGGAGCGATTATAAATACTGTACATTGTAGTCCGATTTAGATGTCATTAAAAATATATTTATAATATATTTACAAATCCAATATATGACTCCGTAGTCGAGATTTCCAGAATGCCCATATTTAAGATTTGACTTTATTGCGGGTTGGAACTGAAATCCTCAAATACGAAATACAAAAAAAAAAAAATACACGGAATTGTTTTTTGTAGGAAATAAAAACAGATATCGAAATTAGGTTTTTTCGGACATGAGTAAAACCGATATTCCATGTCTGAATGCTAATGAAAGTCCAATAATGCTTTTTAAACTTATTTTTCATTTACTTACTAGTACTTGTGCATATGTATATATATATATATACATATAAATGTCACATGTGCCCATAAAAATAATAGCAAAATATGTTTTGACAATTTTGTCTTCTGTACATAAATTGTTTAACAAAAACCATGAGATGCTAAGTTTCAAACTTTTTCGAAAATTGATTAAAGTTCATCAAAATTACGAACTTTTCAAAATAAGTTTTCAGAAAATTTGTGGGTATGTACTTCGTTCAGTTTAACTGAAGGTCAAATTTCATGTAGCAAAAACCCTTGTTGATGTTTGAATGATTCCTCTATAAAGGAGCATATTATTATAGAAAGTAAAAATGAAATTATAACAATAAAAAATTTTTCCTACATTTTATGGAAAATACCAAACTAGCGAGTTCTCCGATCCCTAGACCCAATAAAAAAACCTAAAACCCGTTAAGGTTGGATCATGCGACACCTATAGAGAAAAGTTGACGGGTTCAAATCCAACACCGTAAAGATTGGATTCCACGACATATCTAAATAATCGCGTTTGAAATCCCATTTTAAAAGTTTGCTTTTTTATTTAACAATCCTGCAAAAGTGATATATGTAAAGCATATTGTTTACGTCCACGGCTTCAACGCGTGTTGCAGGATTCTGATTCTGTGTTTGGGGATTTTAGTTTCGTGGGGTTTTTGTGTTGGTGTTTTTAACTATTGATTCTGTGTTTGGGGATTTTATTATCGGAGACTTTGTGGTTATCCCCTCTGATGTAGCTATTTTTTTCTGTTATCCAATTGAAAATTATACGAAAAGTATTGTATAGAAGACCAAATCTATAATTTTTAAATGGGGTTACTATGATATTGTATATTTTTAGTGGTTGAATATACTAAATGGTGTTCAATTTTTTGCTTGCGATACTCTTCTGGAGATTTGCACAGTGTAAACTGACAAATTCTGACCTATTATGTAGAAAAAAGGCTTTTAAATATTAATTAGATGACTTGATTTACACCCTAACTGTGTAAATAAAGTAACTCAACTTTTTCGGTGATTTTCTATTCGTTTTCCTCCAATAAAATCTTCAGTTACTTTAAAAAGAATAAAATTATCATAGATAATGCAGGCATACCCACGTACTGTACTGAAAAATTGTGGAATATCCTTGAATAGCTTCACATACATACATACTACAGGGTTTTTCTATAGGAACGCTACAAAAGTTTTTTTTAAATAAAACCAAAACGGTTTGGGATATGAATTAAATTCTTTATTCCAATTTCACGTTCGATATTCGTACGAAGTTCATCAATCGTCGCTGGCTTGTAGGCATAGACCACAGAATTTACGTAGCCCCACAGGAAATAGTCTAACGGCGTAAAATCGCACGACCGAGGCGGCCAATTGACTGGGCACCAAACTTGGTTTTCAATAAATCGATTGGGGCATTCGATGTGTGACTCGTGGCGCCGTCCTGTTGGAACCACATATTATTCTCCAAGTCCATCATCCAATTCGGGCCAAAAATATTCGGTTATCATTGAGCGGTAGCGATTTCGATTCACAGTAACGTGCCGGTCTTGATCATCACGGAAGAAGTACGGCCCAATGCCGCCGCCGGCCCATAAACCGCACCAAACCGTAATTTTTTCGGGATGCAATGTTGACTCATGGAGTACGTATGGATTGCTGCCTGTCCAATAACGAATATTTTGCTTATTGACGAAGCCATTCAGCCAGAAATGACGACGACCATACATTGGACGTAGCGCTCTTAAAGTTGAGGCCATTGACTCCGAATTTCGGTAGTAAATTTTAATAATTTCGACTCGTTGTTGGATCGTATATCTTTCCGTGATGAAATGGCAAACCTTACTGAAGAGAAATGTCAAAAGAGCGGGAAAAATATGGCATCGTTTGCTGTCACTATCGGTCTACTTTTGTAGCGTCCCTATTGAAAGTCCCGTTATATTTATGTGGTGTATAGTAAAAAAAACAATAACTTCATTTCCATATGTAAGTGTTCTAATGGCTAACTTTATTTGTAAATCATTTATTTTGTTGTATTTTTTTTTTTGCTCTAAATGATAGTACAAGGGTATGACATTCTATAATTTTTTTTAAATGAAGTTTTGGAAATACATATGTACATATATATGTAGTTATTTTAAGATATCAATACACTGGTTATAGCCAATATTTATAGTTGGCGAAAAATAGAACAGTGTTTCAGTTTAAACATATTCTATAGGGTACACATTGTATTCTTCGTGGCTCTAATCTATCTGTATGCTTTGGTGTCAACTTGGTACAAAATTTATAAAATCAACTCAGATTTTCATATAACAAATAAATCTTGTGAATGTGCAGTTTTGTAGCTTACAAATGTTATTAAATTTCAAATTTTCTCCATACGCTCTTTCTCCCATAAAACGTTGTATAAATTCCCATAGATCTTTACTATATATGTTTTTCAGCCTATTTATTTATATCAACAATTCGTTTTATGAGCCCACGGCCGTTTAATTATTAGAAAAACAACAATTACAGTAAATGATTGAGCACCTGACCTTGAGCACATATAAAATTTATGTTGATATTTTTTTATTTGTGCTGAAGATATTGCACAGTTATTGTTATGCAAAACACATGCGCTAAATGAAAAAAGTACCTATTACCAATATTAAAAAAAAAAATCCGAAAATTCGAGGGGAATTTTTAGTCTCTTGGGCAGGATATTGGTATACTAAAATTGAGTTGACGCTAAAATTGCATACTCAAAAATTTTGAACAAGTTCTGATTAAAAGACGAAATTTGATAAAACTTGTTTATTTTTTTTTTTGACTCGAAACCATTTTTTGCATGAGATGACAGCAAATCGAAATAGCTTTCTGGTTTTTTTTTCCTTTTTTGTATATTACATTAGCTTAGAGATGAGCCATGGTAAGTTCGTGTCGATTTATTAAACTTTGAACTACACAGCATGAGAATTCTGAAGAAGAAGTATTTGTTGCTTCCTGAGGTTGCCACCTGTTTGAAGAGAAGGTACATACTTATACCTTGGAAAGAGTTGCCACCTATTTAAAAAGTCGAAAGTCGGTTAAATTACACAAATGTTGTATAAAATCTTAAAATATGAGTTCCAAACGGTTCGTCTCGGAATGAAGATTGATGGGAAACTTTTATAAGGATTGAACAGTCGAATTAAATTAATACACAGGTTATTTGAAATATAAAAATATGGGTGCCGAACTTTTCGATAAGTTAAATTTAATAAAATTATAAACAAGTCATATGAACTAGCAAAATATGGTTGTCAAATGGTTGGTTTTTCTGAGTGGAAGTTTTATAGTTAGGTATATTTTTAAGAGGGTTGCCACCTATTTTAAATATAAAATTCTAAACAAATTTTACATCAAAAATAATAAAAAAATAGCTTCCAACTCTTCGGACAAGGTGCACACATATATTTTTGAGATAGTTGCCACCTGTTACAGAAACCGTGACAGAAACCGAAATACGTTTTCTATTTACATATGCAAATGCCAATTAATAAATAAATATTGGCGGAGTAACATCTGCCGGAGTTTTCCTTTATATTATTATCTTTGTAATATTTTCAAAAAAAAAAAGTATGCACACTTATTACCCCAACAACGAAATACACACACATAAAAGAAGAAGAAATTCGCTTCGATAACTTAACTTAAACTCAATAAAAAAGTTTTTGCATTTTTTATTGGTTTGTCTACATAGTTAGTATAGTATATTTAGGACCACTCATAGCAAATGACAAATTCGATTTTCAATCTGTTCAGTCTCATTGATTACTCTTCTTTCTGTTTACTCATTCTTTTTTCTTCCGTTTTTTTTTTTTGCAAATCTTTTTTCGCATCTCCCATTAACTTACTTAGCGATGTGAAATGTTTACTTACGCACTCAAAATATTGTTGAAAAGCGCAAAAGTAATCAAACGCTTTAAAAAGCTTAAAAGCAAATCAATTGCTGGTGGCCAGCCAATCTGTTGCAGACATTTGTTGCGACACTTTTTAACAACATCACCACCAATTGGTCGTCCACATCCACATCGAGTGCACAAGTGGCCAGGACGTCGAGTATGTATGTAAGTGAATTTTTCATGTTTTATTAACTTCCTTTTTGGCTTTCGTATCGACCGATAAAGTAGTTAAAAGTTTTGTCAAATTGAATTTATTGCATTTGTACGCGTAGAAATTAGGTTTATTAAAAGTGGAAGACAAATAGATTTTATTGGTTTTATGTGGTTGAAAAGTTGAGCATAAGCGGCGTTGAATGAGGTGAAAAGGAAAAATTTACTGTGAGGTTAAGGTTCGATTTTAATAACACATTAAATAAATACTTTATTGTGGTTATTTCTGGTATGAATATCAACAACATGTAAGTCAATCTAAATCTGAAGCTAGAGAAACCTATTTGATTAGCAAATTACTATTTGTTTAGAAATTTGCTAAGCGCCCTTTCATTTACCGAAACATGGCTAAAACCTTATGTTTTTAACTCGGAAGTTTTTTGTAGTGGCTATCAAGTTTATAGAAATGATCGCTAGCGCAGAGTTCGGGGTTGTGTTATTTTCGCTGTTTTTTTTGCAATGCCTGCAAAAGAAATTTGCGCCCTTTGCAATTGAATCCATTGAATTTAGGTATAACTGAATATGTTGCAAATTAAAATCGCGTATCTTCAAACTATAGAAAAAAACAGGTTAATGTGCAGATTATTTAAAGTAGTCAGTTCTGCGACATAAATATTTCAAATTAAATAAAAAGTGTTACCAAGAATACCTAAGTAAAATGAAAAAGAATTTTGTTTGTAACTTTAAATCGTTTTATGGTTTTGTGAACTCAAATCGTAAGGTAAATGGGTTTCCTACAAATATGAGGTATCAGAACACTGTGTCTAGCGACAATGAAGACATTGCAAATTTATCTGTAGAATTCTTTTTACAAGTTTTAAGTTGTAAATGTATTCAAAAAAGATTTGTTCCATTGTCATTAATAATTTTCAAGGAGTTCCCACACTTCGACTGAGGAAAAATATTAATACCATTCCGCCAGCTTCTTACAAAATAAACAACTATACTCTGGATCAAGTTGTAGTTTTAAATTTAAGGTTAAACCGTCAATGCGGTGGCAAGACGTGCCGGATTAACCACAGCCCGCTTTGCCGACTCCAGAATTTCTGTTTCTTCGTCTGTCTGTTGTTGTCGCTGTACTCCTCCGTTCGTCAAGTTTAAACGGTTTTGCCAAGTCAATGTTGCTTATTAGCTTTTGTTCAGTTGGCTTCGAACTTGGTCCGCTAGATGTCACTTCCCTTTAACCCGCTTACCGTCCTACATTCGTATGTAATTTAAGAATGTTTTTACAAGATTACTAAGACCACGTTATCAAGTTCACATTGATTGGCTGCAATCAATTCAAAAACAGTTATTTCTTTTTGTCCTAAGATTCTCAGTTCAATCTTCCATATTATACTAATCGTTGGAAACCTAAAAATCCTCTTACTATTTCTAGCTGTAGAGAAATGCTACGCATTATATTTATGGTTAAAATACTCATAGGATAACTACAAGTACATTTCATATTGCCGAAGTTAAGCGTGATGTTCCTTCTCGGGTTGTAAAAAACTTTAAACCTCTGTATTTCAAACAGTGTAAGAAAGGTATAAATTAAATTAACTTTTACGATATTTGTATCAAAATTTTAACGAGTTCTCCAGCACTTTTGATATTTCGGACTCATTTTTCATAAAAAAAGCTGGATTGACAACCGTTCGTCATAAACCTTTTGGTTTATTATTACTATTATTATTGTGAAGTTGAAGAATTTCGCGACCGCCGTTGCCGAGTGTGTAGCGCGTGCGCGCCTCATTCGGTAGGTCCCGGTGTATTTCTGCCATGAAAAAAAACTTCTAACAAAAAAACATTCATCGTTCGGAGTCGGCGTAAAACTGTAGGTCCCGCAATTTGTGGTATAACATCAAGATGGACGCCACAAATTGTAGGAGTAGTTCGGCGAAAATCGCTTAAGCGGTTATAGTGTCATTTAAGTAAGTAAGTAAGTACGTGTTACTGTAAAGTCGAGGAATATTCTGCGCGCGGTATCGAGCAAGCTGGCAATCCCCTCCCGTTAATTCGTCGGCGGCCTGGTGATCGGATGGGTAGGCACAAAGTGACTCCGACATCCAGGGTCACGGTGTAAGACAGATACTGTTAAATGATGACTTCATCCGTGTATAAGGAGGGAGGCGAACTAGCATTAAAGAAAGTTGAGGCGACCATGGTTGCGAAAACTACGAAGATGGAACTGAAAATGGTTAAATCTAGTACAAATCAGGAGGGTGCATTGGGAGTAGGATATATAGTTACAACATACATACATAAGGCTCATGAGGGGATGCGAAAAACAGGTAATGACTTATCCGTTCTGGCACGCTTTTCCGATGTCGATCAGGTGTCTGTGCGAGCAAGTGGCAAGAGTGACAAGAAATGGGATGTAAATGTCTTTGAATCTAAGTTGGACGTATCTCCATGCTCGAACTAACAATCCGTGTGTTAGCTTCCACCTCCAAAGCATGAGATGGGATTGATGGACGTCAAATGTCAACACCGGTAGGACAACCCTGGTATTATTTATAAGGAGAAGAAAATTTGAGTGCCCCCAGTTGTTTTTTACAGGCCAGCTATGGTAGTTGAGACATGCACAGCTCGATTCAGATCGATATTAACGTATGTAGCTGTAGTATGTGTCCCTGCACCATGACTAAGCCCACGGTTTCTGTGTTGTACGGAAATGAGAGCGCCTGCCAAAAATATAGTGGATCGGAAGGTTGTTAGAAAAATACCCTTTATTTTCTAATCCGGAATTAAAAAGTGATAACGGCGGTCCCTTTTGGCGCAAACTACACCGCAAGATTTCATACAAGGGAATAATTGAGGGATCCATACATTTTCTGGGGAATCCCGGTGAAAGCTTTCTATACTGGCAGTTCGAAACCTGCAAATGGAGCTGGTGCTAGACGACACTTGGAAGGCGACTTAAAATCACATATATACAATGACAACGGTTTTCTTATCGTAGATACTTGCTATACTTAATATACTAGATAATTGGCAAACAGCTACAAAATCAAAGTCTATAATGACCAGCCAACCAATACTCCAACCAACCTCGAAATTTGATTTTACCTCTTCCAAAATTATCCAAGACACTTCGTTGCAAAAGAGAGTAAGCTTTGATTCATGCGAGTACTGGGACACTGCGGTGTTCAGAGTAATGCACTGGCGGACACAACTAATTGTAGGCCGCGGCATAGCAGTAACCATCAGGTATATCATAGAAGAATAAAATGTATGAGAAAGCTTTGTGCACTGCGGAGACCTGTAAAACAGCTAAGAGATTCCAAAAAAGATTGAACAGTTCGGTAGCGAAATTCCTTCTTAGATAGAGATGGAAAAAGTTGCGAACCCTGCAGGGTTTCATTACACGACACAATTCTTGTTGACAGCACTTCGTCACCATAGACATCATCGATGATCCGACGTAGACAACTGGCTAGGAGGATGGGGACTTTTTCGCTATCTCAGATGTGCAGATAAAACAAAACTTTCTTTTTCTGTCCTTCGACAAGCTTCTCATGTTCATTGTGTAGAAAAAATGAAATCCCATCCCCAACTTTCCCCTCATCATTTTTCCATTTATCGTCCCCAAGCCTTAAGGGCATATGGGAAACTATGCCTGAGTACTCAGAAACTCGCATTCGGCCTACCTCAATTCCATTACATTTTATGGAATTATGAAACCACACGAAAAACGGAGAAAGGTTGTAGATATACATAATTGGTATTCAATAAAAAAAATATTGTTTAAAAATTTACAAAAAATCCATTATAGATAAATATGGCATCCAATTGTTTTCCTAGCACCGAACGTGACAGTGGGAAAATTCCTTTGGGTAGCGCTGCTGCCAAATAGTCTTACTTAGTAAATATTTACATATGTACCTACTTCCCAATTGTTATTGCAGCCATGCTGACACCCCAAGCTACAGTCAAATAACTAAAAGCTGTCTCTGCTGCTCGTCTTTGTCCAACACAGCGAGACAATTTAATTTTCACTTCATCTCTGCTATAAGCCTCCGAGGGCTTTTGTTTTTGTTGTTCTAATGCGTGCGCTAACTTTAGCTTCAGGAGCTAAGCCAAAATGGATTTGTAATATCCTTTGTGTTAATTGTGTGAGAAATCAAAAAGTTTGTTACATTTCTTGTAAACTACGTTCATATGCAAGTGTGTGGGCGGCTGTATGTAGTTATAGAAACATTTTCGACAATTTCTTAACTTACTTAAAGTGCGATTAAAGCTATAAATTAGCCAAATGCCCGGCAGCAATTTATAAGTTTTTTTTTTCTGAGCAATAAAGAGAGGATTATTAGTTGAACTACTTGGCATTGAGTTTACTTAAGATGACTTCCGAACTGCAGGCAGTGTTAAGTTGCTTTGAAAGTTTATCTAAAGTTTTAAAATCATTTTGCTTTTAATTTATTTTTATATGATAAGTATTTAGGTTAACACAAAGTCATTGTTTAAGCCTAAGTCGCCCTCTGGCAACTTAAAATTTGCTTATTTTCACTACAGAAGTTTTTGTGTACAATCTATTTTTATCCTGTGAGCGCGTTTGACTTATTATAATGGGATTTTTCATAAGATGCAAAGTTCTGGTTTAATTTTAGTAAATTGGAATCCCATGTTTTAATACCTTTTGAAAGGACTCCAAAATAGCAATGGCAAGTGAATAGATTTATGCCAGTAGCAATTAAGTACCTTTTCTCCCTCTCTCACAGCTCATCACAGAAGACCTGGTGGAAAATTTGGCAAAAGTGCCAATCAAAAAAGTTATAGCCCTGGCATGTGTCACAAAAAAATACCGTTCTCAGAACATAGGCATAAATGTTTCGATTTGGCTATTGTTTCGGAGCGCACACTATTAACAGGAGCACTAAAAAGACAAATTGGGATTTCTAACACTTTAAGGTTGAAAAAAGTTTCAACTGCCCGGTGTGATACATAGCCTCTAAATCTGAGCTTGAGAAAGATGTTAATACACCTTCATTACACATCAAGAATACCTTTCATGAAACCAGACCCTAAAAAATGAGAAATTTACGCAGCAGCGTTCTCTGGTAGAAAAAATGCTATCTGAGTTACGTTATAAGGCCAGACAATTCTTCAATGGAGCAAAAATGACAGAGGACTGGTCCTCCTACAAACCGGCTCTAACATATCTATAATAAAAAACTAAATTTCAAGGGCTACCTTGAGAAATCCCTGTAATAAGACTTCGAATCTTTAGCAGGCAAACCGTGTTCAAAATGCTTAAACTATATATCACTCAAACGGCATTTGTTCCCTGAAAAATCCAGTTTGTAACTTCGCGAAAGACCCAAATGAAAACAGTCAATTGTTCCTGAAAACTCACTTTCAGGGAGGCTCCCTGCTAAATGAGCCGCCCGTTAGTAAATAGATAAAATCAACGACATCCACAAACAGAAAAGATATAAAAGTAGTGAATAAGTTGTGCCACCAAATTTAACAGGCTCAATAAATCTTTGTATCGAAATTATATTCGTAAAGTAGAAAACAATATTAAACGTAATCCAAAGTTCTTCTGGAGTTATATTAAAACTAAGAAAAATAGCTCAAATATACCTGCATCGGTACAGCTTAATGGGGTCTCAGCCCACTCTATTTCCGAAGCTGTTAATCTTTTTGCCGAATTTTTTTCATCGCAATTTATTTTGGACAATTCTGATAAATCTGCTCCTGACGATCTTTTATCAAATTTGGATACTCCCATCAACTTCGGGAATTTAAATTTGACAGACGAGGATGTAGCTAATGGCATTTATCAGCTTGAACAGTCCTCTAACACTGATGTAGATGGCCTATCTGTTATTTTACTTAAAAACTGTCCGCCACTGATTGTGCCATTGAGGCACATTTTCAATTTGTCACTATCTGCCGGGGTTTTCCTTGAGGGCTGGAAAGTGACGTTTATTACTCCAATCCTTAAAAGCGGCAATAAAAACGATATAAAGAATTATAGGCCGATTTCCAAACTTACCACTGTCTCAAAACTGTTTGAGTGCATAGTTAAAGATAAAATATATTTTGCCGTTAAACATTTTCTATGTCCCAATCAACATGGGTTCGTTCCAGGTAGGTCTACTTTAACCAACCTAGCAGCTTTTACGGAGGACTGTCTGGAAACCTTTCAAAAAGGATTCCAAATTGACGCAATTTATACCGATTTTTCTAAGGCCTTTGACAGGGTTTCTCATCGGATACTCATAGCTAAACTTGAAGGTATAGGCTTTCACTCAGAGTTTCTAAAATGGACTACATCCTATCTAGATAATAGACACTGTGTTGTTCGATTAGATGATGTATCATCTTATTCTTTTGTTGCCTCCTCTGGTGTTCCACAAGGTAGTGTCCTTGGCCCATTGCTATTTATCCTCTTTATTAATGACATTTCTTTCTGTTTTTCTAAATGTAATTTCCTTCTATATGCGGATGACTTGAAGATTTATTACGAAATCAAATGTCTAGAAGATGCATTAGTTCTCCAGAAGGAGCTGGATAATTTATACAGCTGGTGTATACGTAACCATTTGATCCTTAACAATGGTAAATGCCACTACACCTCGTTTGCAAAATTGTCGAGTATTGTTCCTACATCTTACTTTATTTCGAATGTCCCGCTAAATTCAAATAGTGAATTTAAAGACTTCGGTGTTTATTTTGACTCCAAGCTCAACTTCACTACTCACATAAGTTTTATTGTTTCCAAATCGATCGCGATGTTAGCTTTTATTCGGCGTAATTTTCTTCGTTTTCTGATCCGTATTCTCTCAAACTGTTGTACTCGTCTTTAGTCCGCTCTAGAATGGAATACGCGGTATTTGTTTGGAGACCTTTTCATGCAGTTCATATAAACAGATTAGAGTCTGTCCAGAAGACTTTTATACGTTTTGCGTTACGCTCGATAAAATTTGAAGACCCTATCCCGTCTTATCGCTCTCGCTGTTTACTAATAATTATGTCCTTAGAGTCTAGACGTACACTGTTGTCGATGTGCTTTGTCTTTGATATCACTACGGGCTCTATTGATTGCCCGCACCTTCTAATGAAAATTCTTTTTAATGTCCCCTCACGTATACTTCGTTGTAATGAATTGTTTTTTGTTGGTGTTTCTAAAACTCTATGGGATGAATGCCCCTTTACGGCGGGCGCTATCGCAATTTAATACTTATTCTTCTTCCTTAGATTTTGATTTTTCTTTTTCTAAATTAACTTTTAAGAACCTACTTATAAGACATTTATCATAAGGGTTTCCCTTGTTGTTTTATCCTTATATCATGTATGTACATACATATGTATATACTTATCACAAAGTCTGTAAGCATCTTGTTTGTTGATTAAATGAATAAATGAATAAATGAATAAATGAATAAAAGCTATATCAACATTCTGGCCATAAAAATCTTCTGGTCCTGATGGGATATATTCCGTGCTCGTTGCAGCAAGAGCATCCCAGCTAATTCAGAGCAAGTCTGCCACTAGGATACATTCCTTCAAAATGGGCTGAAGTCAAGGTGGTCTTTATTTTTAAGGTAAGGAAAAAATCCAAACGCTTGCCCAAATCATACAGACCAATTAGCCCCAGCTCATTTTTCCTTCAGAAAATGGAAAATATTTTTGCTCAGTATATTTGGGAGTGCATCTTAGCTCCTCTATGCTGTCTTATGCAGATGACCTGCATGGTAGGCTGGCATAACCAGCCCATTTCGGACCGCATTCAACAAGCCATGGACATAAACAACAAATGACGCATGGAAAAAGGACTTTCTATCAACCCGGCAGAAACTCTCTGGTGACATTCTATTAATGGTCTGTTCATGATACCACAAATAAACTTTTCAATGCTATTAAAACAAACCTATCAGGAAGTATTGCTTGACAAAAAGCTTCCCTGGAACAGTTCTCTCGAAAAGCTGACGCGAAAAGCAATAAAAAGAGAAGTGGGTATTACAGCTCCAAGATTGGAGGGGATCTCTGACCTCAAAAGCGGATATAGTAAGATACGTGAAGAACACTTGAAACGCGACCTAAATTTATAAAAAAGTGGTACTCTTTGTTTCATATTATCACTTTTTAAAAGCTTATTTGTCTTTATTAGTGATGACCTTATACGAGATAACTGAAGAACAAAATCTATCAAATGCAAACCTTATTCCTAGATCTGGTTTACGGATGGATGAAAATTAGATAGTTTTAGAACAGGGCGGGAATACATGGCCACAAATTCAAAACAATCTATATCCAAAGCTGTTTTCCATCTATATTTCAGGCAGATAGTCAGCGGCTCTTAAAGCCCTAAAATCAGGGCATTCTAAACTAGCATTAGAGTGCCTTACTCTTCTCAACATACCAGAAGCATACCTGAAGCGTACGCGTACATATCTGTGACATTAATCGTTGGTTGACCATAAAAACGACTTTGTTGATACAAACTCATTCAGGCCTGTTCTGCATTCCGATTCAGATCAAATTTTTCCTATTGAAAATGGATTGGTGTTCTGGATCCCCATTCCAACAAACTTTTTTCGGTTAGGAAAGTTTTGTCTTTGACTAGTCGGATTGTAAAGTAATTACAAAATTAAACCCAAATATATATGTTGTTTGTCTGCTAATCTGTATTCAATTAGTGTGATAAATCTGTACCAGCAAATTTATATTTAAGAGATTCTAAGTTAAACACAGGGTAATCGATCGAAATGAAACCGATCTCGATTCCAGTTCAGCGGAAGCGCAATATTCATCGAAATATCCATATTACCATGCCTCACAAATAATATTCGAACTTAGACTTTTAGCTTCGTGGCATTTATTATTCGTTTTATATTTGATCGCACCTTAGTAAGTGTTTGAAAAAGACATTGGTTTTTGCAAATATAGTTCGTCATATGGATTATCATTGAAACGACTTTAAAAAAAAGGGTTGCCACCTATCTAAAAGGTAAAATTCAATTAAAATTTAATTCAATGAATAAAATTGAGTATGGCAAAATGGGTGAAAGAAGTTGAATAAAGCTTCATTTTCCGAAAGCTTTAAAAAAGGGTTGCCAGCTGTTTAAATGCAAATGAAGGTTAATTAAAAAAAATGAACTAAATTTTACAATATGATTACCAAACTTAAAGTTTTCTCAAATTTAATTTCAAAAATATTTTTAGAGAGTATTGCCACCTGTCCAAAAAAATAATTACAATTATAAGGCAAATCAAATATGGACAAACAGGTCTCAAACGAAGGAGGTTTTTGAAAACTTTTTATTGACAATATCTTTGGAGGAGGTTGCCACTTATTTAAAATAGTAAGCTAAATGAAATTACTAAGTTCTATGAAGTTTTGCGACATGAGTAGGCATACGAAAACTTAATTATGAAAATATGTTTAAAGAGTGTTGCCACCTGTTTATAAATATTAAATTAATTCAATTTCTATGTTTACTTAAATACAACTGTTATGCTGTGAAACGAATGCGTTTATTCGACAACATTTCTGAAGAGGGTTGCCACCTGCTAATGAATGTTAGTTCGATTCAATTGGTAAGGTAACTGAGTTTCTACTATACTGTGACCACACGAGTGAGGTGTTTGTAATGTTCTGTCAGGAAATATATTTGGAGAGGATTGCCACTTGTTTAAATAATTCCAACTAAATTTATAATATAAATGAAGCATTACTATACCGATAGAGGTTTAGGAAAACTTAAATTCGCAAAAATGTTGAGGGTTGCCAGCTATTCGAAAATTATATACAAATTTAGTATTAACTTAAGTGAAATTAGGTTATATACATTGTTATGAACCCCCGTTTTGGTACAAGCTTTTATCATTATATATTTTTGAAGTCATTCTTCATACTGGTACTCGTACATATAAGCACATACATACATTGCCAATGTCCTGAAATATCATTTTTGGGATTTTCTTAACATAATTGCTTATTTTTCGCTTAAAATAATGGCAATAAAAGCGAAGCCAGACTCCAGCTATTTACGGCCCAATTCCAGAACCAGCGCAACAGTCATATAGCCCAGAAAACATTTACACAATTCTACTTTCATCAACTATACCAGGTACATATGAGGTCATATTCATGTTGAATTCGTTTCCGTCACTTCATACATTTTAATAATCCTTGGAGTCAATGTCACCACACATCTAACTCTACCTCCCCGCTATTCTCACATTCAGTTTATTGTTATGTTAGGAGAATGTGCTCTGTATATGTAGCCGTAAAAGTGGGTTGGTGTACTCTTGTTATGTGGTGTCAGAGGAAGTTGTGCTTAATTAAGGCATTTGCAATGCTCTGGCTTTGTTGTTGCTTGCATGGTGCCGCCAATTTTATGGTGACACACTTTCGATTGAACAAACACAATACAAGTAACATAAAGTAGCGTATTATATGAGCCACAAAAGGCGCATGTAAAAGAAAGTTTATGTTTTCGACTGAAAAAGTTTTTGTACAAAAGGGCATACTTGTTCAAATTCAAATGTGCATATACCGATTGTATTTGAAGCTATACATCTCTAGGTTTACTTTGTAAGTAGGTATTAATTTAAAGTTCAATTATTTAGTTATTTTTAAGACGTTTCAACGTATAAATAATTTGCCTTTACATGTATTGAGCCCTTTCTTAAATATCCACTTAATGTGAACAAGCATCTTCCCATACACGTAAGGCTTGAGGAGAAATAAAATAAGACTTGTTGTCTATTTTAATTGTAAACCAAAAAATGATGGATCTTCGTCTTGAAATAAATAGAATTTAATACTTCTTTCACAAACGATTCTAGTCGCTTTTTTTTATTCATACAGAAGTTCAAGTCTGTGTGCAAAATTCCGGGAGCCATTACGTTTTCTTCTTCCTTCCCTTAAAAGGTGAACCACCGAGTGCGCCTTACGCAGCACAGAAGATCGGGAATGCTTGTCAAGCTCAGGTCGACCAATCAGTCTAGGAAGTACCCATTTTAAAATTGGTTTCCAGTCTTGGACACGGCGTGACAGTGGCAGAAATTGTTTTCAATGATCGTCCCTGTAACTTCGGCAGAAATCGTTAGTTACGCATCCCAATCTCTTCCCGTGTGTGCCCATAAGGCAGTGTCCGGTTATTACCCCAACCATTAGTCTGAGAGAAGGTCGGTACAGGCGAATCAGCACTTTGGATCGCTTTACGTGTCGGCAGGAGGTTAGAGGCATACCCGCTTCTAGAGCAGCATTTATCATAGGTAATTCCATCCCTTTCCTTGCCAACTCATCTGCCGCGCAATTACCGGGAATGCCACTGATTGATGAAGCCATTAACATTCCGTCACTCGACCTCGATGAAGTTCAGATAGAAAAAACGCGGCTACAGAACAACAAAGTCACCAGATGGCTGAGCTATTCAAAAGTGGTTAGGAGCATGCACCCGCTTATTTGTAGTATAAGGTCAGACGAATTGGAATTTAAGTGTGCTCTGTCCAATCGTGGGATTGACCTGCCTAGAATTTCATATAAGGTTTTATCGATTGCATTGTGACTGAAAGACTGAAGCCAAACGTCAACAAATTGATTGGACCTTATCAGTGTGGCCTTAGGCCTGGTAAATCTACCATCGACCAGATATTCACGAATCGCCAAATAATGAAAGATACCCGTGAGAAGAGGACGCACACCATCCCTTTGTTGACTTTAAATCAGTTTTCGGCAGCACAAAACGAAGTTGCCTATATGCCACATTGTCCAAATTTACTATCCTTGTAAAACTAATATGGCCATGTAAAAAGACGCAGAGCAACACCGCCAGCTCCGTCAGAATTCGAAATGACCTCTTCAAGCCGTTTATTGCCAAACGAAGTCTTAGACAGGGAGACATCCTTATCGTTATCAAATAAACAGTATTGGCCCCCGGTCTTTACATTGTCATCCTTAAAATCCAACGAAGAATATCTCTTGCCAACCATTGCCGCTTTAGTTTGGGTAAGCAAATGAGCAGTAAAGCCCTCTCTCGACGAACAAAACCCATGCTACTGTATGGTGCAGAAGGTGGAGCTTAAATATTGACATCGGATGAGATGGCCTTTGGAGTCTCCGAGCGAAAGGTTTACCAAAAGATTTTTAGTCCCCTAGGCAGTATAATGTCTACGGAATTCAAAAAGAATGCATCTATAATATTTGGCCGAGATTCCTCTGCTATGTGGTTTTAACGTCAATAACAATTCAAACAAAACCTAATGCACAACTTCAATCTTTCTAATATTGGAACAACGGAAATTGGTTTTGAGACCCACTTTACACCGACTTTATTCTTTCATCAGCAAGTGATTATCTTCCCAAACGAAATTGTATTCAAATTATTATTATTAGAGAGCTGTATGTATTCTCTTACCCTACTTAATGCCATGTACGAAATTTAAGTAAATTACCTTTTATAATAACCGAATTGTTCAGTTTTTTGATTTTTGTCAATAATCGTTAAATGCAAGATGGCCGTTTGTCAGATTTCCACAATTTTTATTACTGAAGTGGAAATGTAATTTAAAGAAGAAATTGTGCACAAAGTTCAATATAGTTTGATAGGGTTGTTTCGGCGATAAATTCAACTGCTCTAAAGTGGGTGATTTTTTATAAAAATGTCACCGCACAGTGATGCTAAGGCAAGAATGTTATAGCAATACACAAAGCTATTTCTTTCTGTCAAACAATCTCAATTTAGCCTTAAAGTACCTATATATGATGCAAGAAAATATGGAAATTATAAAGGGGGCCAATTGCACAGGTTTCACCCTACTCATTTTCTTATATTTCTAAAAAAAACATTTTTAATGTAAGGTTCGGAAATGTCTGCATAATGCATTTTACAATGAATAAAACATTAATCTATTGAATTATTTTTGTAAGACGTTATCGAGTTTTGTAGACGTCTATCTATTTGAACTTTTCCCGAATTTCAGGGAGGTAGCAACAACGACCCGCCTTACTGCCGGCCAGGCTACTGCCGTTTATTTACCATTTTCAACTATTTTATTGTCAGGTGACATTTGACAAGCAAAATGTGTCATTCAATACATACAAAATTCCGCATGTGAAACAAGAACGGCGTTGACGTAACGATTTCCTATCCATACATCAGGAGTACCTAATCAAATACCTTGTGTATTACATAAGTGATTTAATACGGGACACCCCTGTTGCTTCCTTATTGTTTATTTATAATTTATCCTTTCATTGAATGCTTACAGGCTAAGCCGTCTACTTTTGAAAGTTGTGAGAGTTTCAGCAGCTGATTTTGTTGTTTAAACTCAACCTCACACACCTCAAATAAATGTCGCGCAAACTGCGCATAGATAATTTAAGTATGCACCCAATCAAATATTAATAAAAGAAACTAGCCGAAATGATTCAAGTTAGTGTTAATTGGGGCAATAAATTTTGTTTTGAAACTTTTTAATAAATGCTGTCTTTACGAAAAGTTCAGAATAGATAAAAATAAAATTATTAGCCGTCCTTCAAAAACTGGCATACCCTTAAAAAAGAAAAGTAACCACCCAGGCCAGACAGTACTTTCAACTTTCTAAAGCAAAACTTTTTGAGCTGGTACTCATGGCGCGAAAAGGGTGTGACAGTAATTTCGAACACAATGCTTGATCTACTTCGTACATTGCAGTCATTAAAAAACGTCTGCTGATTTTGTAATTATTCCAAAATGAGGCCAGTCAGGCAGTTACTGTGAATGGTGTTCGCTATCGTGATATGATAATGATCTTTTTATGGCCCGAATTGGAACATATGGATGTGGACGATATGTGGTTCCAACAGGATGGTGTCACTTGCCACACAACCAACGAAACAATGGCTCTTTTCCGTGACAAATTCAATGGCTGTGTTATCTCATGTGGTGGCGATGTCAATTGGCCACCAAGATTATGTGATTTGACACCGTTGGACTACTTTCTTTGGGGTTATTTGAAAGAAAAGGTGTACGTCGATAAGCCAGCAACAATTCAAGACATAAAGGATGAGATAATTCGGCACATTAACGGCATAGAACCTCAATTATGCCTCAGCGTCATCGAAAATTTGGACCATCGGATGGAGGTGTGCCGGCGAGGTCCCGGAGGACATTTGGCCGATATTTTGTTTCATACATAATTAAACTACACCATGCTATCATAATAAAAAGAAATTACAATAATTTCCAAAATAATTTGTGCTTTATTCAAAATCAATATCGGCCCTTACAATTTAACCACCCTTTATATCAATTACAGCACAAAATATTACTCTCACTGTTTCTAACTGAAAATCAAAATTTGAATTGCGACTTGTCATAATAATTAGTTGTTTTCGTTGTCGCCAAGGCGAATTTATAGAAGGTGATGGCAAAAGAGCAGCTGATTTGATTTTTTTTTATTCACCTACATTATTATTGTTTTTACTTTTGCGTAGTTGTATTTATAACACCACCTTGTATGGATTCGCCTTGGTTTGTTGCCGTAGGTCGAAATTTTTGAGCGAACGTTGCTTACGTCGTCGCTCTACTGAGCGAAAATTCGCCGTTCGTCGGTATCGTATTTCAACCATTAGACCATTGTATTAAGAATACCAGAATATACATTTTTTGAGTAGAAACATCCAGTTGGAGAGAATTCGAGAATGAACAAAGTTCAATCAAGGGCCGAGCAGGAGGTCACTACGCGAATATTTTATTTTACAATTATCTCCATAGAAAAGTAAAGAACAGGAAAAGCCAAAGAATGCGAGAGAACTGATATATTTGCATCTTTGCAAAGACTTTAGGTTAATGAAAAGCAAACGAGATTTGAATGAAAGAATTACGCAATGAACGTAAAGTATTTTTTAGAAAAATGTGTTGTTTGCATTCAATCCCTTTTATATAATTTTGATATCTTGGCCTCCCGCTGAAACAAGTTTATTCCAAATTCGAACGAAAGAAAGACACATATAAGAAATACCCTAAGAACATTTTGGCGCACAAATCCTAATGCCGAAAAATATTTCAAAATAGTATGACCAATATGTCTACAAAAAGCAAGATTACCCAAAAAATTTCGCCAAGACCTTAAATTTCGTCCAAACTTTGCAAACAATGAATGAGAAATGTTACAAAATTTCGGCAAGATATTAAGAGGCTTCGAATATGTAACTTTAGTGAGCTTTTTGCTGTTTCGAAGCCTCTCTACTTTTACATGCTGCTGCATCTGGTGCAGAAAAAAGAATCAAAAATGAAGTAGCTTCTGTTTTAAAAATTTGTTAAGCCACCAAAAGCGCCCATAACTAGTCCCTTAATAGTCTCGATCTGATTCCGAAATAGCCTTGAAATGCATCGCAAATACCTAGTCCCGAAATTGGTCTCGAATGGTCGTCAACTAGTTTCTAAGTGACTCTGAAATGAACCCAAAATGATTCCGAAATAAATAGACCCTGAAAGGTGTTCAAATAGGTCCCGAAATAGTCCAAAGATTACCCCAAAATTATTCTGAAATCTACATGTGCTCTTGTATGTTTGTTTTATGTCAGGGTGCGATTTATCAGAAGTGATAATAATAATGCACTCAATATGCGGCACCGTACCTACTATGTTGACCACAACTATTTAAAAGAACTGCAAAAGCTGCAGTAAGTAGTTAATTAATCCGTGCCTTGGGAGTGTTAAAAATTGGGAAAACGATCTGCCCAAAGCCTCCTCTGCCGGAAGCAGATGCTACTTTTTGGGATTTTACCCATTCGATACACATAACCTTTCTTTACACAAGGTAAGTTTGTGTAAATGTAACTCTTTCAAAATGTGACCTTTAATCTTTCGACAGGCATCGGTCACGGTGATCTTGGTTGGCCCACGAAAAAAGAAGAGCTCATATTAGCCTGGTATATATCGGCAAAGAAAATTCGTTGAGCCCCAGATCTTAACGGCCAATTAGGTGCGTGCTAAGGCCAAGCAATAAGCTGGTGCTAACCCCCGACACTAAAACCATTCTCCCATCTTTGTTAGCGTCCTATATCAGATAGCAGCCGTCTTCTCGCCATAAGTGGGTGGCGATAAGCATATCAACATTTTTCGTACCGTGCAGCGTACCACATACTATGTAGCAGACAATACACACAGCCTCAGACGCATAGACCAGGGAGATATGTGTTAACCATCTTTTTGGTGATCTGATCACAAATCCATATTGTTAATTTTCAAATTTTGAATCTATAAAAAAGGCAATATTAATTTTTGAGCTCAAGGCCTGTATAAGGAAAGTATTTTGGAAAAAAGACAACAATCGTCAGGAGTGGTAGAAGTGATAGCTATTTCGGAGTTCACCACATCTCCTCATCAGATTTCTTTCGTGACTCCACCGGCATTTGGACCCACAAGCTACGATTTGCTAGGCAAGTGCGTAGGCAATGGACCATAGTCGGCTTGTGAGCTGCTGTTGGTTTTTACCACTTTTTATATCATAATATCGTTTAATAAAATCAGGAAAAAAAAAATAATATTTGAATATTTATTAAAAAAGGTAAAAAATATTATTTAAGTCTCATTTTTATATGGCCTTTTAAAGTTTTCATCAGTGTTTTTGTTGCTTAACTTGATCATCTATGTAAATGACTTTAACTGTTACATACAAACATACATCATTGTCATAAGGTCTGCTGTTGTAAGTAACAATTATCAAAAATTATGTAAAAATAATGCAAACTACAGAATCACACTGCCTCCATATAATATAAAGGGAGATCTAAAGAGAACAACAAAAAAAACGTATACTAAGACTTCAATGTATCATACGACCTCGTTAGCTCTATATTTCCTACTTTTTATTAACATCTCGTTAAATTTATTATCCAAAACCTACACTTTGTTAACTTACTATGAATTGTTTAGTGAATTTGGTTAATTATTATTTTGTGAAATTATTTAATATGTACTGAACACAGTTTATTAATGGGCACCTAAAGGAACTCGCACTTGAACTTGTTACAGGGTAGGGTTATAGAATTTTAAAATACTCTACTCGTAGGGAGGGTAGAGAGAAAGAACGACCCATCGTAGTTCTTTCCAGTCGGCACCTCATGGTTGTTAAGTGATTTAGATCCTTTATTTCTTACCTTATCTCTCTACGACTTTTTTTGTTAGGTAATGTTTTTATTTTTAGGATTTATGTAGCTCCAAAACCCACCCCATTTCCTTAAGCAAGGTCGGATCCGTTGAGTAGAGAGAGGGTCTACATAGTCGTTACGAGTGTGCACGTTACATTTATACCAAAAGTCTCTCAAGTTTTGCTTCAAAAAATCTATCGATCAAAATCATGAGCAGTAGGAGATAGAGACGGCATTGGAGTGATCTGACCGGCCCAACACTTTTACTCTAACTTACTAATATATATAATATATATATAATATATATATAATGAAAATATATATAATACAACAGTCGCTAAAGAGCTTATATATACGGCTGGAAATCTAGGATAATGAGTGATCCTACATATCTTGAAGGGTTACCACAAAATATCATTTTAGTGTCCTGTTTAGTACATGCCTTACATACTGGTATGTTTATTTATACGTACAGTATTTCTCAAGTGTCTTTCTAGTTTTAAAAGTACGTTCTGTATATTTAAAATTGCAATGAAATTTATTCCAAATCCTTTCGCACCCACGCATATTTATTTACACATGCGTACTTACACACACAGAAACACTACCCTGTCGGAAAAAGCAGACATTTTAAAAAGTAGTTACTGCTGTTAAGTTATTTATAGGTGCATTTGCAAATCCTCTGCCACTATCAAACAAATTTGCCTGTAAATGCAAGAACAACGATATCTAGCTTGATTCGGTGATGGCGAATATGGTGACACTTCATTGAACTGGTCGAATTAGTTTCATTCAATGCTGCAGATATTATACCAGTTTTAAGCTGCGCACTAACGATGATCATGGCTGCGGGCGTGATTGCACTTTTGGTGCATATTCGTCGTTTGTGACATTACATTGGAAACAAAGACAAAAACTATGTGGTTGATAATTCATGATTCAAATGCTCCATCGATTCGACTACGACTATTATAACTTCTATATGCTAAAATATTTTGTCCATATAATATATTGATATATCTTTATAAAAATGGAATTAGTTGTATTAATTATTATTTTGTAGATAAATACTAGCTATATATATGTGGTTTAAAAAATGCCGAAATTAAAGTGTTTTTTTTTAATCTTGATTTTAAGTATTTTTTGTATATTTATTGCAATTTTTGTTTTAAGATTTTTATTTCAGTTAGTTTTTTTTACATAAACTTACGATATTAAAAAAATTATTTATGGAAAAAAGCTTTAAAAAAATTCAAATTCGAATAGATATAACTCAGCATGTTTTTAATCAATCGTTAAAAGTTAAGTTCTTACTTTTTGCCCTAAGATGATGGGATTCTCGGCTTAATCTTCCTCATTATACTGATCGTTTGAAGCTAATAAATCTTCCTACTCTTTCCAGCCGTAGATAAATGCTAGGCATAATATTCATTACTAAACTACTCACAGGGTCTATCGCAAGCACATTTCTTATTGCCGAAGTTAAACTTAATGTTCCTTCTCGGATTTCAAGACACTTTAAACCTCTTTATTTAAAACAGTGTAAAACCAATTATGAAGTAAATGAACCTTTCCGATGTTTATGTCAAGATTTCAACTGTCTTTCCAGCACTTTTGATATTTCGGACTCACTTTTCACCATAAAAAGAGCTGTACTGTCCTTTCTCAATAAATGATTAACGGATCTCGACGCTTAACAAACTTTTTCCTTTTAACAAATCGGCACAAAAAAAAATTATAAAAATAAAAAAAAAAAAGATCCGTACGTCATGTGGACTGTGCCCCTCGTGTCGGTTGGGCGGGAAAGAGGGTAACCGTTGGGCTTATTATTATTAAAAAAAAGTAATACAAAGTTGTCAATGAAGTGATACCCATACAAAATATTAAAAAAATCATATTTGAGCTCTGAAGATAAATACTAACTTCCCCTATACCTAACATTTTTTTGACTGCAAATCAGTGTAATGGAACAAGAAATCGACACTAACAATACTTCCGAGAGTTGAGGCTCGATTTTAAATAAATATTTTAATAATTGGTAACGGATATTTCAAAACTGTTATTCGTAAATAGATGCTTTAAAAAACGGAATTTGAAATAGTTGCTTCCAAAAAAAAGTGATGATTCTAAAGTAATTCTATTTCCGAGAGGGATAGTCCCCCATTCAGCTGTATATGTGTAACTTAAATATACCCGCTAACAATTTGACAATGCCAATGCTGTCACACAAAGCTCCTGAGTTGTCTATCCTCTCAACTAAATACTAACTAAATATATTTAGTTTTAGCTCAGGTACGAATGCTTTATGTGCCATTTGTGAATAAGAAAATGCATAGAAATCAGCTAAAACAATAGAAAATCTCAGTTTTACTGTAGATTTTACGTCAATGCATTTGAAGCTCCTTAAGTGTTATTGACTTTGGTCTTTTCTATTTTTGGTATTTTCATTTTATTTTTTCTTTTTTTGTTAACCATTGTGCTGTGGCAGGTGACTTTCGAAAATAAATAAATTGCTATGGTAGTAGATACAGATGTAGTATATAAGTATTTAAAAACTTGTGTGCATACATGTAAATATGTATACATATATATGTAAGCAGTTATCCTCTACTGGATAGCGGGCTTACTAAACGTTGTAGTATAAATTATTTGTTGTCAGTCTGGTATTTATCTTTTGATGTATATTAATATATGTATGGCTGTGTGTTACTGCAATTATTCTAACTTGTTTTTAGCACTTATGTACATATGTATGTCATAATAATTCTGGAGCGCGTGCACAAAAAATGTTGAAACAAAAATTAAATGCTCTTCCCTAATATCCAGCTTTTAGAATTCTTTGTGTACAGTTTCACTAAACCAGTGGGTATAAGCAGCATTAACAGATTAGATAGTAAGGCCCATTAACGGAAAATTCAGAGTTAATTTTATAAATAAAGAGATGAGTAACTCAGAGGTACTCTTTTAATTTCATAACCTAGACATTGTCTAGCATCAAATAAATCCAAAAACCCCGGCTATGTACATTTCTTTTTTTTGACATTTTCTTTGAATTTTATAACTTTGTTGAAATTTAAAATCAAAATAATTTTTGTAGGTTCTAGTAAAACAACGAAATGCTTGGTCCGAATCTTGTGGAAGTGATCGCTTCGCTTTGCAACAGCTCTGATAAAAGAGTGGGAGACCAAATATTTGATGCCATCCTCATTTTTGTCAAAAAAAAGCGATTCGTTTCCAATTTATATTTTCGTTTATTTAAAAAAAAAAATAGTTTTATAAATTTATTTTTTCCTTATTTATGACAGAATAACACAAATTTAAAAATTCAATCGGGAATAATTGCTAGATTAGATATTTTTGTTTTTAACTTTGAGTTGATGCAAAACATTCTGCGGTTCAAGCAAATTTATGAATTTAACAGACGAAAAATGTAATTTTTTTTTAAATTTGTTTGAAAAAAAAATTGGAAACGAACCGTTTTTTCCAAAAAAGATGAGGAAACATCCAATTCTTTTAAGAGAGTTTTCTCAAAGAGAACAATTTTCAAAAATTAAAAATGTAGCTCTGAGTTACTCAGCTCTTTGTTTATAAATTTAAATATCGGCTTTCTGGAAGCGGGTCTTAAATTGTTGTAGTTGTTATTTCAGAGTTTTTACAAAACCGTTTACTGAACAACGTGAAGTACAAAAGCGATTTCGTTGAAATGCATCATTTCAGGAAATAATTGTCTACCGCAATACCGAATTATTTTGAAGTCAATTTGAGGTTTTGAAGTACCCTATCTAGGCATCTAAGTACTACTTAGGGAAGTATTTTTTTTTAGCTGATGACACGCGTCGAGCCCTAACCGGACAAAGGCGTAAACGACAATTTTTTTTTACAAAATCATCCTTTTTGTGCAGAAAAACTCCAAGGTCATCTAGATGTATCTCTGCATCAAATATAAAAATTAAAAAAAGTGCATTGGACTGATCCTTTTTTTTAGCCACTTTGCCACGGGTACTTAGAAATGAAGAAAAGGAAAATGATATATTTTCTGTTGTTGTTATAAGAGTGCCCGAATTTTTTCAAACCTGTCTCACAAACGATATAGGCGGCTTTAATCAAAATTGAATGGCCTAAAAGGTTTAACTGACGGTAACTGTTTTTCTTTCTCACCAAATTTTCATTGGAATGAGAACATATCTCAAAGTACTTATAATTACTAAAATAAATAAAAAATAGTCTCGTATAGTACCGCACTCGTGAATTTTCCTAAAAACAATTAAGAAAAAACGAGATTCAGAGTGCGGGGCAGAGGGAGAAAGAGCATCCCAAAATAAATACAATAGTGCAAAATTTTGCATAAAAATATTGCGTATTCAATATCTACACAATCAGTGGTTAGTATTTCAATTGATATTGGCAATGACTTGGCAAACAAATGCATAAAAATGGCAGTTAAGGAAATCGATTCTTAATTTGGAACAAGTAAAAAAGAATTAATCTAAGTTCCGGTGCCACTGAACTTTAAATATTCGGTGCCAGTTTTTATTTGACATAAGCCTTACTAGTTCATTGAATACTCTTCACTTAATTCACTCTTCATTTAAAAAAAAAAAACAAAAATGAGTTATCACTCTTTTAACGTACCACGCCCATCTTCTGAAATTTTCATTTCTGCGCATTTATCTCTGCACATGATTTAATAAAATATCAATTTTGGTATTCGGTTTTTCTAACATGAGATAAACCTAAATTTTCCAACATCAAATTTTAGTGATTACCTTTATAAGTTACTGAAATGTTACATTTTTGAATTTAAAAATTTACCATTACATTAGAGGCGTTCGTGTTTTTTGTCCGGTTTTCATAATTTTCCTGCCACGTACCTAGTAAAGCTAATTTGGTATAACTTAGAAAATACTGCTATAATAATGTTGCCACCCGCTTGAAAAACTAAATTTATTTAATTAATATGTAAATGAAAGCTCACAGTATGTGTGTCAAACCCAAAAGTTTTATAGGAAAATACTTTTGAAGATTATTACCAGCTGTTTGAAAAAATTAAATGCACAGAAAGTGAAGAGTTCCATTTCTGCCGCGCAGAATGACACCACGCCTCCATTTTTTTGTTGTAGTGTTTTTAGCAAATGTTTCAGGAAAGATTCAAGTACTCAAAGACAATATCAGCGCTGTTACTCTCAAAATACGAACGTAACTACGTGACTATTGGAAAGCTTGGTGTACAATTTCAGCAAGAAAATAATAGCTGTAAGATAAGCTGAGGTGCAAAAATGCTCAATTATATTTTGCATAAAAAACTTGTTTCATTGTGTTAAGGGCGAGGTTGAGTAGGGTCAAGAATTTCTCTTGAATTCCGGAAACGAGGATCATAAAATGGGGGCCGATCCTTTAAGACAGATAATTACCTGTACTTTTCCAATTCCACTGTGTGCATATACACAGATAAAAAATAATAACAGAAATTCTGTTTTATATTTAAGACCGCCGTTTATTTGCTGTAAAAAAACCTGGATGTTGGTATACACAATGGAGGAGTGTCACTCACCTGAGTTGTCGCTGTGATGATTGAAATCAAATAGTAAGAACGTTTTACTGGTTGCCAGGCGCTTTTATAGCACCACTATCTGGCAACGGGTTCAGCTAAGAGGGCTCGTGCAAAAGCAAACCAAGTAACGAGTCCTGTCAGCGAGTAGCTTACAGCGACATCTCTTTGTGACAGTTTTCCATTGTGAATGTTTGCAGACCTTAACACATTGTATTAAATCAAATGATCAACATTTCTCATAAAATTAGTGCATTTTTTTAATTTTAAAATTAAACTTCCAGTTGATAGCGTCCGCACTATAATTATGTGACAAAACTAAAATGGCACGATGAAGTGCATGGGTTCGTTGGCTGATTTTTTAAATAGAAAATATTTTGAAAATATATTATGTATTTACTTTTTATGCACATTGAGAAAAATTAAACGTTTTTATTGTTTAATTGGTACGCAAATATTTTTTCTTGCAGCAGACTTCTTCAATTTCGAAAGCAGAGGCACAGAACTTTTAATATAAGTGAAATATTTACGTAGTCTTGCTTTGAAATAAAGAAAAACTTTTCAAACAAAGGAGTAGGAAAATAATAAATAAATTACTGAGTCATCCAACACACATTTGTGGTAATGAAATTTGGTTTATTAGTTTTGTGTTTTTTTGTTTTTTTTTTTGGCAGTTTCGACTTCAATGGAATGCATTGGTGCCACATGCAAATTCATAATTGTGAATGTACCATTTGTTGGCCTTGATGAGTTATTCACACAGGACAAATATTGAGTTGTTTAAGTAACTAACATATCGTATGCAACATTTAACATTCATAAGTCAAGTAAGAATTTTAAGAGAAAACTTTAACATATTCCCCATGGTGAGTGGTAAGACGATTGCTGGAATGTTCCACAAGCTCTTGAAATGAATGTAAATTATTTAATTGCAAACTTGGATGGATGAGAATTTGTATGAAAAGTGTAAGCATACAAGTAAACATATGTAAATACAAGCATTACTGCTCAGGCTGACACTTCCTGCCAATGCAGTAAAACGGAAATGGAAAAGTTTGCTCAAGTGCACAGAGTCATACTACGAGTATGTATATGTAAATGCATGTGTGGTTGTATGTAAACTTTTTAAGCAGGAAATATGTTGTTAAGTGTATTTGAAGCAATGTGCTAGCCAAAATATGTTTGATAAATTATGTACGCATGTAGGTAAATTATAACCACAAGTTTCGGAAATCTTCCATCCTGGGGGACTTTTACTATAAAAGTGCTAGACAAAAATCTGCATATACAAAACCAACTATCTATAAAGGTAAACAATGTTATTAAACGATAAGTAAGAAAATGAAAAATGCATTTTACATACTTACATAAATACTTAATCGGATTTTAAAGGTAAAGGTATAAAAATATAATAACAACTTTTTAATTATTGCTTTAAATCTAAAAAAAACTGTTATGACCCAAGTAATACAAGTGACATAAGTAAAAGCGTTTCTCGCCAAGTGTAGGTAAGACTTTTTTATATAAATATTGAAATATAACTTTAAATTTATATCTAATGTTTTACTTTGCATATTACATAGAAGGTGCTCGAACGATTTATGGTTATCCCTTGGCAAATTTGGGTTTGCGGCAAACCGGTTTTGAATTTATACAAACTATATATATATCATTATTTATTTTGTTGACATTTAAAGTGATTCTAAAGGAAATAAAATAACTTTAAGATAAAAAAACATAGATTTTGACATATTCAGAAATGACGAACAACTTAGAAAACGGAGCTTAATAAGTGTTTTTTATGACATCCATCCTCCTTCGATATTTTTCAAAGCAGTTTTCTATGATGTTGCACAGTCGTTTAATAGAGTTTGACAGAAAAGTTACAACTTTGATTTTCTTACGCATAAACGGTCTTCTTATATCGTTCATAATGTCCCGAAACTTGCGGGATAAGAGATGCGAACGAAATCTCGAAAAAGTTTGGCAAAAGCAAATACATACTAATGGAATCTTGGAATTAATTTTTTTTTTACATGAGCTGGCTAGTGTCCAAGATATTATAACTTTGTTGTTGCTTGTAATAACCTAAATCAGACGATGTTTTATCTCATTTCATTTCATTTATTTCCGTTAATGAAATTTGAAGCTTAACTACACCTAACGATTAGAACTGTTAAAAAATTTTTAAGTATATATATTTCCAGTAATTAGAAATAGTGTGAACACAACTACAAATTTCTCAAAATATAATCTATTTTGGAAATCACAAAACTAATTTGATTCGTGCAAGTAAGGCGCAAGTTCATTTTGAAACCAAGATTACTAACCGCTGATTGGAGCTTTCTTTACCTCTGCCCCATCCAAAATGATTGGTGATAAACTACACAGGCCATAAGAAACTTGCGTTATAAATAGGAATCCACTGCGTCTTTGATATTATGGAGCTAAGGAAATACCATTTTCATTATCCCAATAAAATCTGTGTGTCATCAGCAGTGTTGCCGTTGTGCGGCTAAAGGAGAAAATTTACCCTCTCTAAGCGCCAGTAGACTTTGACCTGACTTTTTGAAAATGTTGGATTGTTTACCCTTTTCCAATATTACTTGCGAATTTTGCCACTGTTGTAGGATTTGTTTTAGGAAATATTAACAGCACCATGCTATTAAAGAATATTGCCTACGGTAAAGACGAAAAAATTCATCACCTAATGGCTTTTTCTTCTTCCGAAAAAGATGTTGCCTCCTATATTGAAGCATTTCATTAGATTGCCTATCGTTTCGCAAATTAGATATATCTAATGTTGCACTTTTGTTTGGTCAGAGGCCAATATTTTGATAAGTGAACACGGAACAGGGCAACATTATTTCGAGAAAAGAAACACTTTTAAATTTAAATGAAACCCGTCTCCTTTTTGCTAACAATTAAAGCTTACCACGGAGGCGTGTTTCGGCGTAAAGAATATATTCGAAGCCATCTCCATAAAAAAACAAAAAACGAGTTGGCTAAAAGTTAATACATATAATACTATGATCCCTACATTTAATTTCTTTAGAAATAAAGTGTTATATACTTGGAAACCGGATGCCAATTTAATTTAATTGACTTATATAACTATTGACTTATTTCCTCGGATTAAATCTTTTAATAGGAGAGAAAAGCAATCAAAGTTGATGACCCTTTTTCTCGTCAATGACCAATTTTTTGCGACTTTCAGTGAACAATATCATTTACAAAAACATTAAAAATATTAGAAACCAGGTGTGAACTTTGAGGTACCCCGCAGAAGATCTTTTTGCGACAAAAATTTGTAAATACACTGAACTGAACTTGCTCAAATCTATTAGAAAGGAAAATTTTCATAAGTTTGATTGTTGTAGAACTATAACCAAAATAATGAATTTATTTTAGTAGTAGAATATCGTGATCAACACTATCAAAAGCTTTACATAAGTCGATGAGTATAAGGGAGTATATAATTTATTATCAAAGGTAGGGCGGACGTCTTCTAAAATCTTTAACAAGGCTGTCGAGCAGACCTAAAACCCGATTGAAACTCCCTCAAAAGCTTGTGTTTATTCATGTCAAGTATAACTTGTTTGGAAATAAACGTTAAAAAGACTTTTGCTAACGGTGGTAAAACGCACCCTGTAGTCTTGGGGAGAGTCACATGCATTGATTTTGGGGAACGAAATTACATTTGCAATCTTCCATTATTTGGAAAAAGTTTAGGAAGTTAGAGCAAAATTGAAAATATGTGTAAGCGATGGTAAAACAGGTGGAAAAATTAGTTTAGGAAACGTAAGGTAATACCGTCCGCACCCATTGCATTTGATTTTATGGTGTAAATATACAACAAATACTTATTGGCTAAATTTCAAATCAGATCGTGGTTTTTATTGAACGAGAGTGGCGTCGATTGTGCATTCAATCCTAATAAATAGGAATTCATTACATCAGCAGCAACTCTACATATTTTCACATCATTAGCACAAATTACGAGCCATTTAATATTTCGCCACAACACCTTAGATGCCTTATTAGAGTTTAGTTTGTTTTGAAAGTATAACTTTTTTTTGAATAGCGGAACGCCGATGTTACTTTATTTCATATCATTAGTATAACTCTTTCAGTACCTATAAGCATGGCTTCAAAAAGAGTAAGGATGACCTTAGTAAACCAAGGTTCAGTTTTGTTAGCTATTTTCAAGCAACGTAAAGACGCAAATATTTCCCCAGCATTGAAAAGTGAGCTAATTTTTCGACAACATTGGAAAGAAGGCTGCAAGACTTCCAGCCCGATGAATTTGTATCGTCAAGAAGAACAGACAAATTTATAATCTTGAAATCAGGCTATGTTAAATTTGTTGGTGAGTTAACTTTGCCGAACTCGATGTTATGGAATTAGAGACTCTAGCCAGGTGAAATTGCACAAATGTTCAGAATGCAACGGGAAATCAGTTAAGCTAAGCCCGTCTGTTAGACGTCTCACATCCGATAACTCAAGTAAGTATAGAAATATTTCAAAAATCAATTAAATCGACAGTCCATTACCTATAACAGATAATTTACTTAAATTTAACATATACGATTTGGGTTGGAAAAGGAATATGCACGTTAAAACAAACTTGGCAAATGGAACCACTTAAATGAAATCGGGTATATGTACATATCTCCAATAAAGAGTAAGTGTGATGAAGCATTACTGGCACCACCCAGTTTAGAAGTCCACAAAATCTATATCAAACTCTACAAAATGCGAAACACACTTTGCATTTCCACTCTTTTGTGATGAATAAAATAAAACCCTTTACTAGCGGGTGTCGAAAATTGTATCTGTATCTTGGCTGGGCCAATAGATGTTTTGTAACTAGTTTAAACCATATGGACGCAGAATGAAAATGTATTTTGTAAAGTTTTCGATTTTGAAAATATTAATGAAGGTTACAGTAATGGCGGCTAAACCCTGAAAATTATATAAATGGTATTTTTTTACAATCATCTTTTAATGAAAGAATAATTATTATTATTTTTGTGTTTTTTTTTATTGATATCAACGAAAGTAACCTAAACTTAAAGAAATATAACGAATGGGAAAATAACAATAGTCAAAGTTTTAGAAGTTGTATTAGAAATTTCCGCTTTGTTCAATTCCCGACTCTACTCTAAAAATAAGTCAGATGAGAAGATGTGGTGTTCTTCGACATATTAAGTATAACTTTTAACCATTTTGACTATCATTGTTTTTCTAAAAATTACCAAACTGTCCTGAAACTCATAAAGCGCTTATAATTGTTAGAATTTCAAAAATTGTCAACTCTTACTCACTACTCCTACATTAATGCAGCTAAGAACATGAAATTGAGCAATAATTTCACTTATCATGAATACAAATGGAACATGGAAAGCACCAAGATAGGCCACCATATTTTATAGCTACCATGAAACTGATTATTCAAATAGGAGGTTTTTTTTCAATTCGTTTATTTGTATAGAGCGGTGGATTTTTGTGGGTTGATTTCAAAACAAGGTCTACTAAGAAAACCAACAAAAGCGGCGTTATAGAACATAAAGAAAAAAATTTAGCGGATTTCTCTATGATTTTTCTCAAAGAAGAAGCTCTTCTTATTACCAATGGATATATGTCTTTAAAACTAAGATTAAAACTTTTCAATGTAATCAAGTACTTAAATTACAAAAACTTTTAGGACCTTAACTAGTTTGCGCATTGGCATTTATTGTGTCTCGGGAAGTAAGGGAATGGTGGGCAGACACAGTTAATGAGTACTTCAGTTGATTGGTTTGAGGAGGTCTATCCGTTGAGAAAAAGTAAGATACGCAAAAAGGTCCCATGGTGGAATGCTGAACGCACTGGACTTAACTGGTAGGTTGCATTACGGGTGACGTCTGAGCAGTCAGTGAGGTTCTTCTTCATATTTTATTTCGATGACTTTGGGAGCCTTTATGCCATCAGGTCTCGATGGCAGGTATCCGAAAATGCTACAGAATGGGTGGGGGCAAGCGCATTACGGCATAACTAATAACAATAGAGCTATGTAGAGCTCGTCTGGCTTTTGGTCATACCTACATGCTTTGTCGAAAAGCTAGGGTGGTCTTCATTACCAAACCAGAAAAGGATAATTGCTCTAACAAATAGCTTCAGGCTAATTAGCCTGACATCTTTTATGCTGAATTGGCTGGAGCGCATGTTGAAAAACATATTATTAATTTCACCCTTCCCAAAAAATTATCTACTAATATAGAGAACTTAACGGTAGAAGCATCTAATGTGCGGGCACACAGTGTGACCTTATTTCCAATCTCTGTCGGGTTATGTGACATAAAAAATTTAAGGAAAAGATTTCTTTCTAAAAGTGTTCGGCGCTGGCAGCTATTTTGTAAACATTCAAATGTATTTCTGCCAAAAAAGTTGTACGCACAAACTTTGCTAATAAAACTTCCTCAGTAAACTATCTATACAAAAATTAGCTACATGCTAGCTAAAATTTGTATATTCCATTTTGATTTAGTTGCAAGTTTAGTTGAGTTGCAAGTAGTGCTGTGTTATGAAAAATCTACAAAAATCGCAAACAGTATATGGATATAGAAAAGTGTGAGAGTTTGTGGCTAACAACTACATATAGCAAATTTCTGGTTTTATCGATTGCATCAGTAAATCAAATTGAAGAATAAATGCAAATATGAGTGAACTCATAAAAACTTATTCATCGACTAATGCCTAGCATTTATGTATGCAATATGACCCACAATGTCTGCTTGACTTATCGACAAATGGTGACCTTACACGCATATGAATGCATACTTTTGAATATGTACCCATTTATATAGATTTTTACCCAGTAGAAAACAAAACGAGCGCTTTGTTGTTGAACAGAAATTGGGCGCTCTTTTTAAATATTCAAGCGATCAACAATAGAGCATTCGTCACGAAGCATAATATTCGGTCAAGTAAAAAGAAATCTATTATTTTTCCAATAGATGGCTTTTACTAATCTGAAATCTGTATGTCGGGTTGTAAAAGTGCGAGCGGGTTACATTAAAATGGCGTAAGAAAAAAAAAAGATTTCGTACTAAAAAATTTGATTGCTTGATTCAGTATAGTTTGAACATGCGTCAAAAATGGACACCAGTAGAGAGAAAATATCGCCATAATTTACAGGATTCCCTCGATAAAGGCAAAAGCGCAATCCAGGCGGCTGAAAATGTGCTAAGAAGCTAAGGAGCTAAGAGTTGCGTACAAAAACGTTTGGAACCATTTAAATCAGGCGGAAAACCGGTCAGATTTACCACGCCACAAACATGGTTAGCAGTTCGCCAGAAGCCCCGGGAGCTTGACTGGCAGGTTCTTATAACTTATTCTCCGGACCAGACACTAAGTGATTACTACCTGTTACTGTCAATGGCGAATGACTGACTTTGCTGGTGAAAAATTCTCCTTAATCAAAGCTTGTGAAATTCGACTGCCCAGTTATTTGCCAATAGGGGGTTGTGAGAGTAGTCTTATGAAATCAACGCCAAAATGGCAAAAAGTTGCCCAAGTTGCAGGAGATCATTCTAACTATGCTAAATAAAACCTTCAATTTATTGCAAAAATAATAAATTTCTTCTTACTAGTTCTAATATTATCTAATCGATAACAAATATGCGTGGCCTCCTATTATTTTTTATAAGAACCAAATGGAATATTTGCCGAAATTATTTTAAAATAGTCTGTGGCAGAGTAAGGTTCATCTATTTATTTCTACATATTTCAAAGTAAAAAAAAAATCGGATAAAAATAATAGACTATAATGTCTACAAAACTAGTATATAAAAGACATATAAGGCGTTTAGTTAAGAAGAAATTAGAAAATAAAACTTAGTAATATTTTCTTCACTTCAATCACTATTTCAAAAATTAATTTCTATTTATTGTTGATTAAATTTTTCATATCAAAATTCGTGTACCGCGATTTAAGAAATTTATTTTATTTTAAATTTAATTTTATTAATTGCAGAATGAGTTTCCCATATCAGAATTCATGAACCGCGATTTGAAGGGTTTATGAAACGTTTACTTTAAGTTTTAATTGGATCCGTTTTCAACAGAAAATTGCCGTCAAGGATTAAAAAGTATGTCATTATCAATTGTTTAGTAAGTTTCTGCGTATAGTTAAATTTTTTTGTTTTTATAATTTTTTAGATATTATGCCATTTTTTTGTTTGAAGTGAAAATGAAGACTGTCTTTGGAGAAGCTATTTTGGCCATTCAGTTTAAGTCTCCAATTTTAGTCTAAGTTTCAAATTTTCTACTGGATAGCCGCTCTCTTATTCGTAAGTGCTAATTCACAACATCGTTTCAGCAAATAACGGTTACATTCCAATTGTCTACAGAATCAACTGTTCTCATTCGGTGGAAAAGGACAAAGTGTTGCTTATCCATTTTCTTTATTTCGGTATAATATGATATGAATGACCTGTGTATGGTATAATAAAATGTAATACAACTTAAGTACAATGCCGGGAAAAAGTATTGGCACAATAATTTTTTTCATATTATTCGCAATATTTTTATGCTAAAACTTGTTAGCTATTTTTTATCACAATATAACTCATTTTAAAAACTCACTCTAATTTAGCAAATTTCAAAAAGCGTTCATCAAAATTTTAAAACTTTTAATCAGACCTATAACAACAGTTTTGGGTAGCAGTGAAGTGCAAGTTTTAAGTGGCTAAAAGATCCCGATGATTTTTGGTAAATTTTTTCAGCAGCTATGCTACCAGATCTCTAGCATATAAAAATAAATTATGTTCATTCGTCACTTAAAATTTCTACTTTGATTGTTCTACAAAATTGCATACCCGAAAAATTCGGAATAACAAGTTTTTTTTTAAATTCACCAAATTTTTGGGAATTTTGTACAAAGTTTGAAATTTGTACTAAATATCGGGTTTTTTATATAAGTAAGTAGAATGTGCTATATTTTGCCAAAAAATTAACGCACAAGTTTTAGTGAGAAAAGCATTGTGAGCAATAAAACAAAAATACTGCGTTAACTTTTTTCCGGCACTGTAAGTATTTCCATAATTTTTAGTGCGCTTTCGTTTTGTCAATTTTGATCATACGGGCAGTACTATTTTATTGTTCTTTTCGACCTGGTAGAAAAAAATCTTTTTTGTTTATTTTTGGATAATTTATAGAGCGTTCGCCCTGCTAATACATAATATGTTAAAAATGGATTATGTTTTGTTTGTCAGCTTGGACGGTTCGATAACACTCCAACGCTTTTAATTTAATGCTTTAAAATCGCTCACAGTATTAACCATTTTCCTACCGGGTATTTACAAGCATATAGGCTAATGCCACATTTCCACAAAGAGAAGACGAGCAGTGGTGTGTTGTGGTCTTACAACTTGGTAGATCTTTGACTAAATATACGTACGAAACCGAAGATCGAGCTATTACAAATTAATTTTAAAAAAATCTAACCCTCAGGCAAGGACAACAAAGCTTTTGTCAACAAATATAAATGTTTCCTTTTGATACAATCAGATGGAGTCTTAAAGAATCCGACATCAGAAGTCGAAAATTATTAGCATGGTTAAAGGAAAATTTTTGTCGTAATTGGAGCAAAGTTATATTTGCATATCATTTGGCACTAGAAGGAAAGTGTCGGTTGGTAAAGACAATATATTTGTTCAGCGGTCTGTTAAAAACCTTGCTACGGTCCATGTTACGAATTTTCTGAAAAACACTTCCGTACTCCGAAAGTCTTTACTCAAAATCTCGATGGAATCTTTAAGCTCAAACTGTATAAAAACTGTTTGCTAAAGTCTGCGGTAAAACTTTGCAGGCCGAATACAAATGAATGGATACTGTAACGAATATGTTTTCTGAAAGATACTGATGCGAATTTGGCACCAACAAGTACGATGGATATTGTTTGCATGCCCATATTTTAGTGGTCCGGAATACAACAGGCAGTAATCTTGATATGGACGAGTGTTATAACATATTAAAATGAATACTCGATCTTGAATATCCAGTTTGATATACTCGTAGAAACTATTTTTCTTTTGCAGAGGGTTGCGGCCTGTTTAAAAACTGAATTAATATGACAACAAATAAAATCAAATACAAACGAAGAAAGGTATGGGATACAAAGGAAGTAGGCTTAAAATTTTAGTTTTACGAACACATTTTTGAGGAAAGTTGCCACGTGTTTTCGAGTTTTGAATAAATTAAATTAATAAGATAAATAAAAAAGGCTTAAGAAAGCTTTGCTTGCGAAATATTTTTCGAGAGGGTTGACATATGTTTTGAAAAACTGATGACCAATTAAGACCACAAAATAAATCAAGCATTAATAAAAATTAACTTACAATGGAATTTGGTTAGATAATAACAAAATTGAATCAAATATTTTATGCTGCATTCATAACACTGAACCAAAAAAATAGCGAAATTTGGTATACGTTAAAAAACAAAATCAAAAAAATCCTTTATTTATCAACTATACAAGGTAATTTGCTCAAATTTAATAGACAAAATTCATTATATGAAATCATGTCGCGAAATCTTTTAAATTTGGTATAAAGAATTGAATTGGGGAGAGAGTTAATTAAAGAATCAACGTTTTGGATAATGAGTGCGCTACGTTAAAATCATACCAACTTCCTGTTTTTTTAGCGTTGCACTGCGCACTTTCCCAAATTTATATATACCTTATGTTCGGACCAGGGATTACTTGAACCTACAAATTACATACTTAAATAGCGGTTCAGTAATTTGGATATATAGCACCGAATAGCGGAATTGGAATAAACGACGTAATTCTTTATAAGCAAAGCCTGGAATTGTTCCTTCAATTGAACTTTGTAGAATGCAAAATAAATATTTATGGGCGAAAATCATTAGGAGCAATTATATTTAAACACAATCATATTTATGTGCTGGTACTCTACAGGAATTCTTTCTCTATCGGAGATCAGGGAGCAGAGCTGTGCTGTGTAATCAGAAAGGCAAATTTTTAGGGATTTTAATCTAAGCCTAAAGTCTAGTGAGAATATAATAGAAAAATTTCTTAAGGAAACCTAATTTAGATTGCACTAATTTAGATTGGCACTCGATTTCTTTTGCATGGGCACCACGGGCACACTTGCAGAAGTCCAGACGCTGAACCCAATTCTCGACGGCTTTCAAGCATAAATCGGCCGATACTGCTGCAATTTCACGTTCGATATTCGTACGAAGTTGATCAATCGTCGCTGGCTTGTGGGCATAGACCATAGACTTGCCGTAGCCTCACAGGAAATAGTCTAACGGCGTCAAATCGCAAGGCGGCCAATTGATTAAGCCATTTCATGAAATAACACGTTCACCAAACTTGGTTTTCACTAAATCGATTGTGACATTCGCTGTGCGGCTTGTGACGCCGTCCTATTGGAACCACATATTGCCCAAGTCCATATCATCCAATTCGGGCCTAAAATATTCGGTTATCATTGAGCGGTAGCGATTCCCATGTACAGTAACGTGTCGGTCTTGATCATCATGGAAGAAGTACGGCCCAATGACACCGCCGGCCCATAAACCGCACCAAACCATAATTTTTTCGTTTTCATTTCAGTCAGAAATGACGACGACCATAAATTGGACGTAGCGCTCTTAAAGTTAAGGCCATTGACTCCGAATTTCGGTAGTAAATTTTAATAATTTCGACTCGTTGTTGGATCGTATATCTTTCCATGATGAAATGGCAAACCTTACTAAAGAGAAATGTCAAAAGAGCGGGAAAAATATGGCGTCGTTTGCTGTCACTTTCTACTTTTGTAGCGTCGCTATTGAAACCCCTGTTATTTGCATTTTTGTCGTTGACTAAATCCCCCTATTTTAGTTTTGAGAATAGAATTCGTAAATTTTATATTTACTTATGAAAATTGTTTAAAAAATATATTAAATATAATATTTGAATGTATCGAAAATAACATTACTTTTTTAAGATTCTAAGTTAGTTAGTTTTTATTTAAACAAAAAAGGCGCTTAGCTCGAAAAATAAAGTTTACTACGTTTTGTAGGATTTTTACATACAACAAGCATGGTTTATTTGCAATACAACATCCGCCGGGTATTAAAAGTTCGGTTGCATCCGAACTTAGACTCTTTCTAACTTGTTAGTATATGAAAGTTAACTTTTTCGATTTGGGGCAAAGCTATTAGATTTTTTTATTTATAAGTACCGGTATCGATATCAATATCATTCTTGAGCTTGATAACGATATATTTATCGTTATAATTATCGATATTATTTTTCTTGGTTTCAGTGTCACTGCTGCCACGGTAACTGCAATAATCGATATTTTTATCATTATTGATTACCCATTATTGACATTATTTTCATTATCGATTTCGTTAGCAGCTTTAAAATAAGAGTGTAGGAATATTTATATTATCTAGCAGTGGGTGTGGGTGTCTGTTTTGTGTTACTCTTTTAGCTGGGAGGTGTTTGAAGCGTAGCATTCGCCTCAGTGCTATCGTCAAAGAAAAATATCTTTACCCCTTTTTTATATATGTATTAAAATTTGTCAATTTTTTTTCTCCACTTTGTTCCAATATCTTATGTAGGCACTTGCTTTCTTCATAGTTTTTTAAAATTTTACATACAATATTATTTGGGGAACTCCCTATAAAAAACTAAAGAAATCAAACGCAATCAAATTAATCTACGAAATAGGAAACTGAGTTGCTTAGGACAGATATGTTTTAAAAGTTGTTTTAGGGTTCTACACTTGACATTTCAGTTTCAGCACAACTCTTTTAATACAATTTATGACAGGTGTAGATGTGGGGTCAGTACTTCAAGTTTTCTCTGCAGGGTTTTTTCAACATACCAATCACCAACACAAACACATAGAGACAACTATCCTTTAATAATATTTATTAGATTATCTCCCATGTTCAACTAGGATTCACATGTGATTGCTCTACATAAATACTTATGAGTATTTGTAATTCATTTTGTATTTTTTTATGCTTGTATGTTGAACGCGTAGACAGATAGATAGTTAGACCGATATGTAGATGAATAACTGAATAGGTGAATGCTGATTTGACTGTGCCTGACTCACTCCATGTTTGAATGAATGCGGCAGTAAATCATAGTAATTCTGTTGTGCAAAGGGCATGTCTGGTATTTGTCGATTGATGGCCAAAGTACATACATAGACAGTGCTGTGTTCGATTCAAGCAAACCTTATCTACATACATACATATTTCGTAGAAAGGTAGACGTAAGCAAACAAAAGATAGCAAAATCAAATCAATATAATGTATTCATAAATCGAAAATCATAAATATTAGATAAAAGAGAAAAAATTTAACTATATATATATTTTGGTTGGTCATTTTATTAAAATGCAAGTGTTTCATATGCTCGAGTATAGTATTGTTTATAATTTTAAATACATAAATATTGAGTTCACAATCAGCGGGAGTCTCGTTGTGTCTGTATATTTGGTAATCTACTGCCCTTAGAAAATGATGAAAATTAATTAAATGCTTGACAGTTGCAATAGAATATGTGGTGAAATGCAAATACGCTTATGAAAAGTACAATTAATACAAAAAAATGATAGTTTTTCTGTTAGTTTGTATAAAGCGTTTTTTTTTTGATACTTTTCTATTGTACGCATTGTGTTTAATTAAAAATCAATGTAAACACTTAAAATATAAACATCACAAATAGAAAGTTATATTTAATAGTAAACTGTAAAATAAATAAAAAGTCACATACATGCATGCTCTCACATTTAAGTATATATGTATATAGATATAAATATATTATTTAAATATTAAATGAGAATATTGAACCATTGCAAATTGATTGATTTATATAAATTTAATAAACCCCTCGACTGCTAGCCACCTCTTTCATTTATTTCCTCAAATATTTATTATGGCAGAATAGGCAAATTTATCAAAAATATTCTTCATTACCGTTGTTAGATGAGAAATATTTGTTTGTTTTTCATAGCAGAAAATACAATCGGCGGTTTTGCTTTGCCTGCCGAGGGCCGACCACTAATAGAAAAAACTTTTCTATAATTTTTGATATTACTTGCCCCGGGCAGGATTTGAATCCGCTGAAGTAGTGCTATTATAAAGTTATATAAGTTATATATACGTTTTTTGATACCTTGTCTGATTATTGTTATGCTGAAAAAATATTATTTACTAGGCCAATAGGAGTTATTTCCCAATACTTTGCTTTGTAATTTTCTTCGTAACAATTTACTTTCCTCTTATTCTTCACTTCAATTTTTAACGTCTTCTTTTTTATTTTATGTTCTTCTGTTCTTTTCCATCTCATCATTTCATTTATCCCTTCATCAACATCATTTTATTATAACGTCTGTCAGACAACGTAAAAAATAGACGTTGGATAATAACTCTCACTGGAAAACAACAATTACAATTTTGAATATGAATTGGAAATCTATAAAGCTGGTATTAATGATAAATATGTATATACGATTTCTAAAATGATTTTTAAAATCAATAGCAATAATAGTATTGATATTAATATATCTAATGGTATTTATCGGATTTTGAAAAAAGGAAATGACAATGCTAACACAGCACAGCAAAACCTTATACATAGATGATGATTATGACTGTCGCTTAAAGTATTCATTTTGGTAATTATGGTTATAGCATATTTTCAAATTTGAACAAGTTATTGTAATTTATTTCAAACTAGGAGAACACGGTCAAGGCTTAATGCACCGCGTCGAATTAATTTAATCGGAGGGAAAGGCTTTACATTTTTTCAGTTTTTGTAAAGCAGACTTTCAATTGTATATATTTGCAAAGATATTGCAAATTCTTTGCAATAGCTAGTATATAATGGTTGAAAAAGTAAAACTCTCGAAACTAATATTTCGCTCGATACAGATTTTATATAGTTGGCTTTTATATACTGACTCGTATAGTTTACGTCAATTGCGTTAATGTAAAATCTGGTTTCGTTATAAACAAAATACAAATGATTCTAAGCTTAAAATTTATTTCGTACACAATATATGAAAACTCAAAACGCATATCGATTTGGAGGCCAATGAACGGTTAAAAAAATTAATAGCTATTATTCCTTCAAACCTGGTAAATACCAAAAGAGTTTATCATTTTTGCCCTTATATTTATGAATCGTCCGTATAATTTATAGAGCTTGAGGCCAGGTTTGTCTTAGGGTGTAATAGAGTTTTTCGATTGGAAATCACTGATTTTGAAAGAGTCTATACCATTTCTATGAAACATTTTTACTATATAAAATACATTTGGAACTTTGAGTGACATATAAATATTTTTTGAATAAAAACAAATTTTTTCGAAATAAAATAATGCTAGTGAGGTGTGAGCATTATAATTACATTTATTTTTTTAATCACTTTAATATACATATAGCCATATGAAGTAATGGGTCAACGACATTTTGCAAATTTTTGGCTATACTTACTTTAATTGTTTTATGTTTATTTTCTTTTTTTTATAAAAGCCTTACTTATTACACAGCAAATACCGTATAAATTCACATTTCAAACTTTATAGAAAAAGTGGAAAGAAGAATTTTTAAACTAATTCTAGGTATGCAATTTATGAGCCCACAAAATTTTAGTATAATACAGTGCAAGTTCGCATTTACTATAATAAGATAGAGTCTGAAATTTACAGCTCCAAACCTCTAATTCTATTTGCATATCAAAAAAAAACAAAAAAAACATTATCTGTGAGAAATTTTGGACTGATCGGACATGTTCTCACCAACCTTTATCGGGCTCGAAGTTAACACATGTATTTTGTTGGGGCGTATAAGTAACATTTAATTCAGTATCACATAACAGACGATTTATTTTTAGTATTGCATTACATTAAGGTAAATTAAATTTGATTTAGTTGCTGTTGGATATTTCTTACGATATTTGAGGACTACAAAGACGTAGTTCATGCGTTTCTGAATGCGTATTCAGCAATGGGATGTAGAATGTCCATCAAAATTCACTTACTCCACTCTCATTTGGACGTTTTTCCAGAGAATTTGGGTCAGCTCACTGATGAACAAGGGGAGCGCATGCATCAGGAGATGGAAGCTATAGAGAGAAGGTTTTCTGGAAAAAATATTGTTAATACGCTCTCGGAGTATTGCTGGTCTCTTAAACGGGATGCAGATGATAGTTTGTATAAAAGAAAAAGAGTTCGTAAACATTTTTAATTGACCAAAATGTATTTGTATGCCCATAAACAAGTTTTTTTTTAGTTTTTCAATAAAGAAACGAATTACATTAGAAAAACCTCAATGGATCTTAAAAAAATATACCTCGTTGGAAACAAAATTGACAGGAGACTCTACACGTAAATCAAGCTATATACACTGGTGAACAAAATAGTTGAAAAAACTGTGACTCAAGATGGAATTTTTTTCCAAAAATTGAAATTTTTTGTGCGTTTCTTATAGTTTTTCTCTGAATTTTCTGTCAAAAAAATAAGACATTTATAAATCGATAGAAGTGTCAAAATGTCTTCTTTCCAATAATACCAAAATCTTTTACATAGGGCGACCAAAAATAAAGTTATAGGCCAATACATGCCTTCACCTATGGAAAAGGGGTTTTTGGCCCCTAACTTCAGATTTTGGGGGTGTATTGGAAATTCTGAGTATGCAGTTTTAGTCAGTGTGACCAGACCTACAAAATGAGGTATGTCGGTATGTCTCGCACTTTTTGACTGTAACACCGTGTAATTATTGTGTTAAAATTTTAAAATAATCGGCTAACTAGTTACGGAGTCGATAGGTAGCATAGTTACAATAAAAATAAATATTCAAATTTGTATATAGAAATAGATATCTTAACTCAGTTACACCTAATGAGTCGCGACTGCGAATTAAATCGGACCATAAATACGAGTTTTATAGATTTCTCTACTGTACTATTGTGCTCAAATTGAATTGGCTATGAAACTGCAAACTCACAAATTTTCTAACAAGACGAACTTTAAAGCTTGGGTTTAATTGATTAAAGCTTGGACTACCTAAAAATTAATTAGAAATAAATCAACATTTGAAACTTGTCAATAACTCCATGGCGCGCAGCTATAATAATTACTATACATATGTATAGAAGTATGTTTTGTGATAGTATGGCAAAGAGCCTATACTAAACCGCTTTCAAAAAGTGTCGGGAACTTGTTTGTCCACAGCGGATTTTTATGATATGGGTATATACACCTTTTTCGTTACTTAAGCGGTTCATTACAGAATCTTGGCGTTGTTTTTGATAATAAATTCTCTTTCAATAACCACATAAATTCTTTAAATTCCACATCTCTATTTATGTTGGGTTTCATAAGACGGAATGCCTCGAAATCCTCTGAATCCTCACGATCAAATCACTCTATGTATAATTTGTTAGTTCTCACTTAGAAAATGTTTATTTTTTTATTAGGAGACAAAGTGGCATTAAGCCATCAATATAATGGGACATGCACAAAATTATTTTCTTCAGTTTGCACTTCGCTCTCTGGTCTTTATTGATCCCACGCTATCCTATTCGGCTCGTCTCATGTTTATAAGTCTAAAACCTTCATTTACACGTTGTAGTAAAACTGCAATCATTAATTGCTGTTACTTGTTGGAAAAAATTCGACTTATTGTTCCCCAGTGATCTCTTCGGAACTTCCACCATTTTTATGGCAATAACTTTAAAACCAATTACATCAATTATGCCCCCTGTCACTCGCGCTGTACATGAATTGAATTCATTTAATAGTAACGTTGATTTTGATTTTTCACTTTCACGGATTGTTTTTCGACTCTTTGGAAATCTGGAGGCTACTCTGTAATGCGATACGCGAAGCACTGCGATTTGAAAATCAAATGTGATTTGGCACTCGGTAGTACTTTCGCGTCCCCATCAATGTTGCCTGCTATATTTTTTCATTTTTTCTTGCTGAAGTTGGTTTTACTGGCGTAAATGTCAACGAAAGAAAGAACCAAATAAACCAGATTATAACATTTGAAGGTGCAAAAGATTTTATTTGTATTGAAATATGGATTTAGGGACTTTATAGAATGATCTTCAAGATGAGGAGAGGATTGAGAGAAGAAAAACCTGATATAACTCCAATATATGTAATGACATAATGAAGGTGAATTGAAATGTTAGTGTTGATAAATTTCTCCTGTGCAAAATTTTCGGCATAGCAAAGACGTTTTCTGTCAAAGGCGGATACCATCATTTAATTGGCCAAGATCGGCATGCGGAGCTGGCACAACAACTGTTTCTTTGTGCATTGTGGAAGTCTGCAACGCTATTGAGAAAGTGTACTGTTCAATTTTTCAAATGACAGACGAAGAATAGGTTGATGCCAACAGGAGTTTCTACAAAATGTTGCAATTTCTGAGATGGATGAGACACACATCGAAATGATTAGAGCGGCAAGAGATGAACATCTGTTTCTTAACATAAAAATTAAAGCACCGCATAAACGCATTGGGGGTCAAGTCGCATGCTAATTTTTCCCAAAGCTTTGTGGAAGTGTCCGGAGCGTCCGACGTTTTGAGAAGCCCCTTTAACAAGTCCGGGTGGCTTGCTATAAAATCCACCAAAAACTCAAATTATTTTTGGTTACTTTGCTTAACGGGTTTATTCTCTCTCTAATTTTTATAAAATAACAATCTTTGAAGGAATTCAAATTCGTATTTTTCGTACTAAACTTAAATTTTTACTTGTTGCGTGTGCCAGCGAAGAAATATGCGAATCTCGGAGCTGTTTGACAGCTATTTTCGAATAACAGAGTCATTGTGAATAAATACAAGTGAAAAATCTTAGCCCATAGACGTCGAAATTCGGCACAGCTCAGATCACCTGATGTAGCAATCGTCAGCATTCTTGTGCCATTCACTGAGCGAATTTCTATGATTGCCAATTAATATTGGCTATTTTTGATACTTAATATGAGCCGCCGCCATCTTTAATTTAGAAGACTTCTCACTTGTATTCATTCACAATGAACAGAGTACTCCGCATGTGAAAGGATAAAATGAAATGTGCAAATCAAAAATGCGTATACGAATCACAGAGTAGCACCCCTGTATTATATTTTTATTGAAATACAGACAATATGTAAATAAATAAATATGTAAATGGGGGTTTTCAAAAATACCAGTTAAGTCGGACTTTAATGCGCCCACTGTGTTGAGTAAAAAGAACTAATACCCCAAGTTTTGTTTTAATTTAAAAAATATATATATAGGTCACTCAAACCGAAATAATAAATTTTTCATAGAAATGGTATAAAATATTTAAAGATCGACTTCTTTTCATCGGTCCCTGTTTCTCTTCAGGATACTTCAAAAGAGTGCTTATTTAGCCATGATTCTGACGATCCAAATCACTTTACGAACATCGTCGATCATTTCTGGCCAATAACAGATTTTGTGCGAACTTCACGAAAGCGAACAACGACCATGAATTCATTGCATTAGTTTTGTTTTACTAAAGGATGGTGCCTCTTCGCCGCATACTAATTATAGTTCATCAATACGTTCTTGTCTTGTTCAGCCACGACGAAAATAGTGAAAAATAATTTGTTACGGTTTAATTCCATTTCAGGCCGTGATGATTTTTCAAAGCAACACAAATATAACCAACACATCAAACCGTTCTAAGCGTATTTAAATTATTGGAACTTATGATAAATATACTTAGCAACCGACGTATTGCTTGATAAATTTATAAATTGAGATGCCAAACGTGATTTTCCAATAACTATTTACAACCATTAGCCGCTTGGCATTTCGCGGTGTCTAACAGCAACATAACGGATGTTATTTTTAGACTGATAGAACTTTCGATAGGGATAACTGTCACTTGACAGCTGGTAAATGACATTTTTTTTTGACATTTCGGTTCAGTAAGCATTGACAAATCATCATGAAAAGAATGGCGCCGCAGCAACGTTTACAAATTGTGAAAATTTACTTTAAAAATCAGTGTTCTGTTCGCCAAACTTATGGAGCACTTCGTGAATTTTATGGTCCACATAATCGAGGATCATAAGCATCAGAGCAGTTTATTCGTCGAACTGTTGATAAATTCCGAAAAACATTTACTCTACTCGATGAAAAACCAACAATAAGACAAAGGCGGACACATGCGAAAAATCGTTTTAAACATTAAATGTCATGAAAATATCTTTCAAATAAAAAAAATTTGGCATCATACTTTATTTTTCAGGTATTTTATTTCACTTTATAGTTCTATAGTCTAAAAGAAACACCCTTACTTGTCGATAATTTCTAATACGCGTGAATTCGAGCAAATATTAAAAATGTAATCGAAATTCCTGAACACCACTAGAAAATGCCACTCTAGTGCTTGTGTGTGTGTGTGCGTGTTTGTGTGGCATGTCACATTTGCATAACTGTACGAGCCTCGAAAATTCATTAAATAATTATTAAAAATGCAATGGAAATAGTCAAATTTCAAAATTGCCACAGGCCATAAATATTAGCATATTTTAATTACAGTGTCAATGATATACTTAAAATGTTAATGTGGCGATCGTCTATTGCCTTTTAATGCCAATATGTGGGGAAAAATGTTTTTGTAATTGCATTATTGTGTGAATGATTGCTCTGCATATAGATACATGTAGAATATGTGGTGAATTTGTTACACACAAACATACATATACAAATAGCGATGTGTGTGTGTGATTATTTGTTTATTCATGCTTGTTTATAGCACACTTTGCGGTTAATCTTTGATTCGGAAATTCAACTTCAATTATGCATAAAAACACTAATCAATCGGCGCTTCTGGATTGCCTGGTTTTTTTTTTTACAAACACATATGCGTATGTATGTGAAAATATGGTCTGTATATTAAGCATTTATATATTGTATATATGTAAATATTTCTCTAGTTTTTTTTCATGTTTCACCCATTAAAATATATCATAGTTGCGGCTTGTTTGTACGGAAATATTCAAATGAGAATTCAAAATAATTGAGTGGATTTTTAAAAATTCATATTTCAGTAATTGAGTTACGCAATAACAAGCTTTATATATTAGTAAGAAATAAAATTATATTATGATAACACCGCGGAAAAAAATTTTGCGGTCGGAGATTTTTAAGTCGATTTAGGATAACTTAGAGGCGCTGATTACGAAAATAATATCAGTTTTGTCGAATTGGCTCTAGTTTTTCAGATAAAGACTTTAAATATCTCACGAAAAAACATAATTAAAAATACCAATATGGATTTAAATTATATTTTTGTTGCGCGCCTTTATAAAAATAAAAAAAAAATAAAAAAAAAAATATTCTTTTCATTAATTAATTTTAAAAAAATTACAAAAAACTTTTTCTGTAGGACCTCCTATGGTGTCGTTGCTCAGGACAATCCCGTATTAAGTTCCAGCAGTAGTCTGCCATCATGTGGTCGTCCCATCGACCTTGGTATCTTTCTTCCATTATTTTTATGTCCTGGTGGAACCGTTCACCTTGTTCCTCACTGTAATTGCCTAGGTTATCTGGGAATTCGTCCAAATGACTATGTATGTAAATAATGTAATTTAATGCTCATTTTAGCTCCTAGTTTGCGAAAATTGAGCAGCATATCAGCAACTAGTTTTGTATAGTCTGGTGATTTATGATTTCCCACAAAATTTTTGACTACATTAGCAAAGCCTGGCTAGGCTTCAGATTCAATTTGTGACATATGGTTTAAGAATTCAGTGTCTTTTAGAAGGGTACGAATTCGAGGACCATCGAAGACTCCTGCTTTTAATTTTTCCATACTTAGGACTGGAAATTTTTTGCACACATATTCGAAACAGTCACCTGTCTTATCAAGGGCTTTGATGAACTGTTTCATTAGCCCAAGCTTGATGTGAAGTGGTGGATAATGATTTTTCTCGGCTTATCAGTTGGTCATGAACCACATTTGCTGTTCCTACAACAGGGGTATTTAGTATACCCATTTTATTGGCCCAATCAAAAATTCACCATCTTCAAGTCTACGCATACTGGAGTCCACGGAACTGGGTCATATAATTTGTTTTCATTAATTTCTTAAGTTTCGTTTATCTCAAGAACTAGAGCCAATCCAAAAATAGTAAAAACACAGTTCGTAAGCCTGCTACTAATGTTAATAAAAACTATTAACAAAATCATGACCGCAGGTTTTTTTTTAATTTTTGTTCCGCAGTGGAATCAATGTTTTAGTGTGGATTGAAAATAACTTATCGATTTGATAGAAAAATCTGTTGTGCTAGTTTAGTTAAAAGATATTTATAAGAACTCTTTCAGTAAAAGCACTTAACTAGTTGAAAAGAATCTGCTGCAGCTACTTTTTTAGAAAACGAAAGGACTTCTTGAATTAATATAATTCTTATCACCATTTAGCAAATTGGAGAAATGCTCCCTCCACAATTTAAGTGCCAGAGTTTGCATTTACTTAATCTACATACAACTTTCTCCAAATGTTCTCTCTTACCCCGTCATAGCATACAATTAATCAAGCACAATTTTAATCACGTGACGAGGGTAGCGATATCAAGCTCCTTTCGAGCATTCGTAAACCTGCTCTTATTTCTTTGCCCTCTATCGAGGTACGTGCAAAATTAAAGTAGTGCTGTTGAACTAAGCTTCGATAGGGGTTGTGGAAATTCGTTGGAGGTGTCGCCTAAACACAATCTCTTAAGCAAACCTGGGCATAATCTCATATCAACTGTAATAAATCAGTAATGCCGCATATTTCAGTCAAGCCCCGTACATCCCATATTTTGCGTAATCGAAATGTTTTACATTATTCCATGCTGCACCAAAAATGGAGATTCTATGAGCGGTCAGTTTTTTTTTTAAATCCCTGTCATGTGGTTAACTATTAGGTAATCGATATGTATTTTGCGACTTTGTGGGTAGATTTCTACCCATATTAGAATTTCTATATTTTCTACGAAAAAATATAAATCGTTTACATATTATATGTATATTGTGAGAATGAATTTTACATTTCCTTTCCGGCGCACTCAGAACGTGCATGGATTCTTTTGCAGGGCGTTTTTTTTACAAAAGCAACACGTAAGCTCTATTTATGATCTCCTTGTAGCAACCATCGCATCGTCCTCGTTTTTTTTTTTATCATTTGACACTTTTACTCTTGAACGTTTAGCTGGCCGCTGATCAATTAGAAAAGGCTATTGGTCTCTTAGTTTGGAAAGTAATGAGGAGGACGAGTATGATTTTGGATTTGGTAGAATCCTACCCGTAAATGGGAAAAATACATAAATTTTCTTACAAATCGAGTTGTTTATTACATATCACTTAAAAGCAGAGTGCGTAGAGTGCTCAAAATTCGCTCTTACTCTTTCGAGTTATTACTCATAAAAACCGAACGCGTTCAACGCAACACGCTCGCACAAACTCCTCAAACACTTTTATCACTTATTCGTGTGGGCAAAAGGTGATTTTATCTTTGTAAGATTATCAGCACTACTTTCTTCTCTGGAGTTGTGGAAATGGAGCGCTCTTTATTTGAGCTGAAAAATATTTGAACAAGGCGAATTCATATACGGCGAAGTTGATGAAGCACCTCATTGAATTCGCTTGGTGAACGTTGAGTCAAAATGATGTACATATTTGTTGACATTCATACTGTCACAATGTATATAATTTGTTAGTGTAAATTTTTGTTTTCGTACGTATAACGCCACCTGATATGAATTCGCCTTGAGTAGCACCAGTAGCGTGCGACGATGACTTCGAAGAAGATAATCTTATAGCTGAAGACGAGCTGGCAAAATACATCAAGGATGTGCCAGAATATCCATTGAAACTGTATTGCACTTTGTACGCCACCGATAATCACAGGACCTCCAACAAAACGGTAAAAGAAAAGTCAACCAGTTCCAGTTGCTTCAATGAAACGTACAGGGCCACGAGGGATTATGATATTGCCCCTTACATATTTTTCGAAAAATTCTTCAATGATTAAGTAGTCAATATGCTGTGTGATCAAACCATGAAATATGCTGTGTTCAAAGAACCAAACAAGCCCAGCCCAGCAATTGCACCCCAATAATTGCGAGTATTTCTGGGGATTCTCATTCAACTGGATATTCTCCTTCCCCTGCCAAACGAGAGTACTGACCTGAAGAAAATGACATGGCACAGCAACATACATTTTGCGGACATGTCTCAGTATAATGAGAAAGACCAAATACAGAAGCTTCGTCCACTCACCGACAAATTGAAAGACCGCTTCCGAAAGAACTTTTTCTCAGAGCTTTGTCTCTCTGATGACGAAAATATAATGGAATACTTCGGCCGCCATAGTTGAACACTCCTCAAGGCTACTTAATATATTTCGAAATGTATCAAGGTTCAAATCCGCGGATCAACCCAGCAGGCATAGAAAAATATCCGAAACCAACTGCATCGCTCTTCTGCATGCTATACGACTTTGATGAAGAGGTGAAACAGTATTCTTTATCGATCCATTTCGACAATTTGTTCACAAATTAGGATTGAAAGAAAGAGGCTACGAAGGTACAGGAATCATTCGTAAGAATTACATTCCGAAATCTTGTATTCTTCCATTCAAAAAGGAACTCATCAAGATGAAAGTCGAACGTGGGTGGACAGACGGTGTAATATTGGAGAAGGCGGCTATTTACTTCACCACTACTTTCTTACCGCATATCAGACAGAGTACGAAAGTGGTGGTCATAAATTTATACTTGAATCGTTGACGTTTGTATGCAGAATTCGTGGATCCTACATCGCAAAGGTGGAGGCAATATGACTCAACTTGAATTCCGCCAATCAACTGCTAGAAATTATTGGAGAACCACCAGGCGGTTATCGTCGACAAAAATATATGACGAATTAGCAAAATCAAGATATAACTGCCAGCCGCATTCATGCTATGAAAAGAGACGAAGGTTTCAAGGCTCCAAAGCCAAATCTAGCGTTACAACAGTGTGTGTAAAATTTAATGTTGGATTGTGCGTCGATTGCCTTCAAAAGTATTACTTTATACCTGTAAACTAAAAATTTTTAACTGTAAGCCAAGTACTTCTTATGTGCCAGTTTCTTTTTTATGTTACTTTATTCAGCAATAAGTTGAGATTTCAAAAGTCGATACCTTTTATTGCACTATGTCCTATGAGATAAAGATGTAACTTGCGAGTCAAACTTGTTAATATAAAAATCAAAATGTGATTTCCCACTATTCAACCTCCAAAAATTCTGAACAAAGCAAGGAGCACTAGCATTAGCTTGAACAAAATAATTTGTATACATACACTTGCATACATAAATATTTTGAAGGTCGCTTGCTCTTAGAACGCTCGTATATGAAATTATGTTTGCGCTGTGTACAAATTTTTTTGAAATTTTAAGTGCTTCTTCCTCTACTACATAGATGGCTACTGCTGGTTATTCAAGAGAATGTGTAAGAAAAAAATATACCTGATTGAAAATAATTTATGAATGAAGGAAACTACAAAACAAAATTAAATTGAATGCTCCTTATTTTCTGCTTTTTCATTTTTCGCGCTGAAAGCATTATGTGCTTCTATGTGTCAGAAATACAATAAGTACTGAATTACTCAAGGTCGTATTCAAGGAGGCGGTAAATTATTGTTGAGCAATTTGTATGTTGTTATTTTTAGAATTTAGCTAACTTCTGTAGAACTGTGAAAGTTCAAGTGCACGTGATCTTTATATAACCGGAGCTTGTGTTGCCTATGCGTAGGTTACGAAGGGCATAGGAGAAAAACTAGCTATGTGTGTATGTTGTATGCCTTTATAAAATCATTTCATTAGTCATAACTATGAAAAAGTATTCAAATAATTCACAATTTCCTTCCAATGAATAATTTCATTTAATGTTATTACTGCAAATTCAATCGCTAACATAAAATCCGAAATTTTGCTTTGAACTGTAATGCGATTCACTAACTTATTCTTAACGACACTTAACAGCTGTCTTGTTGTAATTATTCAGAGTGGTAAAGAATGACACTTCTGTCAAACGATATGTCAAAATAAGCGAAAAGAACAAAGAGGAATAAAGAAAAAACAAACGAATGCCTGCTGCCAATAAAATATCAGCGTTTTTATTATATTTTATTAATGGGAAATAAGATATTAGTTTTTTCAAACTACAAACGTTTATAATTCTTTTTATATACTGCAATGTTCCATTATAGCAGAATTCCGGACTCTCCTCTGAGTGGTTTGGTAGAATAGTCATTTATTCGACTCCAAGGAATATCCGGATCACCTGCAAATATGCTATGGTTTTCGTTTTCGAAACTCGTGTCGTGCTCCAGCGTATTTAGGATTTACAATGTATATTTACATTTTTTTCATTAAAATCATTTATCTTTTATAATGATAGGTTCTAGCGGCTTTAAGATTCTTCGTAACTGGTTGTTGATACCAACCACCCGTAATGAGCAATGGGGAATATCCATGAGCCAGTCAGCCTCCGTAAGCCGACATTCATCGGGTAACGGATGTAATATATGATGCGTTGTTTCAGTTTGCCTTCTCATTATTAAAACTAAACTATACTTTGTTTTTATACTTGGATACTTGATAAAAGTTTGGTTTTACCATTTTCACATTAATTAAATGATAGATATGGCCTCGTCATGATTCTTTGGTGGCAAAATTGACGCATGAGTGCAATCGACGGCCCCAACAGTGCCTCGCACAAAGGGAGACGACGCTGAAGCAAACATTTCTTAAGCGCTTGGCGTTCCACTTGGGTCATGAGAAACCTCACTTTCTGGTGAAACAATGAATCATTTGCGAGGAATCTCAAAGCCACTAGAACCTACCAATATAAAAGTAAAATTTAAAATTGTACATAGGCTTAAAGATTACACGAGCTACTTGTTTCTCAGTCCATTTTGCTGTTATTCTGGCGCCCCTTTTTTGGTTGTCAAGCGGAGAAATTAGGAATTCAGCCAAGTCTGGAGTTAACCGATACAGCTTCTGAAAGGCTGTTGCATTCAAATGAGAGGGTTTGTCCACATACCGGAGTAAACGTCGATTAACGGTTGGAGCACATACTTCTTCGTCATCTCGTAATAAGTCCTATGCCAAATATTCAAACGACATTATGTAGTGTTCTTTGTTTTAGTTTCAAGAAAACAAATCACCAAATTTAAATTTATCTTTTATTTAGGCTGAAATCATGAAATTTTCTTTTCTCGATTGAGTTAACAACATCAAATTTGTTGTCGTTTAGTTTTCGGTAATCGACTAGCTAAGGGCAACAGCTGATTCGGCGAATGCGAAAATCGTTAAAAAATGAATACTGAATAGCAGCATCGTTAAAATTTTCGTTAAGATGAGTTAACGATGCGAATATCGTTAAAATAAGTTAGTGAATAGCACTACTGAACTTTGTTGGCCAAACATGGTCGAAGCCGAAGCAGAAGTCGGTCTCTAGTAATAACTCTCACAAATCTGTTACGCAGATATTTACATATCGTGTTTTCCGATTTTACGATTTACCATTATATGTCAGGTGGACGTGGTGTTTCTACAATTCGTATGATTTTTAAAATTATTGAAACTATGTAGGAGTTAATTTGAATGTTCATGTTCACAAGCTCAATAAAGTAAAAATTATAATTTCCCCGCATGCCATGTCCTGAGCTAGCAAATTAGCTCTTGTAGCTGAAACATCGCATGTAAAAAAAACACGATTCCATGGAGGAGGTTGTGTTTGATTATTATGCTTATTTTCAACTTAAATAATCATTTACAACTTATCTTGGAGCAATAAAAGTATACGTGTGCAGCAAGGTTCGAACAGGGAACTGACGTGACTGACAGACAGGCTTACTGACAAAAATATATAGTTTATTCGATTAATATTTTCATTTTGGTAATATATTCAAACGGTTTAACTCAAAAACCTATTTCGATAACCTTTTCAATTAAATATTATTTAAATCTTTTTTAAAAGAAAAAAGGCAACATTGCTAATAGGAAATTCAATCAAATTGTGCCTGAATGTTGTTCAGTTTACGATATGGATGTTAAGTTAGGGAGAAAAGTCAAGCGGTATTGAAAAATAATTCAAAAGGAATGTTTATTATATACAGCTCTTGTACGAAGTACTAAAGAGTCTCAAAAGGAGTTGTTTAAACTATAAAAAAATCATATCTATTCATCACTGTGCAGCGCTAAAATAGTGGATTGACTTTTAGTTAATTTTGTGCACAATTTACAATCCTGGTTCTGGCCCGTTAATGCCTACTTCGGCGTAACCAATAGGCTTAATTCTTTTAAATGAAATTTTTCATCACATTTTTACTTAATATTTATTTCGATGAAATCAGCTCTAATGTCATTCAGTGACTGAATCCTTTCTGGAGTATTTACGTAAACTTTTTCTCAGATGAAGGAATTCATTTCGAAAAATGACATGTCTATGAAATTTTTCATGCTATAGATTTTTAGCTTCATTTTCAAACACGCAAAAAAAGTTGAACAAAGTCACCGCCAGTCCAAAAATCGCTCCAAACATTCACTCGTTTGTTGATGATGTGTTTGTTCGACTCTTTATTTTTGATATTTGATGCTCCAAGAAATGCAACATTGTTCGTTCACATATTCAGAGTGCTGGAAACGAGCTTAATCGTTGAGAATAATGTTTCTCGAAAATTGCAACCAGCGCTGAAAGTCTTGTCGAAAAAAACAAAATTGCATATTCTGAACATCTCGCAAACTTTTCTGTATCCATTTTACTATGATTTCAAAACTGAAAATAATTTAAATTGAAGCTGCATCTTTCCGCTGTCCATGCTTATTCGGTCATCTTGAGAAAGAGTGGGTAATTTGAAACGAATAATGAAATTTTCGAATATACGGAACAAATATTGTCCAGGTATCATAAATTAAATGAAACATACGGAACGTACGGGCAAATACAGGACATTTAGCAACACCAATTGGAGTACCAAAATGAGTAAAAATAAATATAACAATGTCGCCATTATATCGCAAAAATTTCGTGTCTTGCCACAAAGGTATGATTCAAAAATCCCTTGCGTACCGCAAAAAAAAAAAAAATTTACTTCGAACTTTTTTTTTCATGACAAATATTCATATTTGATCCACTGTGTGTATAGCACACATTTTTTTATCGGTTGTATTTTTTTATCTCTATAATTGAAAGGATGTGGCGATGATGTTGAAAACCTACGCAAAGAAAAAATGATTAGCAGCGCAACTAATCAGAGAAAAATGGAAAACAAATTGAACGATTTAAAGATTAGAACAGTTAGAACGGCTACGTTCGTGGCAGCCTGTACTACAAGAATATAGGGTAGGCGCACTAACCGTCGGACAGCATTAAAATCAAACAAAACATTGCCCGCATTGTAACCAGGCAAATATCGTGGAGAATTACAAAAAACATTTTATTGGACCAGCAATTTATCACTCAATTTTGTTTGTGATTTTATGCCAAGTTGTTTGTGGTATATATTTTGTAAATTTTCTCTTCCTTTAATTTCTACATCATATGATGAGTAATTGATAGTAAAAACGTTTAAAGTGTCAAAAGGTACGTAATTTTTTGTGGTAAAGATAATTTAAAAACTAAAGTCGATTATGTGAAATAATAACTAAAAAAAAATCTCCGAACGTTTCATTTCAAAAAAATTGTTTCGCGACTTTACATGGAAAAAATGCTTGTGATGGACTTAGTAGTACAGTAAAAAGATGCGCACGATGCGTAAGTTTACGTAGACCAGCTACTGAACCGATTACATTCCCTAAAGAATTTTTGAATTAATTGCCAAATACTCAATATCAAGTAAAACTTCAAAATATAACAAAACAAAATTTAATCAATCTAAGTTCTTTCAGTACTATATTCAAATAATTTTTTTCAGTACTCGAAATACAAGTTAAACAAAAAAATGAATTTTTTCTTTATAAATTGTTGTTGTTTGTAATTATGTACATATTTGGAATTACCTAGCTTTTTAAACATAACAGTTGTTGAAATAAAGTTTGCTGCTAAGCTTGGAAAAAGTATGAAGGATCTTTTTTTTAAATCGGAGCACAAATTTCAAACCTATTTTTGTCGCCTCTTTGAAAGTTTCAGTATATTTTAAGGAGAGTCCAAATTTTGTAAAAATATTTTTTTTTTGCGAAAATCTATGATATTCCCAGCATGAATTATGAACAAACAGAAACTAGTGTTACAATAAAATCTGATGTATAAATATTTTTTTAAAACTTATTTCTTAATAATGTAAAAAATTTCACATTTGCCGTAAAATTTTGTTTAAATGACTTTTTAGTAGAACTAATAGGTTTCGAGATACAAATTTAAAAAATGTATTTTTTTCAAATTTTAAATTTTCAATCGCGAATATAAAAAAAAAATTTGCGAAATTAATTAGCACAGTTATTTAGCACTACAAAACTACAAAACTTAAGAAAAATCTATGATCCACCATTTCCTTTTCGTGTGGAACTGCCCTTTCAAGAAAATAAGTAAGGAAGAAAATGAAGTAATAGAACTGAACTGTTTGTTCTGTTAATTGATTTATGAGGCATACTTTATTATCAATGCTTTAACATATCGTGAAGGGTTAATAACTGAGTTTAATTATTGAAAATAGGGGTGTGACTAGAAGGGGGGTTGAAGAGTGCAAACACCGATCAACATTTTTCCGGTTTCTGGATCATTTCTGGAGTGAGCTGCAATCTAGGTTTCAAGATCATCGTGTTTTGCTATCGAAGATTCAGAATATTTTGCCAGGCAAATGCACAGAACTTAATGCAGCAGAGAAAATACGTGTTTACAAGGAAAATGAATAGTATTTTATAAGCTGAATTATCCGTCAAAAATTGTAATAGATCCATTTGTACTGTATAGACGCAAAATACGCGCCAAATAGACACACATTTAACAAAAAAAACCACGAAATATTTTCCTTGATCCGCTTCTAATTGAAAATTCTAAATATAATTAGCTGTAACCGTTAGTCGACTTTAATAGTTTTGGTTGTATGTTCAGTGAACTTTCCTAAAAAATGAATATTGAATATAAATCGTCAGTGAATCTGAACAACGAAGAAAGACTGAACAAATAATAATAATAATAAACAAAATATAGCTACATCTTTTTAATGGGCCAATGTTGAAAATTAATTGTGTGTTCTTGTTTTTCGAGCTTTTCGGCCGATTCGTTTAAAATAAAATGAAGTTTAATCTCCTACGAGTTTCAACGCATTTTCACGTCATCCTCAGAGAAAATTAACTTAAAAGTAGTATAGCTAATCACATTTTAATAAAAATTACATAAATGCAATTTTCCGGACACCACATTCAACAAAACTTCCCTTCTCGTCCGATAGTTAAAAAAAAAAAACAAATAATAATATAACTTAAAATGGTCGCTGAAGAAAATTAAAAAAAAAAATTGTAACTGTCTGATTGTAACTGTAACTGCCACTACGCTACACGAACATATCTACAAATAAAATATATATAAATAAAGTGTAACAAAAAGGCAACGAAGTAGCAAATAAACTACATATGTACATAACTTGCGATACGAAAATAACAAAAGAAAATATGGAAGGGTTTGTGCAACAAATTCAATTTTCATATGCAGACATTGCGAAAATGTAAAATGACAGCGCAAACAGGATAAATGGCGCATAGCAAAGCTGACACACAGCAAATATCATAAATGTGTGTATGTATGTGTGAGTATCGAAAACAAAAAGGGGTTGGTAAGAAAAGTAAATAAGCAAGCGCGTTGAAACGAGAACTTCACTTTTAATACACATTTGTACAACACTCATACACACTTAGCTCATGATAGCGGCGAATCTCAGACAATGACTTTGGCGAGGATGTGGGTGTGGATGGTGGATGTTATGTCAGTGAATCATGTGTGGCGGCACACCTGCTGCGTTTTTCGCCAACTCATATGTGGCACAATTGCGGCAAGTAGCTTTCTTATACTACCTCGCTGCCTGACAGCTGGCAACTGTCGTTGTTGTGTTGTTTGCCAGTTTGTTTATTTGCTTATCTTACATGACTATTTATTTACTTGCTTCTTACTTTTGTTTCATTGCTTTGCTTTGTTTCTCTTTTTTAGCTTCCCCCCCTCTCCTCAACTGGCAAACCGTTTAGGGCGCAATGTCCAACTCTGCCTGTGTTTTTTCATTTTTTTTTGTGTTTTGCAAACTACTGCGTATTTTGTCAAGTAATGCCCCGTATCTTGTTGAAGGATAAAAAACATTTGCTGCGTCTAAACAAATTATAGCTATGCGAATGTTGAATGATTTGAAAATTTTGTAATTTTGCCATTCGACGATTTGCCGACTTTATGTAATCGCTTGTAATGCACAAGCAGCTTATAAAGTAAGTACAGGTACTAAGTTCAATATACAAGTAAAAAATTATTTCCAAATGTAGAACATAAATCCATATACACACACACACATATGTATGCCCATTTGTCAGTCATACTCAAATTATCTACAGCCGGAAATGGAATTGCTAATACTTGTGGAGACATTTGGAAGGGTTACTATTTGGATTTTGTAGAATATTTGCCTTGATTTTGTATTATTTATTTCTGAGAATTTTTGTATTGATATGTGTGTATATATGATATGTATATGTCGATACAAAATTGAGCAAAAATACAACTACTTTCATTTAGTCTTACAAACTTAATTTCAACTAAGTCCCATTCGAATAGCTTTTGCACACACTTCTCTATACATTGTGTTTTTTTCGAATTGAATATTAGATCAATTAAAAAGTTTTGCCACAATTCAAAAAAGGGATTAAAGTTAACAATAAAAGTAGTTTTATTAAATTATTGTTAATATTAATGCTTGCTTATTTCTTATTTCATAACCTTAAGGTACGATTATGAATTTTAAATAATAATTTATTAAATCTAATATAATAGACGACGGACGACAACGGATAACTCTCATGATTTTAATGTAATCTATATTCAAACATAAGATATGACTGTAAGAATTATTGTGAGAATGTTCTTTCCCACCCCTCATACGAATCCAAAAGTATTCAAAACTTTAGTATAGACATCCCTGGGTTCGCAATAATCCCTACTTTTGCCAACCCACTGATAGTAATTTTTCATTTCATTACCATATCAAAAGTGTTAATATTTCTGCAATTCCAAATAATTTGCTGCGACGAATCAATATTTATTTATTTACTAGCTGACCCGGCACACTTCGTTACACTCTTCAAATTGAGAGAGTGCGATTCTGATCCGGCTCCAGCACCACGTATCGGTTCAATTTTCAAATAAAATATTTATATTTTCGTGTTTTTAATTTGAATGAATGAATTTGAATCAGCTTTTAGAAACATCGCGACTACAGCGGCAACTATCGATTCAGTTTTCAAATTTTTTGTGGCTAATGCATGCCCCAAATTTTTAAAGATATCTCGGTTCCAGCGCCACGTATCGTGAAAATTCAGATTCCATTTGATATTTATATTGCAGTATTTTATTTCACTTATTACTTTATTTAAGCTTTTAAAGAGAAATGTGCGCTTGCAGCGCCGCCTGTTGAGGAATGTTCGACTTTTCTTTTTCCTAAACCTACGAGCAAACCCTCAGAAGGTAGTATCTAATTTGGTTAAGCCGCTTTCAAGTTTTAAACATCCGAATAAACAACGATTAATTTAAATATACATACAGATTTATTTATTTATTTATTTGATGTCAAATGACAATAAAGACATTTAAGAATAATTCATATATATTTTTTTTTATTTTTTTTATATTTTTTATTTATTTTTTTATTTATGAAAGTTGTACTTACAGTTAAAACTTAATTACAACAAATAGGGAAGCTATGGCTTCATCGGCCTTAAGCTTGAGATTACTTAATCATAATATAATAGAACAAAAATTATATACTAGATATTGTAGTACAAGCTTTTAGTTAGATTTTGTCGTATATATTGCAATATTTCAAATAGCTAATAAAAGTTTTAAGATTATCGAGGGTTGGGTTTATAAGAAGATCCATTGGTTTTGTATTGGATAGAGATCTTGTATACTGATTAAAAAATTGGCATTCGTCTAAAATGTGTTCCATGTTAATTGGTGATCTATTGCAGTAGCTGCATATATTGGTCGCGGTTTTATCTATTAAATGTCGATTTGTCAAAATGCTGTGTCCTAATCGTATTCTTGTAATCTTGACCAGGTCTTTTCTTGTTAGTTCGGAGTTGTCGTCGATTTTGGAGATTTCGTTGGTAGTTAGTTTTTTTGGGCTTATTTTTTTATACCAAATGGTAGATTTGTCGTATGTACTACATACATATATTGTTTGAGTGTAAAAAGTTTTTAGACGTAACTTTGTATGTCGCTGGTTAGATTATTGTTGGACATTATAAGGGGACCTCTCAAAGCATCTTTTGCAGTAAGATCGGCTAGTTCGTTGCCCCTAATTTGTACATGGCTTGGTACCCAGACAAGTTTTATTTTATTTTTATTTTTTATAAGAAAGTTTCTTATGGTGTCTGCATAAATGTTTTTAGTTGTTAGGCTTTTTATGGCTTCGAGAGATGAAACTGAATCTGTGGCGATTGCGAATTTGCCTCGATTTTGGTTGGCAAATTTTATAGCTTCATAGATATATTGTTAGTATTAATTCTAAGCAATCTAATACTATTATAATTTATTATACATTAAAAAGTTCTTCGGTTTAGTTCGAAGTAAATATTTCGAACTTGATCAGTCGAGTTCTAAGAACTTTGAACTTTTAGAAAAAGATGTACTAATCGGCGCATTAGCGCTATAGACCGTTTTGCTTACGCCAACATAAAATATTCCAAAGCGACGAAGGTTTCTACACGGAACAGTGAGATATAGTGTTTCAAAAAGAGACTGACAGAAAATTCTAACAGCAATAATATCAACAGTAAATGCTGAGGCTAAGAAAATTCTTCTGTTATCAACGATGGCATATTAATCAGTTGGAAGCGGGCCTCATATCTGAAAACTTGAATGAATACAGCCTAAATCGTAGAAAGATTTTCTGAACTTTTTCTAAACGATTTATGTGAACAAGCTGATAAGGTCTCCAAATGATAGAAACGTATTCAAGTTTGGATAGAACAAAAGTCGAATGTAGTGTTTTAAGTGTCTATAGATCCCCATGAGTTAAATACTTTGTGGCACTTTTCTATGTTAATAGAAAGTCGATTCATAACACACCAGTTATATAATTTGTCGATTTCTAATTGAGTCGTTATAACTGCTGATCTCAGAATCAACTTTTAAGCCAGTGGTATACAGTAGAAAATTAGCATTAGAAAAACAAAGTTCCTGCCGAACGTCGGGGCTAGCGCAAATCGTATCAGAAAAACTCCATTTATCACAACACTACTACGCCTTCGGCTTAAATAGGTTTGAATCCATTGTAGAAACGTGGAATGGAGCCCATACCTAGCTAATTTCTTGACTCAAATTATATGTGAAATTTTGTCAAATGCTTTGGAAAAGTCCATATAGATTATATTCACTTGGAAATGGCAATTCCCAGGAAAGAGGGCGAGGTTAGTTAGCGTAGATCTACCTGAGATAAACCCATGCTTATGGGTACAAATCAAGTGCTTTGAATGAAGGTAATTTGATGAGATATTTTAGGTATGTTAAAAATGCTTATTTTAGATTTTAAGCAATTCCAGAAATTTTTTAGATTAACCTTAGTGTTCAATTCAAAGTTTCGAATGTACTCTGCATATAAGGACTTAATTATATACCAGCGTATACTTATATTTATTTCAATCTGGCAGCGAATAAAGCGCTAAATTTTAATTGTTTGTTGAGCTATGAATTTTATAACGATTTACGACAAATGAATGCTATAAAAAAAACAACCTTCAAATGTCAAGAGGGGTGGGTATTCGCTCATCACACTAATTCATAGAAGTGTTAATACTTTTTTCTCACTCCTTTTCTCTGTTTTTATTGCTTTTTGTATTCTTTAACTTAATCTATATGCCGATTTTAAATTACCGAACACTCCAATTCCAAACAAATAGCTTTGCTATTGAGCCGGCGTTTAAAATATCGTTTACCGACTTTCTCTGAACATCAAAAGATAGCTGCCTTAACTGCATTTGAAAATAATCAACTTTGTGTTAAAATCCTGAACGAAGCGTCCATCATAAAATTTAAGTATAGAGAATAAGAACAGAGTTCAACATGATGACTAATGGAAGAGCAGCAAGATGGTTCGGTTATGTTTTGGGAATAAGTCGTGAACGTTATTTAATTTAAAAAAAAATTACTATATATATAATATATGATATATATGGTATTCAGTTACCGAAACTGAATCTCTGTTGAATACAAAAATTAAATTTATATTAACAGCTCTTGCACTTAAAACGTTTTATCACATTAACCACAAAATAAAACAAAAACTGTTCCTAATATAAATTGGTGAAGTTCCATTTTTCACGCAAGTCTTAATGGCGAATGCATTTTAAAGAATAGCAATCTGTTCCCGTTTCACGTGAAATGAGCCGTCAAAGTGATTGCAAACATTTTCTTTAAAGCTTTTATGGCTAGTCTAACTTCACAGACGTGAAAACTTGCCAGCAACATGCATTTGGATTGCCGTGAAATGTTGCTAGCAATCAAAATTATCTAACTGTTTAAAATATGCAGCATAAAATCAAATGTGAACAAATATAAATCCTCAAATGAAGTGTGAACATTTAATTTTCATTTTAAAATTCAAATGGATTTTAACTGCTGTGACAATATGTTGCTGGCATCATGTTGCTAAGGTGTTGGAGTCTTTTCAGTTGTAACAAAGTAAATTCCACGCATATTTCACGGCAAACCGTCTTATATGGATTTGTCAGCTAATTGCACATGAAACGGGAATAGAGCACTATTTTATGCGGCATCTTTCAGACGCATGAATAATTTTAGTTAATAGCAACATTTTCCGGCATGTTGCTGGCACAATTTTACGACTGTGAAGTAGGTAGTGAGGATTCAATTGTAAAAGCTTAACTGGTTTGTTTAGATTAAAATGCGTTACAAACATTTTTTTAAATATCTAAAATATAGTTACCTTTCTTACAACGAAAGAGTGAGAATCCAGGTTCTAAATGAGGAAGGGAGGTCTCAGTTTGAGATTCCAAAATAGGTGGGATGTTTGCGGTTCACAGTCCACTCTGCCATCAAACGATTTTAGAACACAAATTCCCATCATAATACAGCAAAAATTGGAAGAAAACGACCAGCTAATGGACCAAAACTCCTCCAGGAGTATCTCAAGGATCGTAGCAAATATATTCTGCCAGCGATGTTGTCCTGTCGAAAAGAATTGGGAAAAGTGTTGGTGCTGAAACCACCACAAGAACTTTGATGACAGCAGGTTTGACAGATTGCAATGCCCAAAAGATATTGTATATGTCAGAGTTACACGAAACGGAAAAAACGGATAAACAAATAATAGATAAGGCGGCGTCATGTTTTCGGGTTGCGTGACTGCAGATCGAGCCAGCGAAATATTCATTTACGAAACCACAATGAAAGTCAAAAGTACGTAAACGTCTTTTAAATCCAGATTTTTAGCGACACTAATACAGATGTGTCCAATTCTTGGAATTCTCAATGCTCCTTGTCACAAATAGATGACTACAATGATACAAAATTCCACGGGCTATCTAAAAGCGAAATAAGGAAGATAGCATACCACCAAAACTACCCTGAAACATACTCTGCTTCATATGCAAGTAGGGTACAATAAAAATGTTAATGTTCAGTAAAAGGTGGTCTAAACGCGAACATTTTTTACTACTCCTTAATCCTAAAAACCCATTACTTCACTTCCGACATATGGGATCTATTAAATATCAACTTCAGAACTCCAACGTTAATCGATTGCAGCGACTCATGCTGCTTTATTCTATATCCAACGCTCTCTCCTGCATTTTATTTAGTTTTATGCAATAACAAATATAATTTCCTATTATGTGCGGATACGAAAAATTAAATAAAAACGAGTATGGCTTTTTAGGACGGCTCACAAAATGAGAATAAAATTACACTCCGGCACAAAAATTAAAAAAAAACCAGCGGTCATGATTTTGTTAATAGTTTTTATTAACATTAGTAGCAGGCTTGCGAACTGTGCTTTTACTTTTTTGGATTGGCTCTAGTTCTTGGGATAAACGAAACTTAAGAAATTAATGAAAAAAAATTGTATGACCCAGTTCCGTGGACTCTAGTATGCGTGGACTTGAAGATGGTGAATTTTTTATTGGGCCAACCAAGTGGGTATACTAAATACCCCTGTTTTATATGTTTGTGGGACAGTCGTGCAAGAAATGAACATTGGATTAGAAAGGACTGGCCGGTGAGAGATTGAGAGAAAATATGGAGGTAGGAACAGCAAATGTGGTTCATGACCAACTGATAAGCCGAGAAAAAATCATTTTTCCACCACTTCACATCAAGCTTGGGCTAATGAAATAGTTCATCAAAGCCCTTGATAAGACAGGTGACTGTTTCGAATATGTGTGCAAAAAATTTCCAGTCCTTAGTATGGAAAAATTAAAAGCAGGAGCCTTCGATGGTCCCCAAATTCGTACCCTTCTAAAAGACACTGAATTCTTAAACCATATGTCACAAATTGAATCTGAAGCCTGGCTAAGCTTTGTTAATGTAGTCAAAAATTTTTTGGGAAGTTATAAATCACCAGACTATACACAACTAGTTGCTGATATGCTGCTCAATTTTCGCAAACTAGGAGCTAAAATGAGCAATAAATTACATTATTTATATAGTCATTTGGACAAATTCCCGGACAACCTAGGCGATTACAATGAGGAACAAGGTGAACGGTTCCACCAGGACATAAAAATAATGGAACAAAGATACCAAGTTCGATGGGACAACCACAGGATGGCAGTCCACTGCTGGAACTTAATACGGGATTGTCCTGAGCAACGACATCATAGGAGGTCCTACAGAAAAAGTTTTTTGTAATTTTTTTTTAAATTAATTAATGAAAAGAATATATTTTTTTATTTTCGTATTATTTTTATACAGGCGCGCAATAAAAATATAATTTAAATCCATATTGGTATTTTTAATTAGTTTTTTTCACGAAATATTTAAAGTCTTGATCTGAAAAACCAAAGCCAATTCGACAAAACTGACATTATTTTCGTAATCAGCGCCCCCAAATTAACCTAAATCGACTTAAAAATCTCCGACCGCAAAATTTTGTTCCGCAGTGTTATTGATGAAGATATTTCTTGTGAATAATAAATATACAATGTTATCCTCTGTAGTGATTATCCCGGCTTATATCAAGAAGCTTATTCTTAAATGGGTAAGCTATAGGGCAAGACGAAATTAAATATTTGGCAAAAATTGCATCGAGTTTGGGAATGAACAGTATTCTAAGAACTCCTTCGAAACTTCCCCACCGATTTTTATGAAATTTTGTTTGCTCGTATGGGAATAAGTTGTATAGTATATTTTATACTTGAAAAAAAAAATTAAAATATACAGAAGTTATATGAAATATTAAAATATGGGTGTCAAGCGATTCTCTTCGGATAAAGTTGATACATTTATTTTGGAAAGAGATTTCACCAATTTAAAACGTTAAATTTTATTGGTGCTAAAAATATTAAAATATTAAGTATCAAACGCTTCATTTCGCCAAGCGAAGTTTTATAGCTATAGAGGATTTTTAAAAAAATGTCTCCATTAACATATGAGTGTCAAACTCTTCATCTTAAGGACGAATATCGTGGCCACTATTATAAATTAGTTTGAAAATAAAGAACATTCATTTTATTTGTCGCACATTTACTTACTAAAATTATATATCCAACAATTACTTCCCGGCTCTCATATGGAAAAAAATGGCATATAAATTGTTTCGCTAAACGAGCTGCGCTTTTAGAAACTTTGATTAACTTTAGAGACCTTTGAATTCCATTTAACTAGCAGTTTAAGGCTATGCCCGCAAAATATTCAAACTTTTTTGGTTTGCGAAACACCATAAAGCGCACTGATCTGGTTAGTAGTTAAGTGTTCGGTTGAAGATATTTCCCATATGACGACCGTCGCGACGATCTTTTCTTAATTTCTGTTTAAAGCGCAATTCGGTGCATCTGCCAAGACGCTCAGGTGAAATATGTTCTTCACTTGCCAAAAAAAAAGAATATGAAGAAGTAACCTGGTACGCTGCTGTTTTCAGTTACTTAGAACGCAAGTGCATTAACCATTTTTGGCATGTACCTAACGAGTAGTGGTGTTTTTTTTTTTAATTTTTGAGACGTTGAAATATTTATCGATACGATATGTCTTTATAAGCTTGTTTTATTTTAGCTTACTTTATATGTATAACCTTAGTTTTGCTATTTATATGGATACTATTGCTAAAAAGTTCCTTGCAACTAACCGAGAATACCTTCCTGCTGTTTAGCTATCATTTATTATAGCCGCAAATATGCTCACCGCATCGGAGGCGCTCGTTTAGATAGCAACTATATACAAACTGAAGATACGAGTAGAAACAAAAGTGCATAAAATATGCAGTACGCGGCCGCGTAAACGTAAGCGACGAAACATGTCTCAAAAAGTTGGCTTCATTTATCAATGCCACATCACGATACGACTACACATACTATGTATAAATATATATTTATATACATATATATAAATGTATGTATGTATGCGTGCATAGTTTAAGGTAAGCTAAATATTTCCTCGTACATACATATATTCAAATATTTACACGTGCACTTGTAGTTACATATTTAGTATACTGAGAATATCGATTCTAGCTTAGCGAGCACATTGAAAATATTTAGTGTCGTAAATGCAAGTTTCGTAGTATGTACTCCGTTTGCCTTGTGCTCGAGTGCAATGAACTGTTGTTATACTGTTTTTGTAGAAGATTAGTCTATGCGGGAGATGTCAGACTAAGTAAACTGTACTTATATAAAAAATTGTTTTGTATAGCCAACAACACAGTTTCAATCTGACCTCATTCAACACAAGCATAATCTAATATATAAAAAGATAAATGCCGCAATGTCCACCTCGTTGTTGCTGTAATTCTTATACATAAATAATAAATTTATTTATTTGCATTTGCTCACCCGCCATAAGCTGAAAATAATAGTGTTTAACTTTGATCGGATAGCATGGCGTATGAGTAACAGCGAAACTCCTATACAATTAAATATGAAATTTCACAAAACCTACTCAGCGTCGACATTCGTACATGTTCATATAATTTAGTAAATAAATACTCTAGCAATATGCTGATTATTTTTCCACTTTTAGCATACCACACAATCAAATATTCAAGTACTAGGTTAGTTGTGCCGAATTTTTTTTTCAGTTATATTCTCGTAGTAAGCTCCAAAAGTTTCTACCATGAACATTAAAATGTAGGCTAAATCTCAATTCACAAACATTTCTTTTTAAAATTATTGCGCTTTACTAGCAATTTTATAAACAGAAGAATCGTAAAAAATGGTCAGCATTTTTGTAATTAAAATGCCTCAAAACAGCTGGCTTCACTTCATCTTACTGTTAAATTTTTTTTGCTGACAAGTTGGATTTCAATTTAATTTTATAAACAAAATAATTTAACTCTGAGTTTACCGGTTAAATTGATAAATTTGCTTGCACAGCAGAATGCTAGACATCAACTCAGATTTAATAACATAAATATTTAACCTAGCAATTATTCAGGGTTGAAATTTTAATTTTGTAACATTCTATCATAAATAAATAAAAAATAAATTTGTCAAACAAATTTTTTTTGAAATAAACGGAAAATTTTAAGCGAATCGCCATTTTTCGACAATAATGAGAATGCCATCGAATGTGTAGGCTGTAACTCTATTAACAGAGCTTTGGCAGAGAGAAGCGATCACTTCCACGAGATTAGATACCTAGCATCCAAAAATTATTTTGATTTTAAAATCTCAATAAATTAAAAAAATTCAAAGAAAATGTCAAAAAAAAAAATGTACGTTACCCAGGTTACTGGATTTATTTTATGCAAGACAATATCTGTGTTATGAAATTAAAAATTTAACTCTGAGTTTTTTTTTTTATCGGAGGAAAGTTTTGCGGCTCACCTCGGATAACAAAAATCTCAAAGTTTGCAGGACAATTGGCTTTATAAGGCTCTACTCCTAGGTTGTGCTTTTTTAAATGGCATGTAATGAAGATCACATACTCTAAATTAGTTTAATAAAGCTTTGGGTGCAGATAGATTTTTATAATTATTTTTCGTGTGCGGTTTTTTCTTTCATGATAAGTCGGTACAAGTCCTCTATAAATTTTCTTTATTCAGAGCGATTAATTGCAATAATAAGTTTTATGTTGAGCAATTAGTCAGTAACAACACAAACTAATTACTTCTACAAATCTAAATTTTCCCAGCAATTGCACATTCTCTTTTCGAAGTAGGATTTGTGTTTACAAATGCGAACTTATATACCCCCATAAATTATATATTAATTCATTTATTAATTATAACATATTTCCAGTGCTTTCGAGAAGGGATTAGAAAAATATTTCAGTTCAGTAATATTTATCGTTTGCGCGCAATGAACACGAGTGTTATCCCAAATAAGAAATAAAATTATTATTATGAATAAAAACAATAGTGAACAAGTATTTTTGACATGTATTTTGTTACACCGCAAAAAGTACGACGTATTGCATTGTATATTTTATGCATTTGTGGATTGAAACAATTTACTATAAAAACTTAGGTTCATTTTAAAAAATATACACATGTACATTAGGGCACCTCATCTAAAAAAGTTGCTGGTTTTCCAGAAGAATTATAAAATTTATCATGTTTTAAGACTCCTGTCAAAATATTTTGAAAAATATTAATACTAATACAATTAAAAACTTTATCCAAAAATGTAGTGTTTATAAATACAAAAAATTTTTTTTTAAATTAAATCATCTCAAGTGAGATGATCAAACAGTTAAAGCGGAATCATAACAAGGAGATTGATAAACTAATTTTAGAAAAAAGCTGCAGCAGTTTTTAAAGAGATAAAAAGAGCGAGAAAATATTTTTCCAAATGATATATTACAAGTCTTAAATGGGCAAGTTGTTCAAGTTGTTCTTCTCAAAAAAGGTCACAGGCAGCCTCAAAAATTTCACAATTATGATTTTGTTAAACAAATATTTAATATTTTTATGCAGAACCTTTAAACTTAAACTTTTTTATAACCTGAAGTAAATTTCTTTTAATATTTTATGTTCAGTGTTTTTTTTTAATATAATGAGCTTTATAACTCCGATGGAAAAATGGTACCAATTGCTATGCTACTGTGTGTTTTTCGCAATTTTTTCGTTTTAAATATGTACTAATAAAATCGGTAATTGGAGCCACACATTTTGTACAATAACTAAAGATAGGATACTGTGGATTTGAAAGCAGACAACGAAATAATACGTACGAGGAATTTGTGTTACAATATAAGCACTTTTCAAAAAGGAAATACTACATTCAAAGCTCTTCACGTAGTCATTTTTGCATTTGGACATTCTCGATTTGAGTGTTTTGTATAAATTTGCACAACTCATTAATGAAAAGTATATTTAAGGTCTGCATTATTTGCATTTGGTTTGAATTTTAAATTATAAATTGATTTTGTAGGTGTCTGAGATCAAATCTTATGTTCTGTTCTGAAACTTTTTCTTACGAGCCAATTATTACAATTAAAAATACAATTATTAGAAGATATTTCTAATATATATTTGATGGAAAATCGCTCTGTTATTCCTCACGCTATTCCTGAAAACTGATTTTTTTTTTTGAGTTTTAGGAATTTACGAATTTTATACTCATATTTCTATTCCACTGAATTTTTTAAATAAATGAAATCTTAAAATAATTTAAAATAAAACAGGGACCGTAGTGGTCATATATTTTTTTTTAAATAATTGGTTTATCGTTAATTTCTGATTTTTGTTTTTCAATGAAAAAAATCGTTATTTTTGGTTTTTAAATTTTTACCTTTCATCGAAATTTTGTGATATCTTTTTTTTTTGCTAAATCGTTATTTTCAAAATTGAAATCTGCGATCCTAATAAATTTGTAGGTGATTACAATAATACGGTTCACGATTGAAAAAAAATTTGGCAATATTTCGATTCAAATATAATCGAAAAAATTAAACCCAAGAATAACGGTTATTTTTGGTCCTAAAAATAAAAATTGTAAAATAACGATCAAAGTTGTTCGAAAAAAAATATCGATTAATCGCATAAAACAAAAAATCGTATAAAAATAAGGTCAGATTTGTATAGCAAGTAACATAAGGTTTATATCGATATATCGGAATATTGCTTTGAATGATTTTTTCCCAATGATTTTTTAACTGAAGAAATTAGAATTTTAGTTTTGAGAGTTCATTGACTTTATTATGTGTAGAGCAATTGAAATGAAAAATCGTTTTTTTGTCATATTATTCTTTATTAAAAACTGACCCGACTTTAATAAATAAAATTGCACTTGTCTCTTAAATATAAGGTCAAAAATAATATAATAATAATCTTTTGATTTTGAACTCTTAGTAAAATTCCAGGTTTACAGTTTCATAACCCATTCCGCTATAATAAAACGCAAGTTCGCATTTCTCTGTGTCAGCAAAAACAATCAAAAGAAAGCTAGCACAAATCTAGAATTTAATGGCTATAGCCCCACAAACTTTAAAACGTGGAGTTATGCGGTTTTTTTATTATAAATTGAGCTACAATGTCATAAGAAAGGAATAAATATTAAACAAACAAAAAAGAATTTTCAAAACTGGTCAAAATGTCATTGATGTCCACATTACTTATATATATATATATACTAGCTGACCCGGCGAACATTGCTCCGCCTTAGAAGCAATAAATGAGCAGATTCTTGATTTTATGAGTTTAAATTTTTTATTACGATAATAAATATAAGTAAGTAAAAACTCAATTATTGTAATGATTCTTTATTGGCCATGTATTTTAGTGCATAGGCTGCACTCTTCAGTGAAGCACCTTGTGATAGACGATATTTTTAGTTTTATTACTATGTGCAAGAACAAATAACGCAGCTGGTCTTCCGACCCTTGAACATGCCGCATATAATTGACCATGGGAAAAACATGGATTTTCTAGATTTCGACCACAAACTTTCAAGGATTGGACTTGTGATTTGTTAATGGTCATGGCGAATGCAAGACGGATCGGAAATTGAAGTCGTTTAAACTCAAACGGCATGTCGGTTGGGATCATCGGGATCCTCGGAATGAGAACTTCCTCACCTTCAAATTTTCCTTTGAGTATCGTCGCGTAAATCACATTGTTCATCAATTTTTTTACCACCTAACGCGTTCCGTTGCACAGTTTTGGTGGGTTTATGTTTCGAAGCATGATTATTACGGAGCCAACATTTAGTCGTAAATTATGCGGTGGTAAGCCAGGCACATCCAAGGAGTTTTGGTGGCATCATCTGCATTTGTTGCACAGTCAATAGATTTGAACGAATGTGTGTACTAATGACCTCATTCTGAATTGTAGTAGCAATGAGTGCAATGGCTCAGGTGGGGGAGTCAATAATGGCAATTTCACTTTCCCATTAAGGCAGCACAATCTTGGCGTTTCTCCGGAAAACTTCAATACTCGCAAACCACATCCATTGGCCCTATGCGAACGCTAGTATGCAAGCAGTAATCAGTGCTGCAATCATATCGAAACGCTGCTCGATTCAAATCAGTACTTGATAAATTTCTCCTTGTGCGTCGAAAATTATCAAGATGTTGATCTCTTAGGTTTGCTCGATGATTTCTCATAGCCAACCGAGCCTTTGCACGAACTGCCTCGCTTTGCTCTTCACGTGCAATTTTTTGTACTTCTTCAGTCCTTTCCTTCGCAACGTTTTGCATCCTAGTTGCATTACGGCTTTTTCGGGGAAGATTTGATCGTCTTGGACGCGGCATTTTAATGATAATAATATCGGCACAATATTTATAGACACTCGAAAGAAACACAAAAACCGGTAAACTTCAAAATTTCTAACTGTCAATTTTTCACCCAACAAAATTCGTAGAAGTAAACAAAATACATGTTAATATTGGCAATTCACACCAATTACATGGATATTGCCCTTCTCCGCTAGATGTCACTACAATTTACATCGATATTACCTTTCGCCGCCAGAGTACATGCAAATTTTAGTTTTCATACAAAAAAGCAAAAGCAAAATACATATATGAAGGGCGAAGAAAAAAAATCAAATTTACCGTTTTTTTGTCGTCCCACGGTAACGGGATAAAAAGTATCCTATAACCTGCCCCTGGTTCTAAGCTACCTCCCCACCAATTTTCAGCCAAATCGGTTCAGCCGTTCTTGAGTTATAAGTGGTGTAACTAACACGACTTTCTTTTATATATATAGATTTACTATATGCGTCTTTATGTAAATAGGTGTATATCTTCAGGTTTATTGTTTAACTGTCATATCACTTCACATTTACATTTACCCACAATAATAATAATTTCGGCATACCTTTTTTCTGTCATTAGAATATTTATGAATGTGAAATTTTGTGTTAATTATATATGTATGTACATATGTATGTGAAGTTTGTGAAGCGATAATTAATTTTTGTCATAAACTGGAATATTAAAAAGAGATTTGGCTCATGTAAAAAGCAATTTGTTTTGAAGGGTCAGTAAGTTAAGCGTTGTTTGTGTTGGTTTGGTTTAATGGTTGAAGTTTTTTATCTTTTCGTAGTTTTGTAATTTACCTACTTAACGTTGACATGGCCAGGACTAGAATGTGTTTTTATATTGTACATGCCTTTATTTTTCGTGATTATAAATTGTATCATAACTGTCAGGAAACTGAGAGCATTAAAAATGATGGCATTAGTGGGTATAATATTAATATTTCATAGTAGCCATTTTTGAAATATTTTTTTTTTTGTGTGTGCCTCATTACATAATGCTTCACACTTACTGCAAGTGTTCGGTCAATTAAAATCTCATAAAGGTTTTTTTTTTAATATTGAGCACTTAAAATGTAGTAAACTTTAAATAAGCATACGAAGTTAGCGCTTTATGATGTGCCCTCATATTAGCTTAATATTTGATCGCAATTTTTCTACAACTTGTAGTGTGCGTCTCGATGATGGTAACCACTTTTAGAAGATCAAACTAAAATGAATGATATAATTATTTCCAGGTCACATAGTTTCATTGTCACACATCAGAGTGGGGAATTTTGGACTAATTTTGTTCATTATTGTATTTCAAATTGAGTACATTTTATTTTGAAATATACGGAATGGATTTTAGAAACGATCGTTTAACGCCGCTTTCAAAATATATAGATGCATATTTTGCTGAACGTATTGGAGATGTGGTTATCATACAAGATTATAAGCAATATTTTCTTGGAGAAAAACTTCAAATTTTGTATTGTCAAAAATGTACTCTTTCAACATTTCCAAAAATGTTTAGAGATGATTCTATAAGCACATAAATGTAGGCTTTTAAAAGAAATTATGAATCATAATTTTTTCATCGGCATTAATGCAATAATGACATAGTTAAAAAAAAATAAGTAAACGAATTCTCTAAACAAGAACCTGAGAATTTCCAGTTTTTGTAACTTTCACTTAAATAAATATAAATGGTAGGACCCCGGAAAATCACAAAATTACAAAATAAATTGTATTGCATTATTTTAATTTCATCGGTTAAAAAATCATTGGGAAGAATTCGTTCAAAACGAGACTCGGATATACCGATCTTTTACTTGTCATTTTATGATTTGTATTTTATCGATCATATTTGATCTTTGCTTTGAAATTTTGAAATTTGAAATTTTCGAGCAACCGTTATCGCTATTTTGTGATTATCATGCTTTTGATAAAAAATCGTTGTTTTATTGTTCTTATTTCTTCAATTAAAGTTAGATCTTCCATTGTAATTACTAAATTTTTTCGATATATTGTCATTATTTTAATTTTTTTGATGAAATATAGTCGTTATATTTCATTTTTATTTGTATGAATAAATTTGATCTTAATTTTTTTTTCTTTTTTTACGTTTCGATCAAATTTGATCGATATTTTGTGACTTTTGATTTTTCAATCATAAAAAATAAATCGTATTGTTCCTTTGTTTTTCCAGTATTATTCTGAGTTTTTCGAATAAAAACTCATTGGGAATAATTCGTTCGAAACGAAACTCGAGTCTAACGATATTATCCTTATGTCATATGCTATGCAAATCTGACCTTATCTTTATTTAGAAGATATTTTGGTTTAAATCGGAATCGCTATTTTCTGATTTGTTTTTCGATCGAATTTGATATTTTTTAATTTTCCGATCAAAAATAATCGTTATTTTTAGATTTTTATTTTTTCGATTAAGTTTAATATTAATTTTTAAGTATTAAATTTTTGGGGCCAATATGATCGATATTTGTGTTTATTATTCTTTCGATTAAAAATAATCGATATTTTTTAAATTTATTTTTTCGATCAAATTAATCGATATATGAGGATCAAATGTTAGAGCGACAAATTTGAAATCCAAAAATAACGTTTACTTTTGATCGCATAAATAAAAATCGCAAAAACTTTTAACGTCATTAATATCGTTGCTACGGGAGATTCGCATATGTTTTTCATGGTTTTTTGTAAATTTTTAAATACGAGTATTAAAATCTTTTTAATGATGATTTGATGTTTTTTATAACGAATATCCATCAACTTATGGTACAACTTCAATACTGATTTATCTCCAAATTAAGTTTAGCAAGGGATGATGGAAACCATTCCGAAAATACATCAAAATATAATTATATTTACGATCGTTGATATGATACTAGCTTTGATCTACGATATGTAAAGAAAAGTTATTTTTCAAAAGTACTTTGCCTGAATAGCTTCAGCCTGGCCAGCATGTTGAAAGTTCTTTACTCGCCGTGCCCAACAAAATTTGCACTTTGTGAATTTTCGAATTACATTAAGTAAACCCAACAATAAAATAAAGCAGCTTACCTTTGCAAAGCGTTTAATTGTATTAAAGACGAACAAGCATTTCAAATTGGCTGTTTTCGAAACAATAATAAGAAGCATTAAAAGTGTTTTGAGTAAATAGTGGCCTGAGTATACAAATATTCCAACAATGACACTCAACAAATTTATTGCTAGAAACACACAAAAAAAGGATTGCGTTAAAGTTTCGCACAAACAACCAAAATACGAGAATTATAAAACTTTCACTTTCACAACTTTTTTAAATGCGATATGCGAACAACAAACAACTAGCAACAACTATAAATATTCAGACAAAAGTAAGCGAAGTGTGACACAAAAGTCAATGTAATGCGAGTACAGCTGCAAAGGCTTTGCACACACACACACACACACATACACACATACACTAACATACAAAAGACAATGCTAATAACAGAACCGTGAAAATGTTTGAATAAAAAACACTTCCGAATATTTAAGCAGCGACTTTCTAAAGAAATGAGTGCGAGCATGAAAAACGAAGGGTTAAAGGAAAAGTGGAAAAAGAGGGTGAAAGAAGTTGGAAAAGTGCGCGCGTTGCAAGCGAAACTGCGGCGAAGGTGAATAAAGCAGTTATTTATGCCACACATTGTAAAAAACGTACGCGTAGTGGTTTTGAGTAGCAGAAAGTAAGTTTAGAAGTGAAAGCGGTGAAGAGGTGAGCGGTTGACGTTTATTATTTGACGGTGAAAACGCGGCAAACTAAGAAAAAGAGTAGAGAAATAATGACATGAAATATTCATTGTGTTGTTGGCATATGGAAGTCAAGGGGAACAAGTACATATTGCGAAAAAGTAGCACAAAATTTAGCTACGTTACGAGCAAGGTAATGAGCGCAAAAAGTTACGAAATATAAAGCAGAGATATTGCGATTAAGCAGGTAAGAATTAGAATATGGCAACATTTTTGTTTCAAATTAGTTAGTTACTTTAAGATAGAAATTAAAATTGTGGAAGTAGAAGTTTAAAATTCTGTTGCAGATTGGATTGATTGAACAACTAAGCGGGAAACATAAATGTTTGTAGAACTTTGTTATTCACAGTAGGCATACCGCTAGTGAGACTTCCGAAATGGTATATTAAGTTTGGTCCGATGTTTGTAAGTGCCAGAAGGAGAAGAGATAGACCCATCAAAAAGTATACCTAAATGATCAGGACGATGAGCTGAGTCGATTTAGCCATGTCCGTCTGTCTGTCCGTCTGTCCGTCTGTCCGTCTGTCCGTCTGTCCGTCTGTCCGTCTGTCCGTCTGTTTGAACGCAAACTAGTCCCTCAATTTTAGAGCTATTTTGATGAAATTTGGTGAGCAGGTGTCGTTGTACAAATGATTAAACATTTGTCGGAATCGGCCAGATCGGGTGACTATAACATATAATACAACCGATTATTCAGATATTGAATTTTGCGCCATAACTCCTCCATTTACACAGCTAAAGGCTTGAAATTTTGCAGAAATATCAGCCATTATTAGCTACGTATCAGTATTGAAAATCATGCAGATCGAAGAAATATAACATATAGCTCCCATACAACCGATTGTTCAGATATTGCATTTTGCACCATAACTCCTCCATTTACACAGCTAAAGGCTTGAAATTTTGCAGAAATATCAGCCATTATTAGCTACATCTCAGTATTGAAAATCATGAAGATCGGAGAAATATAACATATAGCTCCCATACAACCGATTGTTCAGATATTGCATTTTGCACCATAACTCCTCCATTAAACAGCTAAAGGCTTGAAATTTTGCACAAACATCAACCATTATTAGCTATATATTAGTATTCATCAAGATCGGAGTTCACAGTGTAAATCGGCAAGATAAATTCAGGACAAATATTTATTGCGAAAAGTAATAAGCTCAGCGCAATATCACATGAATCATAGCGTTAAACGTTTGGGAACTATTTACGGATCTGATAACTGTTTTCAAAGACCGACATATGTAGGTCTTACATATTAATACTTAATTATTTGTATTTTTTAAATGTTGAATATCAAGCGTCGATACGATATTAAAAATATTCAAAAACCATTCCCTTCTTAAAACATAGTTCTTTTTAATTACATAAGGAAAAGCAATAAATAATTTATAACAATGCCTTTACTAGAATTATTTTTATTGATTTGAAGGAAATTTTCGCTTTTAACTATAGGTAATACGAAATTGTAATACAATAACACGTTTTTTACTATTCTTCCATTCATGAAAGGTATGAAGCCTTCGGCATAGCCGAAGACAGCGCTGTTTTTACTTGTTAAAGTTAAAAATGCATTTAAATGCCCCGCGGTAAACGCAAAAATGAAGTTGACTCTAAAGCTAGACGCAATTTTTAAAAATAATTTTTCATGGGATATCCGTCAGAAATGCTGTAACTAACTTAATAGTCAACTTCATCTCGACAATGACTAAGGGACATTGTTTTTAAATGCACAAAGCTTATTAGATTTGAACTAAGTCGAACCATAAGTATAGATTTTATGGAAAACTCGACTACAGAGCTATCTAATGGATTCATAAATATCATTTTTTTTTTTGCAAATCTCTATGTCATCTAAATCGAATTATAAAGGGACATCCAACGGTACCTGCTACATAGTTTTCTAGTATCATCAATATCGAAGGAAATATACGGACTTTCTATTCTAGCGCCATCTAGCGAGTCAATCTTTCGCAAAAAATCTTCTTGTCGCTTCACCGTTATCCGTTTCTTATTTCACAATCGATTAAGAGAGCTTTGTTCATTACGGTATTTTTTGCGGCATCAGCACCATATATTTACTGTATCATTAATATTGTATCATAAGTACGAGTTTTACGGATAGTTAGATTCTAGCCCACCCCTAGCGCATGCATTTTGCATACAAATATTTCTCATAAGTAAAAATTTTCTGAATAATTCATGCTCATAAAACATAACACTTAAAACAAACGACTGAAGGTACCCAGTATCAAACAAAGCCCGAACATTTTAACCCGAGAACTTCACGGTGGCGAAAAACAAAAAAATTTGTCGGAAAGCGGCGTCTTTGTGGCGATTACAGGCCTGAATAACAATACCATACCGGATATATATCGCATAATATATTTGAAATACTTCACCTCAAACTTATATACCAAATTCCGGTAGAGCCGGAATATATACAAAAAACAGCAATAATAACCCCTTTTGGATTATTCGAATTATCTTTCATGACCATTGGTCTTCGAAATGTGGCACAAACATTCGAATGTTTTATGGCGGAAATAATACGATACCTGGGGTTCATTTATACGATCATCTACGAAAAAGATTAAATAAAGCTTCTTTTTCCAAATACTTTGAAATATTTTAAATAAAGTTAAATTAAGTTAAATCGAATTTAACAATATGAGCGTCAGTTTAATTGAATTAATAAGTTAAGTCGGCCGCCGTAGACGAGTGTGTAGCGTGTGCGCACTTCATTCGGTGTGCCCCGGGTTCAAATTCTGGCCGGGTCAAGTAGCATCAAAAATTATAGAAAAGTTTTTCTAATAGCGATCGTCCCTCGAAAGGCAATGCAAACCTCCGAGTGCATTTATGCCATGAAAAAACCTGTGACAAAAATCATTTGACGTTTGGAGTCGGTGCAAAACTGTGGGACCTTCAATTTGCGTTACAATTTCAACAATACACTACAAATTGTACGAGAAGTTCGGCCAAATATCAAGCCATGGTGTAAACGTCTAATTACTTTTGTTATTATTATTAATAAGTTAAATTAAATTTTAAGGCTTGTGATCTGAATAATGATATGTGTTAAAGAAATATTTTTATAAACTTAATAATAGAAATATAACAATAGTGAAATAAAAGAATTTATATGAAAATATTCTTGAAGAGACTTGTCAACTCCACTTTCGTACGGTAACTGAAATTAGATGCGATAATAAAAAATTATAAGAAAAAATTAAAAATCTGTCACATTTAAAACCATAACTTTAAACCAAATGCAGTGTAAGCCGAGTTGCAGGTAACGACTAGTTTTATATTATTTTAGACTCCTACACCGTACAGCTAATTCTTATTTATATAAGACATTACGGTAGAAGTGGAGCAAGGAAAATATTTTTACAAATGGAAGCAAAAAATTGCAGTGCAGAAAAGCGTAAGTGGGAAATGTTTGATACACTCTCAGTCTGTAATGCGTACCGGAAAATGAAATTGAAAATAAGCAGCAACATTTAATTGGTTCCAATGCTTTGGTTTGGTCCCGTAGAAACTGAGAAAGATTTTGGTCGCAAAGTAAATATTTACGTTTGAAATATGAAGGGAACTCTTTTCAATCCTTTTGAATGGCAAACATTGGTGATGCATTTCGTGAAGAAGATTACAGGTATTATTGTTATATGGAAAATTAAAATAGATGGCATTATTCGTTAAGAAATTGCAGGCCTCTTTCATTTGATGTTAAATTTGTTTAATTTGCATAACCGATTTGTTTATTATTATGATAGAACTTTTGTTTCGGACTTTAAAAACATGTGGCCAAGTTTAATCTTCGTAAGATCTTCAAACTTACTGACGGTACAATTCTTCGGGTGAAGTTTGCCTCAAGTGGTAAGTTTGTGGTATAGAAACTAATTTAACATACTAAAGTGTATTATAAAACCTTGAATATTATTTTTAGCCTTAATTATTAAGGAAAGTTTATGTTTTTATAAGCACTTATTTCTATTTTTTTCTATTTCGTAAAACTGATACAAGGAACTAAAACAAATTCACCCATTATCAGCAGATGTAAATGAAATAATAGCAGTGTATGCCGATTCGTCTATTATATTGCTAAATACAACTTGAGCTTAGCGATTTGCCTTTAATTAGCGACTATAATAAGACAAAAATGTTATCCAATGTTTCTACTCAACCTTTACATTTGTTATAATTTAATGCATTTTTACTCTTGAGAACATTCCAAATTTCGCCAAAGGCATGATTGTTCTAAATATTTGCCTTCCTCTTTCAGGCTTTTCATAAAATTTTGGTACTTTCAACAAAAGTAAATCAATAAAATCGAACATTTCCGTGACGTCGATGTCACTCCATTCATTACCGAGAAGACATATCAAAGTAGTGCTCATCGTAGGAGAATAATTGAAAACTTGAAGTCTATTCCTTCGTAATTTTTGAATATAAGTTGCTGAAATCATGTCGATAACATTTCCATCGATGCCCTTAAATATCTGTTAAAAAAAGTGCCTTAGATTATCTTGTTTGTACATTTCATAGTAAGAATCGTTTTTTCTATTCGTCTGATTCTCCATTCACTATGACCTTTATTTTACTATCTTTTATTTTACTGGAAGACTGGCTCAGCGTTCAAACTTTTTCGCACAGAAATAATCTCATAACATTCCTAGTTGAAATACAAACCAATCTAGGCATTTCCCGATATAAAAGTATCAAAATCAATAACAGGAAATGAAACAAATATATATCTATTAACGTTTGTTCTAATGTTACAGCTGTAAAAGCAAGGATAAAAATCGTCAGTGAGATTATTGAGCAAAACACTGAGCTCAAAAATACAAAAATAATAGGTTGTTTACATCGGGAAGGTTAACTACTATTACCAAACTAAAAAGGTCCGGGTTGACCGATTATATTACTTCAAATAAAATAAAAGTTCAAAAATGACTTTTTTTTAAAGATATTTATTTTAAAACTAGTATGTAGTATGTGTAGTATGCACATGAGTGTCCATAGAACTTCAAATGATTTTAAAATTATTTAATACAAATTTGAAGCCCAACGCCATTGTAGTGCGTATCTATCAAAAGTTATAATAAGAAGCAAAAAGAAGTATGGCATTAGTTCTACAACTTAGCAATGCCAGTTTTACAGTTACAATGCACTTCCAGCTGTTACATTTATGACTTTACAGTGGACTCGCGTGAGTATTTAAAATAGTCGCTGTTATTTCTCACTTCACCTTCGTTAGTAGGATTTACCAAATACCATGAATAGTAGTAGTACTACAAGTCTTAGTGACACGAGAAAAATGCTAAGGTGCGCCTCGAAGAAACACGAATCCTTGCACATAAACTTATATACATATATTGGTAATATACATCTACAAACTATATCGCTTAATTTTAGTAGACACCGTAGCAACCAAATGACACTGAACATTGAATGCATTGGGTGAATTGCAAGCCACCGGACGAATGTCGTAAATTCATGCAACACACGCCTTGTGGCAACATTCGTTTAAACATGAACTGGAGAGGAGCGTACAAATTCAATGAAAAAGTTAGTATGAATTTTCCACAGACATGCAGAACTACATACTAAATAAATAATGCAGAGGGTTGTGTAAAACCAACAAATGCAAATCGCCAAAAGAAATAAAGAACGGGAGAAGTAAAGCATGGAAGCATGACAAACTATTTAATAGCAGGTTTTCGCAGAAGGTTTGACTGGTTATATGTTGTTGAATTTCGAAATCGGCAGGCTAAGTTACACTGAGAAAAATGAAATGTAGACAAGACGCACTTTACGACGCATACTTTTGTTGGTTAGATTGTGATCAAAGTCAAATAGTCAAATTACTGTATAACTAGGCAGGCAAACTATTGAATTTAGTTATGTATACTTGTTTAATTATGAATATGAAATTGTTGAAAAAAATAACGTGGGGACAAACAAAACTTTGCACTTGTAAATATTTTGTGAAACCTCTTTCAAAATTTCGAAATGACCGGTTCAAATGGGAGAAAAAATAAACTAGCTGAGGATGAATCAGACGAAATTCTGTCTTCACCGCAAACAGAAATTCGCTATGGGATTATCCACTGTTATCGGCGTAAACTGAGACCACTACAAATTCACAATGAATGCCAAATAGCGTATGGAACGATTGCACCGTCTCTGCAGACAAATGCCACCTGGTTTCAATGGTTACGGTAGAGTAATTTTTCAGTAGAGGACGAGTCCCGAGAAGGTCGACAAAAATCTTCTACCCTTGACTTTATTGTGGCTTTGATGAAGTTCAAAGTTGACGATGATCCACGATTGCACACAAGAAATTATGGCCAATGAATTCGGCTTGCCTACCATGGTTGTGTTGCGAATATCAGCTGGGAAGTGCTCAACGAATTTTAAATGACTTCCTAAATTTTTCCTAAATAAATTCGAAAATGGGCAGTCTAGCAACTTATGCAAACTTGTTACTGGTGACGCATCTTGGTTTTGTAAGTACGATCCGGAAACCAAACAGCAGTTCATGTTATGGAGCCCAAAGGGAGCAAACCCACCCATAAAAGCTAATTAACAAAAATCAACAGCAAAAGCAATGATTTCACTTTATTTTTTAACTTCTGTTTTTCCGCAAGGGGAAAAGTTGATGTATGTTGGAACGATTTTCCGATTCCTTGACAAGTGGTGGTTTGGAAGGAAAACGGACACTAAAGCTGGCACAACGCTAGTACCCCGAAATTTTCTGGTTATATGAAAGAAATTTGAGGGGTTAATGCTAAACTTGATAAGCTTGAAAAGCAAGGTTTTGAAGTAGTATATCTTAAGTGGCTTCAGATACGCAGAGAAATTAATGCCGATTTTTTAGAGAAGATAAAAAACGAAGCAATAATCTGAAAAGATTACACAACGTCAGGTCAGACATTCACTGAGTTTATATTTGCACATAAATTTACATATCCGCAGCTAAAGAGGTGAATAGAAGGAAACAAAATTCAAAATAAGTATTTCACTGATTGCTTTAATATCCGTTTAAAAAAAAAAACTTCTTTTAGCAATAATGAAATCTAACAAGGAAGCTTTTGCAAAAACAAAAAGCCGTTATGTACATACAATTTTTTACATTTAAATATATTCGATATTACCACAGTGTTGTTATTACGCCAATTTTTTTGTAACCGCGATTCGCTAGCGTTCGTTTGAAACTCGGGTGGAGAATAATTGACCTAATATTAATTTAGTAGAGGTTTTGTGATCGTACCATATATCGGTGCTTATCATTCGAAAGCGATTTATAAACTTTTACAGAACTAAAGGATATTTTAGCAGAATAAAGAAAAAAAGGTTTTGCGAAATTGGAAAGCCGAATAAGAAACCAAAACTGATATTACACTTGCTTAAGACTTCAAATGCAAGTTATATACCGACAAAAAGTATTTTTGTATACGACAAATATTAACTGCATTAATAAGGAATATAGAAGATATAAATATATATATTTGCCAAAGTACATGTATATTTTAACCTTGTCAAAAACGATAAAAGATACTTTGAAATAGTAAATTATACTCCGAAGGTGTTATATTTATATAATAATCGATTGCCCATCAGGAAAAGTGTAGTAAAATTCAAAATACTTATTTTAATTACAGAAATGGTCAACCATACTTTGAAATAGTCAACTTTATTTCAGACACCCTTAATTGTATTACCTTTTCATCTAAATCAAATGGTATTATAACTTCGGTTCGAAGTTTGTAAGTATAAGAAAAAAAGAGATAGGCCCATACCAAAGTATACAAATGGTCAGAATGATTTAGCCATATCACTTTACCCGTTCTAGAAATATCATGGATAGATGTATGTTTGCAATGTAACTCAGTATCGAATCCCTTACGATAAGATCCTTAAACAAATATCGTTCTTGAAGTTTTTCTGATAACTCATACGCTGTAACGTAACATGAAATTATATCAAGAAAGGATAACTCCAACCTATAACTCCCACACAACTGATTATTGTTGGCGTTAGAACTCTTCAACCATACAAAGCCTACTGGAAACCCACCAAGATCGGTCCTCTCCTCTTAATTGCTACACATTTTTTATTGCCGATTTTTTCTGAAAACATTACAAAAACGATAATAAATTAAATCTTCTCCAGTCACTACGGCGGGATATGTTTTAACCATTTGTTGACCTGTGGCGCTACAATAAAATAAACCATTTTTTTTATTTCATTTTTCACTCGAGGCGAAACTCAATGACTTTGTCACTAATCAATAAAATCAATTACTTTTGAGTATTATGTAATAAACAAGGCGATTTGTAAACAGAATTATGTGTTTTCCCACCTTATGGGTAGAATTCTACCCATATGATTTTGTAAAGTCCTACAGCTACAAGAGTTAAATTTCCGCTGAGCAATGCCAGTATTTTCTACATTTCTGTCCTCAAGGGTTACATAATTGGTAATGAAATATATCCAACGTGGCAAGAGAAGGTGAAAAGCACAAAACGGAAGAATTGTTTGACATGTGGCATTTGCGAAGCCGTATATGTTGGCGCGCAAAGGAAATTCAAAGTCATTCTTGTCCTCCACATTACTTTCAAAACTAAAAGACCAATGTCTTTCTTCGATTGATCCACAATCAGTTAAACGTTTCAAAATGGCACTTCCATCAAAAAATCAAAAAAGACGTGGACTATGCGAGCGTGCTACAAGTAAAGGGTAAAAACAGAACTTTTATATTGCTGTTGTAAAAGTTAAGCCTGCTAATGTATGTATCTAGGCACGTACCGTGTGCGTTAATTGCATAAAAGTAGTGTCAAATTTGGTTTCATAATAAGTAATCAATTTTTTCTTACAAAATGCATGAAATCTCAATATGGGTAGAAATCTACCAAAAATGTCGGAAGACGGTTATGTGCCGTGCCTTATTATCATTATATTTTCATAAAAGCCTGTAAATATTTTTTAAAATTTATTTTAACCCATTCTACACTATTTTATAATATTTAACTTTTCATAAAAAAAAATAGATAGTATTTTAAATTCATCAATCATTCATAGTACGCGTAAAAGTGAATCCGTTTATGCGCGTTAAATTATTAGTATATGATAGTTTGTAATTGCAAGTGATCATTAATAGTTCACGAATTAGCGAGGCATTCGAAATAGCCAGATTTCAATTTAGCAAAATCAAAATAACTAAATTGCTAAATACTAAAATTGAAAGCATACAAGTTTGGTCTTATAAATAGTTAGTTTTAATGAAACGAGGTATTAAACTTACATATTCATATTCTATGAAAAATATATAAACTTAGCTGAAAGCATTGTCAAAAATTAAGTTTAAAAAAGTAGACTTGTCTCTTGCATAGAATTGTGGAGTTTTTGTGGCTCCATTAGCAATAGCAGAATTTTTGATTTGCTCTTGCAGCACGGGTAAAGTTTTGTGCATATGTAAAGCAACGAATAAGCTGGTGATGAAATGGTTGGTAAAAAAAAGTTTCAAACAAAATAATTAACTGTAAATATAAGCTGTCATTTATTTTTTCGAAATATAACTGCATAGAACTTGCCTTTTGTAATTATTACGACCAAGTACGATTAACATTAGTTTGAACATAACTTCCATTGAAAACAAAACCAATTAAAGAGGAAAAATGTTGCTAATTAACACGATATGTAAACGGGACTAACGGATTGCCACCTTTCATTCAGATTTGCGAGTTAACGGGTCATGAATTCTCGCAATTCCACTATAGTATATTTATTATTAAAAAAATTAAAATAACACCGCTAAACGAATACAAAGTTGAAGTGAACTTATTGCATTTGTTATGCTAGGCCACCCTTAAAATGTTCTTGCGTAGATAAAGCTACGGTAGTCAGTTATTTAATTTGATGGCGCATAGTCCAGTGCATAAAAGTTTTGTATGCTCACACAGTGCATGTTTATGTGCTACTATTTTACATGTGTATATGATTTTACTGTTGCAAATTTACATTACCTTATAACACACACATGTGAAAACACTTACACGCACACACACATATACATATCTATGAAAAATATATGTACTTATCTAAGTATAAAAAATTTAGCTGCAGTGATCTTTCAAGGAAGTTACCCACATGGAAAATATTATTTTATATTCAATCGTAGAATATCAAACCAAAAAGAAAAAAAAATGCCCCGCAAACATTAACCGAGATAACCATGTGTCCACTTACTAGTTTTTAATGTTTGCGAGTATAAAAGCAATTGTTATGGGTTACAAAAATTATTGCTTGAGTATTAACTAGGCTACAAAACTTACATAAATCGCAAAAATTTAAGTGATTGCATTGAAAAATATGGCCTCAAAAAAAGCCAAGCGTCATCAAACAACCAATGGGCTTGGAAGATTCGGTGACTCTCTGTGACCAGAATAATTAGTATATTTCTTAAAATTACAATATTTTATGCTAATAAAAATTCGACAATAGCACATTGTTATTCGCTTATTTTCCTTCTGAATTTGAATTGTAACTTTCTGATTTTGAAATGAAAATTTCTGAAGTTGAAATGGAAATTCTGATTTTGAATTGGAATTTTCTAAATTTGGATTGAAAATTCTGAATTCGAAATGGAAGTTCTGAACTTGAGTTGTAAGTTTTTAAATTTAAATTGGAGTTTTCTAAATTTAAAATGAAAATTCTGAATTTCAATTATAACTTTCTGAACTTTAATAGGAAATTCTAAATTTGAATTGTTATTTCCTGAATTCAAAGAGAAAATTGCGAACTTAAATTGTAATTTTCGGAACTTCAATTTCCTGAATTCGAAATTTAAATTCTGAATATGAACTACAAGTTTCTGAACTAAAACTGAAAAAGTTGTAGTTTCGAAGTTTTAATGATTGCTATACTCGTAGTCATTCTTTCTCTAGAGCGCCACTGGGCACATGGGGGCCCGGTTTTGACTCCTAGGGTTGAGATAAGAAGTCACAAGTATAGCCTACTTTGTGAAGGAGTTTTGTGTTTGTCTTTTTACAAAAATTATTCTATACACTTATAGTATACCACTGATATGTTAAGTTTTGCACCAGTAGTGGATTATTTGCAAGAGTAAATATTTATTTCAAAAAATTTGTGAGTTCTTTTGTTTCTGCTAAAAAAGTGGATCTAAAATTTGTTTTTTGATGTTAGACTTGCTTTATGGTGATTATGATTTATACAATTTTGATAAATTTGTTTTATGGTATGCTTTGTAAGTGGTAACAAAAACCTTCAAAAACAAAAAATTGGAAGTTGAAGACTTAAAACAATTACTTTGTGAAGTCCTAAATACTGAAAGCCGATATTTTTCGGTCAAATTTAATAGATACACACGCGGCGAGTTGTTGATGAATGGAGATTTTTTTTTTGCCAAGGCATAATCAGAACTTATGTTGCCTTAGTGCGAAAAACTATTTGAAAAGTCAAAAATGAGATATAGTTTTGCATATCTTGTATTCAGCAATAGATTCTTGCAACACTACAGTAATGATAGTACTAAGATTTAGTAGCTTTTGAAATGACTATTCTCTATAAATAAGCGTTTCTTTCGAGATAGAATTTACAAATCGACTAAATGCATCAATTCTAATGAATTGTTTTTTTTTTATAGATATCTATGTTACTTGTTAAAACAAGCAAAAAATAATATATTTAATATATTTCACTGAACGTGAGAAATGAAAATAGTTTTAACATGTTTCCTATCCAATTAATCATATATGATTCATAAGATAAGTTTTGCTTTTTGTCCTACCAGCCTAGATGTCGTAAATGAGCAAAATCGTGGCTGATTTGAGGTAAATTTCTTGGTACCAAAATACAGAGGGTTTTGTACACAGAGGTGCGGAAACATACTTCGTAAATTTCAAATTAAAACACTCGTAGTATGAGGTTTTTTACGTCGTTTTCCCCTTTAGAGCAAAGCTTTAAGTGTTTTTTTTAAATCAAAATTGAACATATAGTTTCCCTGTGTTATGCTTTATTAGTATAATGAAAAAAAACAGAGCTTCATAACTTAGCTAACTCAAGTAGAAAGAGGTAGAAAGAGCAGTATATTGAAATAATTCATGCATGCCAAGTATAAACTACTTACTATGTACTCGTCTCATTGGGCTTATAGTTCTACTAATATCTTTTAGCTTCTTATCACCACAGAAAAAGTTCACCACAAAAACAAAACTTAAATAATTCCATAGAATAATAGCACCAAAAAATAAAAAAAAAGTGCTCAATTATTTAAACTGAGGTTATATACATTTACAAAGTAAACAGTTGTTGTTGTCGTATGTGATTCATGTATCATATACCATCAATCTTTTTTCACGTTTTTTTTTTTTTTGGATAATCACATATAATGTTTTCTTTTTGCATATTTCCTAGTGAAAATAATATCAAAGCAATTATAAAATGGAGGGAAAAGTTTTGGGCGTATACCATAAAAAATGAGTTGTTGTAATTCACCATAGTTTTTTCCCCCTACAATGAACTGATTTATTTAGCATGACGACGTCGTAGGTAGCAATCAATTGCCCTATCTTGCATATGTTTTATAGTAATTTAGATTCAACAACTTAAAAATATTTTTTTTTTAATTAGAACAACAAGTGAAAATTAAATTGCCTATGTAAAATAGTTTTTAAATATATATTTTTATGCAACACGGCATAGGCATATTGGTTCACGCATTTTCTAAGCGTTCAAAAAAATATTACGTATGTATATATGTTGGGTAATAAAATATTATATATGTGGGAATAGATTCTGACATGGTGGCAACACCACACAGAATTGAACGAACAAACGAACATAATGAACGATCAACGAGGACAGGACAGAGAGAACAACGACGGAAAAGTTAGTTGTAAGCCGGACGAGCATAAAGGCAACACGCCTTCGATACTACTCTTAATATGTAAATGTGTTAATTATAAGTGTTTTACAATAAATTAATAGAAAACCAACAGAAGAAATGTGAACTATTTCATAAAAGAGCAGAGGATACTTAGATGTCCATGTAAGTATCCACATAGATTAAAAAAAAACCCCTAAAACAGCTAGCAGATAAAAAATCGGTTTTCCGGGAAATGAAATACAAATTTATAAAACAAAAATAATTAAATTTTTTTTATGTTTGCGGTAATAGTGCAACTACTTTTTATCATTGTATGGTAAGTTATATATTATATTGAGCGTCAGTAACTTTTTAGCAATATCGATTCAGGACGATTATGAAAAGTTATGGTAATGAGCAAAAATATTATTAAACCAGCGAAAAATTTGTGTGTTTGAATCCAAATCCAGATTTTGAGGGTGTATTTGGAGTTGTATACCTTTCGTGAAAACGAAGTGGTATTATAACCGTGGCCTAATGTTTTTATTTACCAGAGGAAAGATAGATCGGTATCCAAGTATAGCCCATGTCTGAAGGAAAACAAGTTCCTCGGCTTAAGAGGTATTTCACTGAAACTTGGTGAAAATATGTTCTTCCATAATGTTTTGCTTAATCATCGACTCCTGGCCGGGGCAAGTAACATCAAAAAATTATAGAAAGTCTTTTTTATAATAGCGGTAGCCCTTCGGCAGGCAATGGCGAACCTCCGTGTGAATTTCGTCCAAGAACAGAACTTCTCACAAAACAAAAAAACATTCGCTGTTAGAAGTCGGCGTAAAACTGCAGGCTCTTCAATTTGTGTTACAACAACAAGAAGCACACCACAAATTATAGGAGAAGTTCGACCAAAATCGCTTAGGCGCTTATAGCGCCAATTAAGTGAGTAAAAAGGCTGCCCTTCGACAGGCAATGGCAAAACTTCCGACTGTATTACTGCCATGGAAAACGTTCTCACAAAAATCATATGCCGTTCGAAGTCAGCGTAAAACTTCAGATTACTCAATTTGTGAACCCTCGTCAACATGCTATTTGATCTAGGCGCCAAATTATTATTATTTTTATTAATAATTTCCTGGAACAGACATTATCGGACTTTGTTATAGCTGTTATACAACTGACTGTTCAGATATGAGGTTTTTATTAGAACTCCTACACTACTGCTTTCACTTATAACAAATGGAAAGCTTAGAAGGAAAATCAGCAAGATCGGATCACCATAACTTATAGTCTCTAGCAACTGATTGTTGAGATATGAGGGTTTGCGTTATAACCTGTACACTAGAGTAGTTAAATTTGATACTCGTTTCACTTGTAATAAATATAAATTATCCAATGAAAATCATCTAGAACTGGTGTACCTATAACCCGTAACTCCCTTACAACTGGTATAAGGTTTTAAATTAATGTTGTAAGAAACCGTAAACTTGTGTACAAGGTCTACTGAGAAAATCATCGAGAAGAGTTTTTGTTTGGATTTATAGCATTTCTTGGAATGCAAGTGAACCAACAAAACGGCAAACTGTTGTTGACTAGTTAATGATGAGTTTTTCGGTAGGCAGTGAAAAGGCAATAACTTATAAAACCTTCTACAACGACCCTGACGGCGCATTTATTGGTTCTATCGCTTAATGCGATAAGATTTCCATATATATTTTTAATTAAAAAAGAAGTAAAATAAAATTTATTTTATCATACTTTATTTTAATATAATATATTTTCTATGAGAAAAATAAAAATCATTTTAAAATTGAATGTTTTTTTAGTCAACTCTATAGTAATTTAAAGTAAATTACTTAAATTATTACTTTTATATTTATGAAAGGAACGAAAGCTTCAACAGGGTCGGGGACAAAACTTCTTTACTTTTTTATCAGTCAACTAAACCCAAAATATGTGCTATGGGACATTCAAAGTTACGCGGTTTTTTTTTTATTTTGTTACATAGTGTAAGTTTTTGAATTAGACAAAGTAACTTTGAGGCTCGAGAAGACCAATAATTTGATGCAATTTTCAAAATCACATGAAAAGTGAGTGCAGGTTATTTCTCAGTTGTTTCAATGAAGAATCATAAAACGCAGCTTAATTAGCTGATCACAAATGGGATACTAGAATCCTTCTTATTATAAAAATTGGGAACTGCCTTTCCGAAAATTTCTTCAGTCTGTTCTATTATGCTTAATTTAAAGTACTAAAACTAAGTTTCATATTACCAATAATAATATTTTGTGAAAAACATAACACTTTAAATTCAGTATCACTTATTTTAGCTTTTCCATTAATCAGGTACTTATCGAACCGCACTCGTTTTAGTACATTGCTACTCTACCCCAGCGCGGCTGGTATTAACAAAATTATTGCATGTAATTTCGGCATTATAACCATACACATTTTTTAAAGTGCCCGCTACGATTACGAATAAACCAAACCATAGCAATATTCGTTTATTTTGCTCAAATCCCTGTACACTTTCCCTCATTGCAGATCAATTTGTTGCAACTGTCATGACATGCGAAATGCCCACAAAAGGTTAACCCTTTTCACTTGGTTGCACTTCACTTGGTCGCGCTGTGCTGCTTGTCATTTGCTATTTGCTGCTGCTACTCGTACCCTAAGAAAAGGTGCCAAAGACTTTTGCACATTCGCTCGCTCAACAGCTTAAAAGAAGGTCAGCGGCAACAGTACAGCGGCGTATACGTAACCAGAATAAGACAATAGGCAAAACAAAAAGCAACAAACACACAATCACGTTGATTGCGTGCACAAATACATATATGTGTGTGTGTGTGTTTGTGTGTTTGGTGAGTGTTTGTGCAAATTTCATGCAGTCATTTATGGGTCATTAGATCGTATCGGTGGTGTTCACTCTTGAATGGCCTTTGCAGGTGTATTGTTGATTGTTGTAAATATGTATGTGAGGAGTGCTTACGATTTTTGTTGTTGCAGTTAGTCGCTTGGTTACCGCAACCTAAATTCGACTTCGTTCAGCCGCTATTTTCCGGCATTTTGTATGCACTAATCACATAGCGGCGGTGCAATGCACGTAAATGAACTTATAATATTCATTATTTATGATTTTCTGCACATTTTTCGTTGCTCAATGCAAATTTTATTTATTTATTTTTTTTTCAAATTTTACACTCTGCTGTCTTCAGCGCGCGCCAACATTTCTTTACGCTCTGTATGTAACTTTTGCGCGTACGCGTAGTTCACGTGAAAATATAATAATACTTAGGATATCAAAATACAAACGCAAAAAAACAACACGCTACGCTAACTAGTAAGACTAATAATAGTTGGTTTATTAGTAATTCAATTTCAATACTAGCGCGCGTGTAATAGTAGTTGTAGTAGTTTTATTCACACATTTCTATTACATTGATTGGTAGTTAGTTTGCCGCATTAAAATATTGCCGTACCGCTCATTACGAGTATCCGTCACAAACTGGTTCGTTACGCTGGTAGCCTCTCGTGCTTTTGTCCTGTCGTTTTGCCGCCGCTTAAGCTTCGTTCATTCGGCAATGCGACAGCACTGAGGTTGTACTTCATTCGTTCGTGCGCCGAGTCTCAACAACGAATGGCTTGAGTTCCTTTTCACGCTTTTGTATGGGTTAGTGGGAGCGAGCGTAAATTTTGTGAGAAGAAATTGTACGGCTGTGCGAAGCTGACGTGAAAAGACACAAGTGGAGAATAACAAATTGGCGCCAAATTTATGAAAATATATTTCAGTGCAATTCAGTGGCTTTCAAACTGTTCACCAATATGCAATTAGTTGTAAGTTGTAAAATGTATGCGTGTGTGTGTAAATTGGTCTTAGGATGGAGGCAAATAATTTAGGGCTAAACTAAATGTTCGGGTAATTTTTTAAATATTTATCTACGTTAAATGAGTAGGACACCAAGTTTTTTATAAAATATTATCTCATTGAATTAAATTGATAATCAAATATTGAAATATGGATATTAAGCGAATCGTCTAGAAACGCAAATTTAGAGCATTGCCACCGGGTTGAAAAGTCGAATTTATTTTAAATATACACACATTCATCAATTATTAAAATTTCGATGTCTAACGGCCCGTTATTGGTTTATATGTTGGATAGGGTTGCCAGCTGTTTTAAATGTCAAATTTTATTAAGTCATACACAAGTATACAAAATATTAAAACATGATCCAAGTTCTGTAGAGAGTTGCCATCCGGTTGAAAAATGGAATCTAAGTAAATAAATATCGAGTTATATGAAATATTAAAATATGGGTGCAAAACGATTTGCTACGGGGGGAGAAGATCACATCTGTATTTTTTAGAGGGTTGCCACCTGCTTGAAAGATCGAATTGAATTAAATTACACACAAGTTATATGAAAAATTAAAATATGCGTGCCGAACTGTTCGACTAGCTGAGAGAAAAACTTTTAGCATATAGATTGTTGCCACATTTTTTAAAAGTCAGAATCAATTAAATTACCCACAAATATGTTGAAATAAGCGTGTCAAAATGTTCGTCTCAGGTAGGATAAGGTGTACACGAAAATTTTTGGGAGGGTAGCCACATGTCATATATGACAGTAGCCGATATGCGATTCCTGGTTACATATGCAAAAAGCAATTAATAAATAAATATAGGCCGGACAACATCTGGCAAGTTTTTCCAATATTTTATAGTTAATTCTAAAAGAAATCTACCGTAATATTCGTATGTAACAATCGCTTGAAAACTTATTTTTTTGTGTGTAAATACAGAGATTTCGACTTCTCGATACTTGTAATTTAAGCTAAATAATTGATTTGAATTTAGTTTTGAAATGATGCTTTCTTATACCTCTTTCATTTCAAACAAATGTAGTCGCCTTATAATTCAATAATTATATAAAAATATTTCATTTAATTTAATTTACCATTTAGCAAAGCTGGTATCCCTGTTTAAAAATATTTTCGAATATAGCCTTTGCTAGCTATTGTACGTTAGCAATTCAGTTAGTGTGTCAATTAAACTTAATTAACTATTTTAAACAGGTGGTAACTCCTTTTAAAAAAAATTGTTGTATAAAATCCTTCGTTTCCTATTACTGTTGTAATATTTCAGTAAATTAAATAAGTGATTTGAATTAATCTTTTTAAATAGGTATCAACCATCTTAAATTATATGTTCAAGATTAAGCCTCCCAAAGCTTATTTCATTTAAATACCATATCATCATTTCATTTAACTTAATAATTGAATTTAGTTTACTTTGTGAGCAAGTGACGTCCGTCTTCAAAAATACTTTCGAAATAAACTTTTCTTTAATCTCTTTCGTTTGTTATTAACCTTGTTATAGTGCATTTAACATTTTATTATAATCGTCTTTAGTTTTTTAAACAGGTGGCTTTCTTAAGCTCTTTAAATTGAAGTCCTTATTGTAAATGCGCCGCTAACGTAATATCTAATTTAATTTATTTTAAACTGGTGGCAACTTTCCTTTAAATGGGGAAACTAAACTTTCTTAAACTTCTAACATTTAGCGGCATTTTAAAATTATTTGAATTCGCTCATTAATTAAATTTAATTAATACTTGCAAGGTTCTTATTAAGGCCACTATGGGATGCAAAAAAAAGTAATTGCTTTCAATTTGTGAGAGTATTCAATTTACCATTTTGTACCATGAAAACCAGCGAAATATGCCACAAAAATTTGGTTGGTATGTGAATTAAAGGCAAGAGAGAAGAGAAAAAAGCGAAGAATGTGAATTAAGTCAATGTGCAGATTGGTCAGTATATTATAACAATCTTTAAACAAATACACTAACAGGGCACTGTTTGTGCCGAAGTTTCTTAAATCTCTGAAAATAGCAAAACGACTAGCAAACATTGGCCTTACATTCGTCGGTACTAGAAGATTTCTTTTTGACGAAAAAAAAAAACATATTAAGACATCCTATGCGTTATTATAATTTTTTTTATGCGAATTTGAAAAGCAATAAAACTTGGCGCAATTCCATTTTATATTAAAAATAAAACCGGCATCAATTATATTGATCGAATGGTAATTCGCCAGTATTTAAAATCGATTGTATAAACCTACCACCATTAAGTAGTTTTCTAGTTATGTTGAGCTATTATTATTTTATTTTGAACTATTGGCCCTCCAACAAATCTGGTTAATACCTTAAACCACAAAATTTAAAAAAGTGCTAAATTTAACCAACACGTGTGTGTAATGCTTGGTTTTCATTAGGTCCTCTATTTGAAATCAAATATTTTTTGAATAATCAACATGCTAGCTTTCATAATTTTGCAAACAAAATATGTACATAAAAATGTTGCCTGTTTTCACTAAAAATTAAATGTTTGACGCCAAATTTGATCTAATGAAAACAAAGCATAAGACGTATTCATTTGAAAATACAGAAAAAAATTATTAAAATATCGAGTATATTTTATTTACATACTAGATACATGTGAAAATATAATTTTATTGATTACATTCTTTGGATAGAAAAATATTTTGAGCGTCAAAATAAGAACAAATCAGATTTAAAAATATATAGAAAATAGAAGGAAAACAATTTCGTTATTTGGTGTGTTCATAATTTTCATAATTATATTGAAAAGTTAAGTTAAATAACAAAATGTGTCTTACATACCCAAATTGATAATATTAGGGTTAAATCAAATACCACGAACTGGTCAAATAGCTGTGATGTGATGGTATGACGGCAGTCTATTGAGCGAAAAGCCAGTAGTTTCATCAGTTTAAAATACATACATCTATCGGGATATGGTATATTCAAGTAAAACGTCAGCTACTGCTGCCCATCCATCGATTGTTGATTAAGCTAATTGAATAAAAGTCGTTTTAACACTTACGATAATTTTGAACACGTGTATCACTCAAATGACAAACAAAAAGTCTGCTTACAACATTGTTTCTCATTGCATTCGTACGCCTCAATAACACGAAACCTTGGGAAATGATTTTTTTTGTTGTAGTTTTTTTTTATACGGCATGAACTTAATAAGTACTTACACGTTTTCCGTTTTGTTTTGATTGCTGTTTCGTAGTAAGAATTCTCAGAGAGCAAATAATGCTACAGAAATAGTCGAAGTTTAACACTTGCAACAATGTCTTTTCTCTCGCGCTTTTTCTCTCACTCTCTCTCTCTCTATCTCTTATTATACTTCTCATTGAAAGCTCACTCCGATTTTACCTGTTTAAATTATGAATCACACATTGCCCGTAACAATCTCCACTGTATTAACCTAGGACGTAACGATGGTAAGAAGCTTTTAGCGGCTTGAACAGCAAGCAGGTGTTGCGGAGGATTTTGACGAAAGGATTTCGAACGAAAGTACTCAACTTGTTTACCGAATGACAAACGATGTTAAATTTTACGATGATGTACATATATAAAAATTAAAAAAAAAGAATAAAAACAAGAAAATCCACAAAACTACTAGACGCGGAAAGTAAATGCACTAGCGAAATTGTGTGCATGTGTTTGGAGTGAGGTAACCAAATTATTGCTGTGGTACGCTAGAAAAATTTATACATTAAAAGCGTTACCGCTTGAAGCATAGCATAGGGCATGGAAGAGCAATAACCAACAAATTGTCGCCCGATTTTAGTCGCACGCACTACTTTTTTAAATTGCGTGTACAGCGCACATTAAGACCTCACCAAACGATATTATTTATGTTTATGGATACGCACACACTTTTGGGCATATTGAGACTTACATAAGTACCTGCGACTATGAGTACGACGCGACGGTCATTCCAAATCAACAAACATATGTACATATATGCAGTACGTAAAGCATTATGTGAACTAGAGTTACAGTATTAGTTCATGTACATAACTTGAAACTAGCACTTGACTTGCCGTTCATGCGTTGCACAATTTTTTTGTCATATTTTCCACAGCTATTATTTCCATCGTTATGTGTACTTATTTCAATTTCTTTCATTATTTTCGCCACTTCGGCACTTTGAGTTAAGCGGTTGAGCAAAAAATTGCGGCGAAGTGGGTCGGCCCTCCCGTAAGCGGGTTGTGGGTTGGTAAAAACACACTCTGGAGCTAACCAGCAGGCGTTTGAAATTTTTGTGTTTCTACCTGTACGATATTTTTTTTATTACTTTGGCTTGAGTTAGTTTTAGTTGGGTTTTAAGTCATACAGCCAATGGTGCCACCGCGAATTTGACACACACGCACACACACACACACACAAAAAGTGTGAGTTAGTGAGGTGGTCATAATTTTTTATAAAGTATATAGCTTTGACACCTCATGCACCATCGAGATTTTATCGATTCCATTTTTTTATGATTTAATGGCGCCATTTTTTAATGCTGAAGCAAACTATGCGGATTTAATACAATTGTGGGTAACTAATTTACATAAAATATAGCTCCATAGCTCTACTTGGAAGACTAAATTTTGCTCAGCATTCTCCAGAACTCAAATAGTAATTATATTAAAGTTGTAAAAAAAAGTGTCTGTATACCTTTCGGACATTGATATAGCTCAATTGTGAGCTCAACGAATAAATGCTATAAGTCATATGAGAAATTGATTTTCTCGCATTAACCGGAAAGCTATGAACGTGTGTGCTCGGTTTTCTTAGAGCTGAAAACAAAAAAATAAACATTGGCACGAAAAATACCGGATTGCAGGCAACAGTCGCAGAATACAGTCAAGTTGAATACAATATCGAACTCCGTATTAGTTGTTTTTATTACTTTTTGCAACAAATTTTATTTTTATTGTGGTTCTATTTTTTTGCAAAACAACTTTGCGCAAGGGTGCAATGAAATTGAATGTAGTGAAAAATAGATATCACAATTGTGTTGTTCAAACATAGACTACATCTAAATTTTATGCTCACGATTATGCTATCTCAATATATTCAAGGAAACCTTTTTGATCTGGGCCACAGTGATAACATTCCACCAGTGTTTTGAAATCAATCTGATGTTAAATTCAGTGAAGGTGATGACGATGCCGATGAAACTTTGCTTCCTTTCAGGCACAGGAGAGTGACGCAGGCACAAGTAATGATGATCATGTTATTGAATCCTCATATGACGAGCTAACAACAGAAGTTGAACCGTCAAATTCTGTGGATATAGCTACCACATCATCCTCGGTTGGTAAAAAATGTTTTTTATACAAGTTGTTTTCAAGAACAAATCAAATGCATACAATTTAATATTATGGCCAAGAATTTAGCTTTGTTATAAAGATAAGGATTTGCCAATATGTTTTAAAAATGACTTCGGGAAAATGATCGCCGCAACTGGCTCGAATAAATTCCAGCCGAGCGGGCCAATTTTCGACCACTTTTTGCAGCAATTGGGGCCGTACGTCAGCAATAACGCGCCGAATATTCTCTTCCAAGGAGTGAAAAGTTTCCTTCGGTAAATCTATTGTCTCGTTGGCTGTATGGCATGGAACCAAAGGTCGTCCACATCTACATCTTCCATCTCAGACACGAAAAATTCATAAATCATGGCACCATAGCGTTCCCCATTGACTGAACTGCAACATTATGGCCGGCTTAATTTTAGAAGAAATATGGACCAATGATTCCCTCAGCCCATAGGGCACACCAAACAGTAACTTCTTGAGGATGTAACGGTTTTTCAACAATGTTTTGTGGACTATCAATTTTGTTTATTGACGTAGCCATTCAACCAATAGTGAGGTTCACCGAATATGACACTGAAATAGTAAGAGTCTATCCATATATTTTAAAGATGCTTTGAACATCACGTAGATAACTTGTAATAGTTTGGTGCTTACATCATATCGTTGGCTCTTCTGATGGGTAGCTCATTTTATAATTCGCGAATACTAGTACATTTCAGTTTATTGAGGCAGTTTTCGTAGCACATTCTATATTTTTGCCTCGAAAGCTATAAAATTTCAAGACCATTAGGGTTTAAATAATAATATTTTGCTTACATTCTTCTTCTGGATCAAAGTTGTCACACATTTAATAAAAAATTAAATGAGCTACTATTCTACCCGATAATCTGGAATGTTATACTTTGCTATACTAAAAGTGTAACATTCTAATTTTCCAAGATAATTTGAGACGAGCTACTTGTAGTGAGCGACGATAGAGTTCGATGTCTTGCCCTACTTCTCCCGCAATTTTCGTCGTGCGATATTGTACTACAAATTGAGTATAATTTAGTTAAGTCGCGACAATCGCGTTGTTAGTTTTGCCCGTTCCAAACTGAATGAAGAAGCGAAGCGAAGGAAAGGAGATGAATAAGAACTAGAGCAAGCGGAAAACTAAATTTCTTTGCTCTTTGTGTGCAATTATACATATATCGCGTTAATAAGGTGCGAATAGAGACTGACTGCAGCAATACAAGTATCAAGAATTTATCTTCAATATTTGTATGAAATATTTCAAGAAAAAGTAATTTAGAAGAGTATAAGCATCGAGTTGATCGCAGAGCGATGACTAGTACCGAAATTGATGTATCCAAGCGTTTGACAAAAGAAAGAAAAAAATTAAAATATATAAAATCTGTACCAAATTTGGTAGAGTTTAGTGGGGTAGTTACGGAGATATATGCACCTGCTTAAAGCGCCCATTTTATCAGCATTGATTTCTTGAGCTCAAATTCATTTATTTATTTGGAAGTTATTTTTAAAAAGCAACAATTACAGCTGTAGAGTTTATTACTAAACTTCCATTATTATTGGTATTAACTTGAATAGGCCGAAAAATTGATACCCGTATCAACCCACAATTAAAAAAAAAAACCATTCCCTTTTTCAACACAATCACAATCGTAAGGCGCAGGTACAATTATTATATATATGTGATCATAAAATAGCTTGATTTTAAGTCCATTAAACGTCATACTCGGTGCAAATGGTAAAAGTTTAAAAAATATGGTTTTGAAATTTTTATTTCCGGATGGTATGCAACAAAATTTGTTTCTTGAGAAAATTGATTTCGTTTTTGAGACAACGTTTGTTTAATATTTTTTTGAAATTTTTTTCAATACGAAAAACCACTTAAAAAACTAAATTTGAAATCTAATTATTCTAGACCAGCGTATAACTGAACAGATATTCATAATGTAAAAATTATGTGCACATTTTCCCACCTAAATAGCGCAAATGTAATTAACCAAAATGTGATCGAATTCCGAAGCATCACTTTAATTTTCCTATCCGCTTGAATTGAAATGCGCCGTATGACAAATTTGCAATTTTGCTAGCTATTGGATCTTTTATGATTATTATGTTTTAAAATTAGTAATAATTCTAATTTCTACTTTCCGGCAATATCATGATTTTTATTTTGCGAAATAGCATTTTAAAATTAAATTATTATTTTTTTTAACTAGCCAAATGCTAACCTTAATAATCACTTTCATTCCCATTTCAATTTCTAATCTCTAATTAAAGTTTAATTTTATCCCTTTGAAAATGCGAAAAACTACTTTCAGCTGTAGTAGCATCCCTCTTACCAGTATTCATATTCTCATAAATTTATTAAACATAAAATATATTCCTATCTCTTGTAATGCTAAGTATTTTACATTTTCTCCTTAGCTTCCCGTTTCTTTGCGCATTTTTTATAATTTTCTTCTTTTTTCATCTGAGTGAAATAAACAGGTAATGCAACACTGCTGTGATAGTAAATGATGAGCGAAAATATCAGAAAAAGATAATCAAGAAAAAGGCTTCATGATGATAATAATTATGTAAGCGATTTTGAAGAGATATCTTAGACATTTATTTTATATGCGATAAAATAATAGCAAATGCTTTGAAAGCTAGTAAATGCATGGAATTATTTAAAAAATTTATTAAAAGCAGCACAACATAACTTTATTGGCATTAATTTCTTTTATAGCGAGATTGCTGCAATTTCAGTATACATTAGCTCTTAGCGCATATTCGCTATACGCTCTGCCATTAGACAAGTTTTTTTGCTCTGGGCTAAGTGGAATAAGGGTGAGAATAATATTAATTCTAGCGAGCAAGAAGCTATCAGCCAGTAGGCCCCGGGTTCAAAAATCGGTAGGCGTGCGTGACTTAAAAAAGTCATAGCAAATTTTTGTTGGTAATGGTGGTCGTCTCCTTTTGGCGGGCAATTACAAACCAAAGATAGTAGATTATAAAGAAGTTGAATGGCATTCCGTTTTCTGTGGAGAGAAATGGTGCTTTATTTCAGCACACCAAACACCAATTGCATGTAATCAGATTCCAATTAATGCTAGTATGGCAAATTAAAGCATGATTTTCCATTAGAGGAAGGGTGGGAGTGATGCAACTTTTTGGAGTGAAACTTCTTTCCGCTCGTTGGGCTGTAATTCCAATATCGAATGAAATGAAAAAGCGACAGGAAAAGGGAGGGGATGGCGCGCGTGGCGGGGCAGTCGGACGGAAGGAGACATGGGAGTGAAACGAAAACGCGACAGATTCGGAGTAGGAAAAAACGAGAGAGGGGTAGCATGCGTGGAGAGGCGGACAGAGTGTGGCAATGATTGTTCTCTACATCACTCCGAACCAGAGAATTAACGATATAATAAAATTAATATATAGAGCATTATTGGCATATACTTCCTCTGGTGCAGCAGAATAAGAAGAAGATTTGCACACTATGCCAATGATTTTAAGCGGTGATTTTAATGTCAATTTTGCCTTGGAAGAAGCTCAACCACTTGTACAATTTTTAGAAAGTAAATTTTATTTAAAAATAAATAATAATCCCAAAGACTCAACAACCAGATCAGGCACGACAATAGATGCAATTTTCTCAAAAATAAATAATTTACAAATAGGAGTTTTCATTTCATATTATTCATACCACAAACCAATTGTGTCTTTTCTTGAACATGAAAGTATGGAAGTGAATGAGTAGATTTTTTATAAATGGAGGCGAAAACATCAACTATCTTTTTTCATTAACCTCCAGAATAATGAATAGTGGCTTCTTTTATCGGGGAAATATTTCTATCTAATAAAACTTGCTGGCTGGTCAGTATTTGCATTTCAAGTGCCCATCGAGATCCATGAAGTTTCACTTCTATCGCCTTGCTTTCTAGGCTGACAATTTTTTTTTTGTAATGTGGATCATAAGAGCGCTTGAATTGGACAGAATATGTAAAAGTTTTTATGAATTAAATAAAAGCGGTAAATTTAAACTCCGCCAAAAACGTTAAATGGTGCAACAGCCGGAATGGACATTTGATGTAATATCACATTTTACATAGATTTGTGTCCAGTGATTCTGAAAATATCCCAAATTTTTCTAGCACATCTAGTTTTTGCATTGGTTTTTCCCAACATAACTCAATGCTTTCCAAATCTCTTTTACAAATGGAAGTTTAAAAAACTGATCTTACCATCATATTAGGCAAATTTGGATATCCAAAACTTTTATATTCGTATAAATTTTATAACTAGAGTCAGATCCAGCTTTACGCCAAAAAATTGCTGAAAAATCGAAAATATATAATTCCGTTTTCACGAGGGTTAGAGACTGGCAGGTCGTGATACATATATTATATTAAACTGAATTATTATAGCAGCCGAGTATGTATCGTGTGCGTACTTCATTTATTTATTTTATCTAAATTTTTCAGTCTGAAAGACTTATCTGGTACAAAAGAGTATATCACTTAAAAGTAGGTATTTAATTTAATTTTTCTGGTAAAACTCCTCCTTTTCGATCCACCCAGTCACGCTGTTTTGGCAGTTCGAAAGGCCTAGTTTCCAATCTATGCTTTTAGTGGGAAGTTATCTTCCATTTTTTTATGTTGTTATGATATCTGGGTGGTCGGAAAAGCCGAAATTCCGACCTGCCCAGTCGCAGTACTTTGGCGGTCGGAGGGTCGTAGCAACCGATCCGCGCTAGGATTTAATACTACTTTATTACATCTTTATGATGTCTGGGAGGTCGGAAATACCTAATTTCCGATACAACCAGTTAGGATAACTTCGCAGTTGAAGAGGTCAACTTCCACACCACGCAATTGATCTTAAATTCGCTATCTAATAGTTTGCGCTCTACAATATTCGTACAACCGTCTCCTGAAGAGGACAATACTTTCACAAGTTTTTGAAAGCCGATGGTAGTTCAAAGAAACATTTAAAGCTTTGGAGAATATATTTTTTTTTCTCTTCCTACATTCCATACTTTGGAAGTCGGAAGCAGTTTTTCTTTCTTAATATGTATGTATGGGTTTCATTTATGTACCGAAGGTTAACGCTAAGACAGCCCAGTAAGTTGCCCTTCTTAATATTTTATACAAATTAAAATTTTTCCATTCAAAGCTACCAACAATTCTCGTGTTGCAGTGACGTATGCTTTTTTGAAAATGAATCTCATCTCACGGCTTGCCAACGTGTGTACCATTGTGCTAGGCAAAATACAATATATAAAGTGGGTTCTACTATCGATTTGTACACCAAAATGTTATATCTTCTTCCCAGGTATTTGCATGACCTTTTTATTAATTACTCATTTTCTTTTAGCAATTTTTGGTTTAGCTGTATATGCAATGTGTTCGTCGAAGTTAGTTTGCTATCTATGTATGTTGACACTTGTATTTTCATTTTTAATTTTCAATTCCTGTCTGAGAGATTCAACGCTTGCCGTTTTATAAAATATCTTAAAATTAGTCTTTTTCATGCTTAGTTTAAGCTTATTTGAACACAACCATTGATACAGCATTTTAGCAAACGCATTCGGTAGTTCCCTGTCACTAATTTTTAACAATACATCATCATCGAAGAGTTTTATTTTGAAATATTTAAGTGGGGTTTTAAATCGCTTATATAAGTATTAAAGTGCTGTGAGTCAAAACTTAACCCTATGGTAACCCGACTTCGATAGCTATCTCTTTTGACACCTTTGAATAAACTATTGTTTATTGCAAACGGTTCGAGAGGAAGTTTCTGAACAAATCAAGGCCAGCATCTTTTTTATACCATACTAATGTCTTCTAGCTTTTCCAAGTGCCCTTTTGAGATTAATGAACACTGCTACCAAATTTAGTTTGCGGTTAAGATCTGCTCTCATATTTTAAATAGTATTATTGTTATTATTATCATTATTTTTTGTATACTTTTTTGTTGTTAATATATAAAGGGTATTTTTTTAGACTGATACAACTTTAAATTAAAAAAATGAAGTATGATGCCAATTTTTTTTTATTTGAAAAATATTTTCATGACATTTAATATTTGAAAACGATTTCTGGCTTATGTCCTCCACGACTAGCCTTGGTGAATCGCCAAATTGCTCTTTCAACAAATCGATGGTTCAGTGGCAGTATGAGGCGTGGCACCGTATTGTTGGAACCAAAATTCTTGCAGGTCAATGTTATGCAAATTTGGAAACAAATAATCGGTAATCATTGATCTGTAATGATCACCATTGACAGTAACATTCGCTCCAGCCCCATTTTTAAAGAGATAAGGACCGATGATGCCTCCCTCAACAGTTCGACGGATAAACTGCTCTGATGCTCGATTATGTGCTCGGTGCTTATTGCTCTGATTACAAATTGACTTAAATTTAACTGTATTTTAAATCTTCTGTGATAAATTAATACATCTCATATAATTATTTACTTTTATGACATTGTCATAGATAGTATTATTTGGCATGCTTAGAACTACCAACAATAATTTTGTTCACTTGAAAAAAGTAGGGAGATCATTCCATTTAACTATCCATATCCAACTATCCCTCAAAACCCTAGATTGTAGAAAATCCCTATTCCCAACTTCCATTTCCCAACGCTGAATTACAATTTTTATACGACGGACACAGTACACTATCGTACGGGCATTTTCTCCTTGGCTCCCCTTCCATGGTTTGCCAGTTTTATGGAAAACATCTCCCAATCCAATACATCCTAGATCTTTATGCTTTGTACGGTACCATCCACACTATTAGAGGCAATATAAATTGTTGCGATGTTTGTAGGAATTGGAAAAAGTAAACAAAAATTAATAACACTAGTAAAGGGTGGTTGAACATGGAAATATACACAACCGAGCAACGTTGGCAATGTTGGCAAGAAATGGCAACAGTGGATGGTCAATTTTCGAAGGAAATCATCTTCAGTGATGAGGCACATTTTCACCTCAGTGAAAAATGTGATGAACGTGAGATGATAACGAACTTTTTATGGCCCGAATTGGAACATATGGATGTGGACGATATGTGGTTCCAACAGGATGGTGCCACTTGCCACACAGCCAACGAAACAATGGGCCTTTTGCGCGACAAATTCAATGGCCGTGTTATCTCACGTGGTGGCGATGTCAATTGGCCACCAAGATCATATGATTTGACACCGTTGGACTACTTTTGTGGGTTATTTGAAAGAATAGGTGTACGTCGATAAGTCAGCAACAATTCAAAAACTAAAGGATGAGATAATTCGGCAGATTAACGGCAAAGAACCTCAATTATGCCTCAGCGTCATCGAAAATTTGGACCATCGGATGGAGGTGTCCCGCCGAGGTCGCGGCGGACATTTGGTCGATATTTTGTTCCATACATAATTGAACCACACCATATTATCATAATAAAAAAAATTACAATAATTTCCAAAATAATTTGTGTTTTATTCAAAATCAACATCGGCCCTTAAAATTTAACCACCCTTTAGCTGACTCGAACGCCACCCAGCCCTTCAGTTTAAGAGATATTTGGACTGGTTGATCAATCATTTTTTGATACCGATAAAATATAACCACTTATATGAAAATTTTATTAGGGGTCTAGAGGTGTCAGACGAAATCTTAAAAAAAAAGAAAAAAATCCACGGAAAAAAATCAGTATTTTCTGTAGATGTATGCCACACTATATTTATTATCCTTGATTAATATTAAAATTGCAAGTTATTTGAGCTAAAAATATTTGGGTTTTTTATGTAGAATTCAAGAAAACCTTTCTAGAACATTTTAGCCCTCTAATGAGTTTCTAAATTGGATTCTTAAGAGGGTTCTTGATTTTCTTTTTTTTTTTTAATCCTAAAACAAAGCATATTATAATATTAATATCTATTTTGAAAACAGCTTTGGCTGGAACATGAAAACTTTAGTATAATGTACAAAAAATTCGAGCTAAATATTATAAATAATTTAAGGGATTTTTTACTGTATTAATGTATATAATTTCAGAAAATAAATATTTAGAATATTTGGAGTTGTCACAAAATTGTTGTTAAGTGTTATATAAGGTCTTGCAATAGGGACGCACATTTCTCTTCAATAAGATTTGCCATTTCATCATGGAAAAATATACGATCCAACAGCGAGTCGAAATTATTAAAATTTACAACCGAAATTCGGAGTCAATGGCCTCAACTTTAAGAGCGCTACGTTCAATTTATGGTCGTCGTCATTTCTGCCACGTTACTGTGAATGAGAATCGCTACCGCTCAATGATAACCGAATATTTTTGGCCCGAATTGGATGATATGGACTTGGGCAATACGTGGTTGCAACAGGACGGCGCCACAAGCCACACAGCGAATGTCGCATTCGATTTATTGAAAACCAAGTTTGGTGAACGTGTTATCTCACGAAATGGCCCAGTCAATTGGCCGCCTCGGTCGTGCGATTTGACGCCGTTAGACTATTTCCTGTGGGGCTACGTCAAGTCTATGGTCTATGCCAACAAGCCAGCGACGATTGATGAACTGCGTACGAATATCGAACGTGAAATTGCAGCAGTATCGGCCGATTTATGCTTGAAAACCGTCGAAAATTGGGTTCACCGTGTGGACTTCTGAAAGCGTGCCCGTGGTGCCCATGCAAAAGAAATCGAGTTCCATACATAATGGCATCGAATGTACTTTCACAGGAATAAAGAATTTAATTCATATCCCAAACCGTTTTTGTTTTATTTAAAAAAAACTTTTGTAGCGTTCCTATTGAAAAACCCTGTACAAAAGGTCTGATAACAAAGTCAGTAATATTGTTCCTCTATACGATAAAGTTTACACACAGCTGATTGTTTAGATAGAAGGATTGCTTTATTTTGGGGTCGGCTGAAAGGAAGGTTGGAATCTTCCAACACGAGCATAAAATTAATGGAAAGACGCAAACGGAAGAATAATGTGAGTATTGCCGCTGATAAGTTATGGACTCGATGTAAAAAAAAGAACGTGGATCGAATGAATGATGAAAGTTGGAGAACACAGCTTTATTTGACGTAGGGATAATCCACCGGGACACAAGACCGTGAGGCGATGGCGAAACGGGTGAAAAAATGTGTAATTCCTTTCGTTTGGCTCGATGTAGGTTTTCGTCAAGTGAAGACGTTAAATTGGGTATGTAAAACAAACCAGTGTTTAGAAAAAGTTGCTAAAAGGTTGAGATACCGCTGACTACTTTAAAAAATAAAAATAAAATTAACCGGGAAGTTGGTTTTTTAGTTAATATCAGCGTTTATAGTGTGGTTTAAAGGGTTCGTTTTGCGAAATCTAATATTTCCAGTACAAGGAAATATAGAGCTCTAACTGATCAAATATTAAACATTTAGCTAAAGGCGCTTTTTAAAAAATGAACCGGTCTTTCACAATAAGTTCGCACTGCATATAGTTTTCTGTAAATCATTTATTATTCTATAAACTCAGACAAAATAAAATTAGATATGTAAGTATACTTCCCTCTTGTCGACCTTCATCTTATTTTTAATATTTTCAATAAATTGAGGTCAATCGGTCACCAGCATCAAGGTTTATAGCCTTTTATGATTTCTAGTTTCATAAAATCTCTACCTAAATAAGAGTAGTGAATTTATGTTTCGTATATGTCATGCTGACCACGTACTACTGACACATCACTGCCAACGCTAACCTCATTTCGCAAACCTTGACGTATATGCCTTGGCAAATACCAAAAGCGCATGAATATTAACATTTTCATATGCGCCTTTCGCATCAGAAACAGATGTCTATTCATACTTAGCTGCTTAGATGATCATCGCCTACCATCGTCTAACCAACCATCTTGGCATATTAATTTAAGCCGCGCTCTTATATTTTACATGTCGGCCACGTATCGCATTTGTCATGTACGCTTAGTGCACCGCACTGCACCGCTGTATCTATAGCGCGCGATTGGGCCACTGCAAAGGAAACAAGAAATTACGGATTTAATATTTCAGCATTTTGTTTTTTTTTTACTATTTCTTTAAACTGCACTACACTTTTACTCCTACATTCAAATCCATTCACATTCACATCAAAATCCTTGCGGCAATCCTTTGCCACACATGCAGCTTTTCGCCATATGCGAATATAATGACATTCTTAAGATCTCATCAGTGGTTGGCGGTGCTCAACGAATTTATGTAAGTAGGAACATCAACGTTGCCAACAACATCAACAACAACAGCAACGACAACAACAACTCAACCCCGCGGTCGCCGGCACCTTCATAGCTCACTATGCATGCGGTTATATGCAACTGGAACGACTTAAGCAACTCAACTGACTTTTCTGTCATTTCATTTCTTGCAATTCTTATCGCTGTAATTTTTGTTGCTTCTAGCATTTCGGCTTGCGGTCGCATTAGATTGTTGAAGAAGCTGGCTGCAGCTCAAGTAAGCTTAAATCGAGCTAAGCGCATGGTTATCATTAGCATTTGCATCCGCGCGCGCTACAACCAAATGTCAGCGGATCTTTGATGTTCGTAAATGACGTTTGCCGCTTGCATAGCACGAAAAGTAGGCAGAGCATGTAAATCGGTCAAATAATACTATTGTGCATGCATACAAATTCATATACATACTTATGTAAAGGGTGGTTAAATTTTAAGGGCTGATGTTGATTTTGAATAAAACACAAATTATTTTGGAAATTATTGTAATTTCTTTTTATTATGATAATATGGTGTGGTTCAATTATGTATGGAACAAAATATCGACCAAATGTCCGCCGCGACCTCGGCGGGACACCTCCATCCGATGGTCCAAATTTTCGATGACGCTGAGGCATAATTGAGGTTCTTTGCCGTTAATGTGCCGAATTATCTCATCCTTTAGCTCTTGAATTGTTGCTGGCTTATCGACGTACACCTTTTCTTTCAAATAACCCCAAAGAAAGTAGTCCAACGGTGTCAAATCACATGATCTTGGTGGCCAATTGACATCGCCACCACGTGAGATAACACGGCCATTGAATTTGTCGCGCAAAAGAGCCATTGTTTCGTTGGCTGTGTGGCAAGTGGCACCATCCTGTTGGAACCACATATCGTCCACACCCATATGTTCCAAATTGGGCCATAAAAAAATCGTTATCATTTCACGTTCATCACATTTTGGAAAAAATACGGCCCGATGATGCCGCCAGCCCATAAACCGCACCAAACAGTCACTCTTTGTGGGTGCATTGGTTTTTCGACCATCACTCTTGGATTATCATTCGCCCAAATGCGGCCATTCTGCTTATTGACGAATCCACTGAGGTGAAAATGTGCCTCACCACTGAAGATGATTTTTTTCGAAAATTGACCATCCACTGTTGCCATTTCTTGCCAACATTGCCATGGTTGCTCGATTGCGTATCTTTCCATGTTCAAATTGTGTTAGTCTGAGATTGAGAAATGTCAAATGAAATGCAGAAAAAAACTTGACGTTTAGGTGTGGTTCATATTCAACATCGGCCCTTAAAATTTAACCACCCTTTATAATCCAGTTGCGCATTAAGTACTCGGGCTCGCATAAACTAAATATGTGCGATGAGGTTATGGGTGTGGACCATATTTGGGGGCTTATGTAGTTGACTGTGCCTACTTTTGTGCTCGCGAATTTTCATGAATAATCTAGTTGTGAGTACGAGGGGTGGCTGATTGGCTCGCGACCTTTCGATCGCCTGTCATTATTACATCGTTTTCCTGGGATTTGGGCTATTTTGATGCCGGAATCATTTTTTGTCAACTATTTACTGTGGAATATCGTCGAATAACTTCGAATACTGTCGTTTGTCCGAACAATCAAATTGATAGTGCCAGATCACATTTATTTTTTTTCTGTTTTTGGACAGTGAATCAATAGACATTACCCACATGCAAAAGTTAGAATTACACGCCAGCATTTATGGGTATTGCGGTTTTCGAAGTTGTTCAGGTTTTGCAGGTGTTTCATGCGTTAGAGTTTAGCAACTTCATACGATAATTTCCCAAGGTTTTTAACATGATACAAGAAAGAAAGGTACTTCCATTGTCAATTTTTGGATGTCATATTAACTACGTGACAATTGTCTATTCAATGACATTTCGTGCTATCATTCGTAATTTTTTATGTTTGTTTTTTTTGCTTGAAATTCAAAAATAAAAGGAAATAATCAAAAATTAACTGCCCAGTTGTTCCGCATATTCGGGAGAATGACATGAGCTGTTAAGGATTGTGACTTGTCCAAAATATTTAGTGTGCTTAGCTCGGTTTGCGCGCACGATTAAGTCAAATATAACAAAATTGAAAATGTCATTAAATAGTTTTTTTTTAAATACCATAACAGATGGAACGAAAGAAAATTCAGTTTATTTATTATCAATATTATCTCCAAGAATCTGTAATTTTATTTATGGGGTAATTACAATATTGTACTTTATGAAAAAAATGTTTCATTGGAAAAAATAACTAAAACCCTCAAATTTCTAGGAAATGTCAATAGCCTGCTTTTTCTTCAAAAAAATTCGAAATAAAACCACCTTTTTTATTATATTGTGGTTTATGGAATACAAAGTTGCGTCAAATGGCGTCGTCATAGAATTAACTTCGTGACACTCATGGCACGCCGAACTGTAATATATTCAGAATAAAATTTATTTATGTTAAAGGTTTTTTTTTGCTTCTTCATTTTGAGTTTACATAATTTTACATTATAACTTTATTAAAAAAATTAATTTGGAAGCACATCCGATATTTCTAAAAACGGTTTTAATCTTCGAAGCGTACTTTAAGTATTTTTTGCTTTTGTCAGAGCAGCTGTTCTTCAAAAATTACATGTAATATTAGAGTTGCCGGGGATAAAATTTGTTTATTAAAATAAAAATAAAAATTTAAATTTATGATTTTGTGTTTTGCCGGCTCGAGGTCATATGATTTACTTTTCTCATACCAACACCCCCTTTACCTCGACACGGTAAGACACAAAATTAAAATTGGAAAGGTCGCGAAAAAATCATTATTATTTACATTTATGTATTTTTACAGTCTATGATGATACTTTTGAAGGGTAAAACTATATTAAAACACGTTTGATAAAAACTATTATTAATTCTTTTCAAATATGTTATAATTTTATGGATTGTTAGAATCAAATCAATCAATGCACGTTAAATCTAAGACATACAACATAAACGTATTTAACAGAATTTGGCAACCTACTCATTTGAATCAATTTCATCATTAACCAAATCCATTATTTTCTTCTTTTTTTCTTCCATTTTTGCGACAGCGTGAAAAGCTGATATATGTATATTAAAACGATTTGCCGTCCTCCTTCGTGGTTTGGAGACAAAATGGTTTCGGCCATCTTCAGTGTTATTTTTTTTTTGTTAACGAAAAAGGGATGAAGGAAAATCGTTCCAATCTACAGCAAGTTATCGATTACTTCTTTGCCGTATTCACGCGCACCAGAGCTAGGTTTAAAAGAGTAGATGTTAGTCACTAGAGTCTTGAACGTCTGGAAAAAATAAAAAAAATTGGCTACTTTTCGGCGTTCTGGACTTTTCGGACTTTGATTACGAAAGCGGTTTCTTTCATACAATTGTACCAGTTTGACTTTTCAGGCACAATCGGTGTATGCCGCAACTCCTGAAACAACTGGTGTGAATTTCTAGCTTTACGTGGGTGCATAAACAAATTTTTGATAAAGAAGCGACGCTATTGGGTAGAAGATCCGTATCATATTATCTTTTATCTAGACTTATGCAACCAATATCGACATTAACGGCTTTCAGTTCCACCTTCGCCAGCCCTTTTGCTTACACTACCGACTCATATTTGCAAAAAAAAGCACCTCAACAATATTTTGCGATAGTCACACTACAGCGACAAGCACGTATTAAGTATTAATTGTTTTTCTATTTTTTGGGTTCAGAAGTCATAAATAAAAATAACTCGAAAGTGTACGAAATTTTTTCAGTTTTTTGCCCATTTTTTTGTCATGAATGTGACTCTAATAGTTAGCAAATCTATAAGAAACGTTTTGTATAGCAAAACTTGCATAACTTTATGATAAATTCAGATCAGTGTTTAGAATTGCAATTCGTAAAACAATGTTGGAAAGAATTGAGAAAAAGTCAACCTATGTTGAGAGAAGCCTATGCAAAAACTTCAACACCCTCTATCCCAAACCTAGACGTGATGTATAAGTATGGGTGCTACTTTCTTAATCAGCTGACCCAAAGACCGATCGGGTTGCGGGCGTGCCCATTAACTTTTTCATAATTTTCATATTAACACAAAAGGAAAGTATGGGAACGGAAGAAGATGATGAAGGCGAAGAAAGTCGTGCGAATCATTTCGAAGAAAAGTCTAGTTAATATTTTTTCAGCGGCATTTGAGGGAATTAGGTATAATATATAAAATCGTACTTTCCCTTCATTAAGTACCATAGGCCGCGAACTTATCATACCCCACTCTTATGTATGAGTTTGCATTTCCGAATTCAAGAAGTGGCAAATGCTATGTACATATGTGAGATTTTACTTTGTTCGAAGGCGATTCATAAAATATGTACATACACACCGAGGAAGTCATTTAACAGCAACAATTGTGATCCACTTACAGAGCTTTGATATCAAGTACAGTGCAGTCCATTTATAATGGACACCATGGAAGTGAGTTAAACTGTCCATTCTAACAGAGTGGTTATCTTCTCAGGAGACAAATTATATATAAAATTTGCTCGATTTTCTATATGATTTGGAAAAATAAAAGGCAAATGATTTTTGGTTGTTCATTCTGAATATTTCCGCCATCAAAATTTAATTATTTCGTTACAAAACACAAAGCCTACCTTAATTAAGTTCAAAAAATACCAGAAAATGAGAGAACAGCCGAATACTAATTTTTATGAAGAACTGAACTAAACCGAACATCGGCCAATTTCGGCCAACGCCAAACCGAAGCTGAACCGAATATTTTCGGGTCTAAAATAATGTAAATTCAATGATTTTTTTAAATTATAACATTTTTTAATGATACGTAAAAAGGTTTATTTATGTAGCTTAAATTACATCCATTTCTTTTCATCACATAACCACATAATAATTATCCTCTAGATACGCTATTTGGAGAAGCATACAAATATTTAAAAGGAGTTTTTTTCAACAGAAAATATGAGTTTAAAAAAATATTTAAAAATTTCACAATTTCATCGCAGCAGATGTTCGCTGAGAAAAGCGTCCAATTCGGAACGAAAAATCTCTTTCAGTATTTATAGCTGAATTTTATGTCGCTATCATAAAACTCCGAAAGTCTGATTTAACTTGTTCTCAACGAGAAACTCATAAAAGAAAAATTTTATACAATTTTCATAAGTAGATATTATTAAAAAATTACGAATATTCGGCCAAAGTTCGGTTTTTTTGTATCCGAAGTCGCACCGAGAGTGAACCAAACATTATTGGCCGAAGCCGAAGTTCTGTCCTTCTCTATAGAAGGCGAATATTCCTTACACTTTTTTTGAACAGCTATCTCACTACGTACATTTACAATATCAACTTTGCATAACGGGTAGTCAAATTTAAGATCAATTCAGTTTTCAAAATATTATGTTGGACATTTATTTAGCTCTTAGGTTACAGTGCCACAGAAAAGATGAAAATGAACTACCAAAATTAGCTGTATAATTTAAACAAATTCCAAATAATTATGTTTTGTGTAAATTTTTAAATTCGTCAAGAAAATACATTAGATACTAAATACATGGCCAATGTGTGTGTAGGTGTGTGCGTACCTTTTAATTGTTGTATATTGGAACGATTTTCCGACATATTTTGTTTAGTTCGGTTTGAAGACAAACCAATTTCGGCGTTATGCCATCTTCAGTGTCATTTTCGTTCTGTTCAGTTAATGTCTACCATTTCGTATTTATACGATATTGTGATCAACAGGTTCCACATGACTCAAAACTATTTACTATATATGAGCGTGTGTATTATATTAACTTTGGGTTATTTCGCGATCGCATTTCTGGTGTGTTGAGGCAGGTAGAAGTAAGTAATTTTCGTCTTCTAATTACGTGAGAGGCTATTGGGGTTTTGACCGATTTCTATAACTTTCGAAAGGTAATTTCAGAGGCATACTACCGAAATGTGGCTTTGATTAATACCTTTTATATCATTCATAAAAATCAAAGGCAAAATATAGAGATAGCTGTGCACAGGGGGTCGTAAAAAATGTGCTGCAATTTTTGGAGTCATCTCAAAGTAATAAATATTCAAACCCGAGAGGCACATAATTTTTATGATACGATCTAATGAATACCCTGCAGGAAGTAAACCTAAATTTAATCTGTTTACGGAAGTACTAGTGCTGACTATTAATTGTATATTATCTTTGAGAAAAGCTAACTATTTTTGTGTGGGATGTCCGAAAACAAGTCAGCTCTGATTACATCTGCATTAGTTGACAACTAACTACTATCTAACTATTATCTGGCTTAAATTAGAGGGCTACTTTTTTACTAAAGGCAAACTAGTTATGTTTTAACTATTTTTATGCCTGTTTTAAAGTAAATTATATTTCGAAACAATGCATTTAGTACAATCAAGTTAAGTGACAGTATTTTTTTATTCAAACATTTCTTAAAAATTCATTTCCTTTAAATTTTTTTGGCTATTATTTAAATCAATTTAAATTTTCCGTAAAAACAACTCACTGCCACGGTACGCTTAAATATTTTCGTTTTGTGATTTGATGAACGAACGTCAAACTTTTGACAGCTCTCGTTTTTTGGTTTGTTCTGCTTGACTTGTCAACTAACCAAAAATGTGTTTCGTGGTGTTTGATAAAAATAGGTTTTTATTTTAAATCATTACAAAATAATTAGTAAAATGTCATCTTGTTTTAGTAACCGATAAGTTTTTACTGCAGGGTACGCATCAATGGATACATTGAAGCGTCTATAAAAAATTTGAAAAGAATATCGCAGAAAATTTCTTCTTTAAGGAATGTAAATATCGAACAACATGTTAGAATAATTTTTAATGTAGAATAAGATAAGGATGAAAACAATAGTTGCATTGATTCTGTTGTTATTGTGAGGCCTAACGTGGAGTTTCTATTTTCTGCCTGCACTTAATAAAAAAAAATATCAGACTACTTAAGGAGGAAATAAGGTGAAAAGTACGTAAGTTCATTTCCTTATTTCAAAAATCAAATTTTAAAACGCTAACTTCATAACGGTAATTTGCAAAAAATTATGCAGCGAATTCTTTCAAACTTGGTACGAAGAATTTAATTAGCATATTCTGCTCAACTTACCCAAAAACAGGTATGCTTCGATGGAACGAAATGGACGAAATGGAAATATGTACTTATATATAACAAATATTATATATCTACGGCAAATAGCAGGGAATATATGGTGAATAGTAGTATGTCCGGCATTTTTTCCAAAAAATAAGACATTGCCTGATATATAGGATCTATAAAACAAATATTGTATATATGCATCAAAAAGTTGCAGTGTTGTAGGTCATTTAGCTTCTTGTTTTACCTAGAGCGTGGCATCACCCATTTTTGCTAAATACTACACAGTTGATCCACAGGGCATATAAATCCAAATATCAATCATTTCCACCGAATAATAGCGCTCAATTTTTTATACGTATTATATCCAATGTCAGGCTCGGAGAGACCACATGCACCTAATGTAAGAAATTCAGGATTATCAGTTTAACCCTTTGGACGCCTGTGAAGGACACACATTTGTTTTTTTTTTTGTATAAGATTAACTCATTTTATTGCATACACAAATTTCTGTTTATTCGAAATAAAAACATTTAATGTTCGGTTTCACCCAAACTTAGGTTTTTTTTTTCTGGTTTTAATTTTGTTTCTACATCTTTATATATTTGGGTATTTTCATCTCAATATAATCAAATTAAATTTTTTTTGCACATCCACCCTTGACCAGTGGATATAACAAATTTAAATAAATCAATCATGAGAGGAGAGGCGGTCGAATGTGTCAGCAGCCTCCGGGCCAACGTGTTGTCATGCGATATGTCTATTATGACCCAAAAATCCTACCTATATTTAGACACGTAAAACTGATACGTACATATTGTGCCAATTTATAGGCGTTTCACTAAACTTACTAAACAGTTACGGTCAGAGGGCAGGCATAATAATGAATTGACAGTTAATGTGTGCAAAAGTATACAATGTCACAAAGTAGAAAAACAACAAGAATAATAGCAGTGAGAGAGAGAGAATATAAATACAAACAAAGACAGAATGGTCAACAAATTGTAAAGTCAACAAAAAGTAGGCATGCGTATGGTCTTATATTGACATTAGCCGCCCAGCAGTTAGTTGGAGCTAGTTCACAGTTAGCGAGTTTGCAGGTTCTTGTGAACCAGCGATTATCAATTATATTATTTTTCATTGATAACTGGAAACATTTAATATGGGTTTTATCTTCGGAAGGTATCAACTGCCTCTTTCTGGTGTTTCCTTTTCTATAGGGATGAATGTTAGCTTATTTCACCACACCAGAAACTAACTGAGTCAAATCAGAATACAACTATTTTATAATATTCTTTTAGCGAAATGATGGATGTATACAATTTCTCTGTTTCCAACATTCCTTGGCAATACTCTTTGGCATTCAGAGAAAATATTTCGCGGGCATGAAAACAATTTTAAAAAAAGGTGGCGGGGCCAAAGTTAATATAGTTAAAAAGATCCCGATTATTGGATAACTTACACTTTCCATTTCAACATTGAACCACTTGATAATCGCAGGGATTTAAACCGTACAGTAATAAAATAAAGAAAAGGGAAATTTTCAATCCAAAAAAAAAGAAGTAAAATATGGCATATCGGCGCCACCGCTGTAAAAGCAGCTGACTCCTTTCAGTAAAATCGAACTGTAGATCAAAAAAACAGCTTTAAATAATAACGACGCACTTAAAATTTTGAAGTACTTATTTCTAATCCTTTGTATACTCTAGAGTTAGAAGTTACCCGGCGTACTTTTTACGCCTCAAACAGTAGAATCTTTTATACTGTATATACTTTGGTTATGAAATAATGTATTGGAAAAAATGCAGACTAACTAAAAAATGATTTTTTTCGAAAAAATTAGTAGGCCACCCCATCCGTTTTCATAAGTGATTCATTATTAAAAGTGAAAGCCAATTGGTACAAATATTTTTCATTAAGTCAATTTCATATAATTCCAAAGATAAATGAAAAATATATTAGCAGGTTTGATTTCATATCAAAATATAATCGAAGTGAAAAAATTGGAGTGTGTAGTTTTTATGCGAAAATAGAAGCTGTTGTAAAACTTTGATTAGAAGAAAATATATTTTAGAAATTTGTGTAATTTTTTGTGTTAAAAGTCAGTTTTTGTAGAGCCGATAATAGTCCGCTGAAAATATTCGCTTGATTTACTGTACAGCTCCATATTAGAGAGCCGAACATAGCATTTTTGTGCCCCGGAGCTGTCTTAAGTCTTCCAATATACTCTAGGTCTCGAACATCATTACTTTAAAGTTTCCCTTTTTACCTACATAGACCCATATTTTAGTAACATTTCGCTAAGTTGAAAAAATATTAAGGTAATTTTTATTTGAAACCAGTGCCGATGACGTGGCGATCCTCGCAACGGGTCAGTTCGCTTCGATTGTACGTAAAGTCATGGAACAGGTGCTCCGGTTGGTAGATTCCTGGGCCATACGTAGTTCTTTTGGAGTGAACTTCGAGAAAATTGCTTATTTCACTAAACCAAAGTTTCGAGGATCGGAACTGGGGCTGTCAAACAAAGTGAAATATTTTGATATTAGCCTGGGCTTCAGTGGCTCTCTATGGAACTAGTACAATGTTAGGCAATATAGGTGGGTTAAAACCAAAAAAAAATTGTACACTGGATGTACATAGCTATAATCTGACCCATACTCTCTTAAAGGCGCTGTACAGATGGCCAGCTATATAGAATTCTAAGGCAGGTGCAGAGGTTCTGGAAAGAACGGGCATTTGGGCATAACTCTAATCTCAATGCACTTCCGGCTGAGATTAAACCACTGCCTACTGGCCATACTTTGACTTGAGTTAACCACATAGTTCGTGCATGGACAAATTTGCCGGAAAATTTAGTTAGCACCATTTACAGCAGCGGCGAAGATATCTATACGATATCATGAAAAACAGCAAACAAAATTAATTCAATTAAATAAATTACTAACCGTAACAAACAATAGTATTTTATTATTAAAATCTTAAAGTAAAAGGAAACAGTTCTAATTCAGGATATATTAAAAAATAATTCCAATAAAATAATCTATAAAATACAATCGTCACAAAACATTAAATAATCACCAAATCAAAACCAAGACACAAAACCACAAAATAACAAAATATAACAACAATATTAAAGTAAATAATTAAATAATGTTTTTTTTTCTACAAAGTTTTTAAAAGATACTTAGTTATACACAGTTTTCAGTGAAGACCGAAATAAAAAAGTGATTCAAAAACGGTCTCGAAAAGAATGAGAGGATGAATAGGAAGAATTAAGAATTGTACGTAAAACTTTTTTGAATCTTAATTAGCTCACACACCATTTACATCCAATTATATAAATAACTGATTTTGCCAGTTGTAATTGGCGGGTAAATATATGAGTGCATCTTTTTCTAGTCAACTGACAAAAGTTGGACTAAATTGGTCATGTTGGTCAACCGCCTACTCTATGCCATACTAATGTTTAGACAGGTAGATGTGGAAAAAATGCACTAGTTATATTACTACTATTTATGTGGAAATTGACATCCGATGAACTATGCGGCAAATATACATATAGCTTGGTAGATACACAAATACATACAAAATCCCCTGCCGGTCTCTTATACCGTAGATTCAAATGTTTAGAGTTGAACGTGCGTAAATATCACAAAGCCATGCTAAGGCTAAGGAAATTGCTTCGAACAGATTTTTAATGACGCCAACGCACGCACATATTTTAAAATTTACATAGGTCTATTGTACCAGAACAAACAAGTGGTCAGAAATTCGTCTTTCGAATGCTAATATAAATTTATATATATATTTACTATATCCACTATATAGCATTTTGGTATATATACAATATATAAATGTATAAATATGTATAGACGTTCAGCTTAACACGCAAAGAGGCGATTGAAGCACCTTAAGAAAAAAATATCGGAAAAAAATAAAGGAAAGCAATTTTCATTGCATGGAAAGGTGGGATGTAGGTTTTCAATCACGAAGTTGATGTAGTGTGACGTCTAACCAACAAAAAATGTGTGTGATTTAAAAATTGCTTTTGGATATGTTTGCGTAAGTAAAAAAAGGGGCAATAGTTGGTGGGAGGAGTATTAATGCATTTATCGAGCTACAACCTCTTCAACTTTTCCAATAGTGTTCAATATGTATATAATAAAAATGTTCAAGCCAAAAATGAGAATTTTTCATTATTGGGTCCGTTTCTTTGTAATATAGTTGCAAAGGAACACTAGGTAGGATAACGAATTGCAGGCAAAGCAACAACACCAACTCGGATATATATGCAAGTTGAGCCAACTCTGTAAACTGGGAAATTTCAATTTAACACCAAATTCGGCTTTATTTATATAGCTTTATGTAAATTTGCCATAACATCTATATTCCATTCTTTAATAGCAAAAAAGCTGTCAAAATAAATGTGTTGAACCTAAAATGATAATCAATTCTGAAAAATGTTATTGAAAAATTCACTACGAAGGAAATATTCTGAATCGATTTCTTATTTCACCGATAAACAAATTAAAGTTTTTTATTTTTTATTTTATTCACTTAAAAAAAAATAAAAGTATTGAAAACAGAAAAAATCAGCCGTTGACTTTTATATTTGCAGTCATACTTATCCCATAAAAAATATTTTATTTATTAAAAAGTAAAAATTAAAGCAAAAGTAAAAATTAAAGCAAAAGTAAAAGTTAAAGTAAGAGTTAAAGTTAAAGTAAAAGTAAAAGTAAAAGTAAAAGTAAAAGTAAAAGTAAAAATTAAAGCAAAAGTAAAAATTAAAGCAAAAGTAAAAGTTAAAGTAAGAGTTAAAGTTAAAGTAAAAGTAAAAGTAAAAGTAAAAGTAAAAGTAAAAGTAAAAATTAAAGCAAAAGTAAAAATTAAAGCAAAAGTAAAAGTTAAAGTAAGAGTTAAAGTTAAAGTAAAAGTAAAAGTAAAAGTAAAAGTAAAAGTGAAAGTAAAAGTAAAAGTAAAAGTAAAAGTAAAAGTAAAAGTAAAAGTAAAAGTAAAAGTAAAAGTAAAAGTAAAAGTAAAAGTAAAAGTAAAAGTAAAAGTAAAAGTAAAAGTGAAAGTGAAAGTAAAAGTAAAAGTAAAAGCAAAAATAAAGGTAAAAGTAAAAGTAAAAGTAAAAGTAAAAGTAAAAGTAAAAGTAAAAGTAAAAGTAAAAGTAAAAGTAAAAGCAAAAATAAAAGTAAAAGTGAAAGTAAAAGTAGAAGTAAAAATAAAAGCAAAAATAAAAGTAAAAGTAAAAGTAAAAGTAAAAGTAAAAGTAGAAGTAAAAGTAAAAGTAAAAGTAAAAGTAAAAGTAAAAGTAAAAGTAAAAGTAAAAGTAAAAGTGATAGTAAAAGTAAAAGTAAAAGCAAAAATAAAAGTAAAAGTGAAAGTAAAAGTAAAAGCAAAAATAAAAGTAAAAGTAAAAGTAAAAGTAAAAGTGAAAGTAAAAGTAGAAGTAAAAGTAAAAGCAAAAATAAAAGTAAAAGTAAAAGTAAAAGTAAAAGTAAAAGTAAAAGTAAAAGTGAAAGTAAAAGTTGAAGTAAAAGTAAAAGCAAAAATAAAAGTAAAAGTAAAAGTAAAAGTAGAAGTAAAAGTAAAAGTAAAAGTAAAAGTAAAAGTAAAAGTAAAAGTAAAAGTAAAAGTAAAAGTGAAAGTGAAAGTAAAAGTAAAAGTAAAAGCAAAAATAAAGGTAAAAGTAAAAGTAAAAGTAAAAGTAAAAGTAAAAGTAAAAGTAAAAGTAAAAGTAAAAGTAAAAGTAAAAGTAAAAGCAAAAATAAAAGTAAAAGTGAAAGTAAAAGTAGAAGTAAAAGTAAAAGCAAAAATAAAAGTAAAAGTAAAAGTAAAAGTAGAAGTAAAAGTAAAAGTAAAAGTAAAAGTAAAAGTAAAAGTAAAAGTAAAAGTAAAAGTGAAAGTAAAAGTAAAAGTAAAAGCAAAAATAAAAGTAAAAGTGAAAGTAAAAGTAAAAGCAAAAATAAAAGTAAAAGTAAAAGTAAAAGTAAAAGTAAAAGTAAAAGTAAAAGTAAAAGTGAAAGTAAAAGTAAAAGTAAAAGCAAAAATAAAAGTAAAAGTGAAAGTAAAAGTAAAAGCAAAAATAAAAGTAAAAGTAAAAGTGAATGTAATAGAAAGTCGATGTTGGTAGATAGCGGGGTTCTTGCATGATACCACCAGATAAACGCCTAGTCGACGACGAAGAAGGATATTAATACGCTTAATGCTGTTATTTTATAATTATCATCATCATCAGTGAATTTACAGTTTTTTACTAACTACACTAAAACAAAACTAATAGTTATTGTTAAAGTGATAATGGAAAATGTTGATTTACATATATCCCTCACGAAAGTGACATGTCAATATCAATAGCTCAATTAATTTAATTAAGTTCTCTAAGTGCTCGACTAATGGGAACAGGTATGGTCTAATTCGATTTAAATGTGTACAAATAGCATATGGTGGGATGACGTTAGTTTCTAGTAGGGATATTCAGAGGGATCGCAGTTAGGATACCAGGTCAGTCCAAATTCCCAGCAATGGCTTTAATGAAAAATGAGCAAGAGTGATGTGTTCCAGTAACAATACTAGAAATCAACTCCGATCCGAGTTCAAAGTTCCAACTTAAGCAGAGATGCTTGCAAGGAGGAAAATATGCAGAGCTGTATTTTTGGTATAATCGATATTTATGAAAGTGGTTTAAGTGGACTTCAGTTTTTTCAGGGGTTTTTAAACTTGATGATCAAAGCCTATGTGAATTTTAAACTTATTGTCAATTCTAGTTAAATATTAAATGATTCTACAGGATGAGCAAGCTTATAAATGCAACATTTCTATCGATTAGGAGTATATGAGTTTTACTCTATGGGTAAAACATTTTTGAAGTCGATTCTTGAGGGAAACTTTTGCTTGTAGTCTAAATTTCAGGAAATAATAATAAGAAGATCCTAGTAGGGACAAAAGATGAGATTTAAGATAGACTATTTTCATTACCACACTATAGAAAGTTAATACAAGTAATATTGTATGAATTCCGTGTTTAGTGGAATTAAATATAGAACTGAGATGTCAAGGCGGTTTCAGCGTATAAAATAGCTGCAAGGATTTGTATCAGTGGGACTTCATATTGTCTAAATAATATAAATAATCCGAAAGAAAAAGAAATAAATAAGTATATGGCCTCAAGATCCTCCTAGTCCAGACTGAAATGATTGCGGTCGAAAGAGTTTCTTAAATTGAAACTCACGCTCTCAAATTTTATAAGGGTTAAGATTGAAAATATTTATAAAAAAAAGGGTGACTCATCAAAAATTTAGCCGAGCTTTCATCGGAATTATAAAACTTGCTATGCTTTAAGTCTTCCGTTAAAATATTTAAATAAATGTTTTATGCTTGCCTTATTATTCGACTTATAGAAAGAATTATTACATTTTTGTACCCTAAGCTAAGAAAGTTAGAATAATAGAATTCAGTGGTGTGGTAGCGTAAATATTATTTACTAGTCTAATACATACTTTTCTCCAAAAATAATTATTCAAGGATAAAGCTAGTAAAGGACATTGTTAATAAACAAATTTATACTATACCAATGAATCTAAATGAAAAAGTGGTATGTTAAACAAACTTAGTATTTCATAAAATAAAGGATTTACAAAGTATGTTCACTATGGCGATGAATAAATGTTACCTTTTTAAAAACAAACTGTGCCAAGAGCACCTAGCGTAGTATTCATATTTTTATTTTCCGTGATAGTAGCAGGAGCGATTTCAGAAAGATTCAAGCTTTTAAAGAAACATATCCCGCGAAAGTCCATTGAGTTAGTTGGGAGTGCACAATTTTGTTTCCAGCAAGATTCTGATTCAGCTCAGACGGCAAGAATTGTTTAGGGCTGGTTCAGAAAATCAAGTACTAGTTTAATATTTAATATCTTAATATCTTAATATCTTAATAAAAATTACGACTCTACAATATATTTTTCAAATGTAGTAGTAGTTTTTACTTCTAATATTATGTTTGGTATTTTAAAGAAAAACCGCATATTCCATATCAGTTATGCCTTTTCACTTTCTCAAAAAGTTCGATCAAGTTTTTGCATTTCTCTTGACTCGCTTCCTTTTTTAAATTCGTTGCATTCACCAAACCGCTTAGTGATCCCGGCCATATGTTTTGAATCTAAATGCCTCCAAATAGCAGTCATCTTTTCCTCAGCGAGGATGGCATCACATTTCCCATTATTTCCTCATACAGAGGAGCAGTAAAAGTTGCACCGATTCTGTAAATCGTTTTGCCTTTAGAGCTAGTCTGTCTATTTAAAGTCATGGCTCCGGAGTACAAACTTCCCCTGATTTGCAGGCAAGTGCAAATGGAAACGCGCAAACTTAGCAATTTTTAACAATGAGCTGGAGTGCTCATCATTATATATATATCTATATTAATATTTTCCGGTATTTATTTTATATCAAACAATAATTTTTATGATATCAAGGACAGTTTTTAATAGGAAGAATTATAGAAAAAACCACATTAGTAGAATTTATAGAAAGTAGAAATAGCTAAAGCTTCTACCGCTGCTCATAAAAATTATTGATTGAGCTAGAGTGGTTAAGGGTGTTTTCAAAAAGTTGAAGTTTATCTTCAATCAGGCATGACTAAATTTTTGATATTTGTATAATCTTTCGATCCACATGTTATCATGTTTTGCGTGGTCGTTTTTCCCTTGGAGTAGCGTTAATTGTCTTATTTTTCTTAAAATAGTCCAAAGCGTTTTTTACCACTTTTTGGGAAGAACCTTAGCGGTAAGCGATATATTTTTGGAGCTTCTCATCCTTAATAATAATAATAATAATAATGTGTTGACAGTAGCCGGATGTTTGGCCGAACTTTTCTTAGAATTTGTGTTATGCGTCTTGATGTTGTAACACAAATTGAGGGACCTACATTTTTACGCCGCCTCCGAACGGCGAATGATTTTAATGAGAAATTTTTCATGGAACATGACACTCGGAGGTTAGACATTGCCTGCCGAGGGGCGACCGCTATGAGAAAAAACTTTTTCTATAATTTTTGACGTTAAATGAAGTGCGCACACGCTATACACTAGGCTACGGCGGCGGCCATCCTTGCTGAGTTCAAAAATTGTGACAACTCTGGGTATGCCGGATCTTGAACGATAATGTGCCTCTCAAATCATAGCTTTTCTATGAACACAAGAATAGACTTCATTTCCTCCAGGGACCGTAATGGTTATAACTTAAAAAAATCATGATTTGGGCGTTATTTTGCGTTTTTGGTTAAAAATAATCGTTATATTCCGATGTTTATTTTTTCTATCAAGTTTGATCGTTATATTTTAAACTTGATTTTCTTGACTAAAAGTAATTATTATTCTTGAATTTTTATTTGTTCGATCATATTCGATCTATATAATGTGGTATTCTTTATCAATCATCATAAATTATATTATTATCGTCGCCGATTGTTTGTGTTTATTATACAGTACGACAGTGGTTGGTACACATGAAAAATGTTAACGGAATATGAAAATAGGAGAATTTTGAGAAAATCGACCGTGGAGATTCCCTTCTACTGTAATACTTTTATTTTATTAATATTTCTTTTTTTTTACAGCAAAACGCCGAGACACGTTTTTCTTTATTTTAGGCCTATTTTCATATTCTGTTAACATTTAACATGTGTATCAAAAAAAAATTGATTTTGTCGTAAAATCCGAGAATAACGATTATTTTTAAAGAAAAATTACACAATAACGATTGGGCGATGATTTAAAACAAAGAAAGGTTCTAAATTAAAGAAAATTAAGTCTGTTGTATATAGCAAATGCCATAACGTTTAGAGCGATATATTCTATTTTTTTTTTTGCCATTGACTTTTTGATCCAAAAAATCAAAATAACAATTTTTTTCGCTCCCTGTTTTCTTCTCTTTGCTTACTTAATTAGCGCCGTAACCACATGAGAGATTTTGGTGTGAAATGTGCCAATGTTTCTTCTCGTTGGTGTTCAATTATTAATATCCGTTTTTATGCTCTCATACAAAACCAAAGAAAAGATATAATTTAGTTTGGAAAAAAATCCAACTCACTTAAAATAAAAGTACATACATAAATGATAAACCCACAATTTTCCATGAACCTTTCTTTTGTTACCATCAGTCATTCTTCTCTCAGCCAAAGTCTATTTCAGCTAAATTAAAACTACGCTCACTTAGGTTTGCACAATTCAACGTGGCATGTTGTCCAACTTCAACTGCATCACCAACGGAACGTCACACACCCGTCATATCCAAGTGACGCGACCGCTTAACATCCATGCCACAATTATGACTTCACCTGCCAAGTGGACACGCTGCTTGCGACATGACTTTAAAACCTGCCACGTCCCGCTGACTGCCCCACACAGCTACCGTTAAAGGAGCGACTTGCGTGCAGCACTCCACTACTTACGCCAATAATGGCAGTAGCAAAAGAAGAAGCTTACGGCTCGTTGAGTTTCGCGCCAACGCCTCAGTTCACTTGACTTCACAGTCTTTGCGAGGGGTAGTGGTGGTGGTGTAACAACAACAACAATAACAATTGCTAACATTTGCCATAAACATTGCCTGCAAGTGTTGTTGGCTTATTTTCTGACTCAGTTGTTTGATTGTTAACTTGCACAACTCACTCACCGACACCAGGACTTACTTGCACCCAGTACATGCCTTGCTGATGGTGGTTGTTTGCCTGAATGAGTAGCCGCTTCTTGGGCATCCGTTTGTCCTGTCTAGTCTTGGTTGAATGCCAAGTCGGTATGTTGTGAATGTTGTGATAATTCTGCGGTTGATGGCCGCCAGGCAGCAGGCAGCAGGCAGCAGGCTTCACTCTAAGTTGAGCCTGTCACTTCATCATCACCACCACCAACACCACCACCACCTTAGCATGCTTCTTCGGATAACTCAACTGTCAACTAAGTATGCACTTTCTACTTATCCTGAAGTTTTCTTGGAATTGCGACTGCCTGCGGGCGGACCAACCAAACTGAGTTTATTTTATTTCATTTTTTTTTTACTTTTGAATTTTTGCATTTAACATTTTTGCAAATTGCCATTTTCGCCTAATGCACTATGCCACCGAGGAACATGTGTTTGGCTTGTAGCGATTCTGGCACCAATAACAACAATGCCAAACATTATAACTGCATTTGTTGGCGGCTACAGTGAGTGGAGGGATGCTGTCGGAGAGTTTTTCTTGTTGTTGCTTGTTAAAAGTTTTATGCTCCGTTTTGGAGCCATTTCCATTTACACATATATGCAGAACCTTTATTTCCGCATTACAGTTGCATCTGCAAGCAGGCGACACGCATACTTACATAGCACATACGTATACAATACATATTTACATATATTACGTATACGCTACGTACCACTGTTGTTAATTGCCAGCATAAATAGAAGCACGTGCAATTGTGTGCGTATGCAAATGTGCTTGAGTGCTGCTCACCTTAAAATTTCCTTTCCACTTTTTGGTTGCAAGCAAACACACACACACACTTTCACCTCACATCCAATACTACAAAATCTGTTATTGTTTTCCGTTTACGACTGTCACGACTGCCATGGCGGTTTAGTGCGGCTTTAAAAAAAAAATAACGAAAGTAACTACAATATGTTTTTGGTAATTGCTTCTTATTTCCGAAATTCAACTGCTATCTTGTTGTTGTGACGTTTGTCTTCCACAACAATGAAGAAAAAGCTCCAACATATGTGGGTCTGATAGACCGTGTACAGAGGAAAGTTTGCATCTATAAAGAATACAAAATTGGGCTAGCTTTTCCAACAAGAATCCTCACATAGACCAAGTATGTCTTTTTTGCTGCCAGAAATAAAAACGTAGAACTCTTGAAACTTCGTCTCATAAATCGATTTCAAAAACATTGCCGGTCACTTCGCGAACTGAAATACATTTTTCGAACCTTTCTCGTTGACCAACTGATCGGCCGGCCGTTGAAAATCCTAAATCGTCACCTGCCTAATGCTGGAAATTCAAATACAAGGTGTTCCATACATTTTCTGCATTTCAAACCACACCTAATTTAGAGGCTTGTTCGACGCGATACCCTCTGTCGGCTTTTAAACTTTTTCGTTATAAATATCATAACTTTTGAGTTAACGAAGGCACTTCAAGTATTTGAATTGCCTCAAAAATTTAATTGAATAACTACAGTTTTCTGTAAATATGAAGAAGCATTACTGGAAGATAAAACACGAGAAACTAGAAGAGAAGAGAAAGGCGTTGTTTATTTTGCGGGTATGAGAGTTTGGATTTTTTCTTGTTTATTGTTCTTTCTGTGCAGATTGTATGATGGGATGGGACTGGCGGAGGAGTGCCATCCAAAACATTCTTGAAAAAGGCGCATGGCACTGCCCACTTTTGATAAAAAGTTGTATCTCGCTAACCCCCATACCAGTATCTACCAAACTTGGTAGGCACGTTGCTTTCTGTAAAGATTTAAAATGCATCGGAGAGAAAACCATCTAGGGTTTAAAATACTTAAATATAAATACAGTGTACAATAAAAGGGTGTCTGAAAACTCATTGCCAGATTAGGCATTTGATGTTATCGCCTTGAACTAAAAATAATTTTTTTTATATGTATTAAAAAAACCAGCTGGTATTTATTTTATTTTTCAATAAAATAATAAACATAATTACTATATAATTTTTGTTGATATGATGAACAAAGTTTGTTAGTAAGTTTTTTTTAAACATTTTTGTAATAATGGCCTCGCAACGTTATATATTTTTCTAGCGCCACAGATGCTCTAGAAATGTATTTTCTAGGTAACGCGTTTGGTGTTGTGGGAATGCTATTTTTGATCCTCATGAGTTATTTGCAAACGCAACTGCGTCTGCTATATCATGGTCATAAGGAATTTTTTAATCAGGTTGGTAAATAATTTACAAATAACCAGCCTAAATCTAGTATTTGTTTTATCTTCTACGAAAGTTGGAAAAGGGCCAAAAGATATATTTATATAGATTTTACGAAAAACAGCGATCTAACAACTTTTAAGCAAAAAACGAAGTTTTTTTGTTTAAACCTAAAATCAGATAATATTTCTTCAAAATGCAAGAAAATATAAATCGTGCGCTTTATTTGCAGACAACACGAAAAAGAAAAAAATATACTAATTTTTCTCCATTTTCTCCATGTGAAAAATTTGATAACTTTGAGAGTCTCGACTTCTTGAAATGTAAATCCACGCGTAAGAAAAATATGATCTGGAGAGTTCTCTATTAGATAAATATGTATTTTCTCTTTATCGAACGCTTTTGATTTTTGCAAAGTTTTTTCGACAGACACGCCACGTTAACTTGGTTACTTTAGTTGCTTGCAGGGAAATTGGCACTTCCTCACTAATGAAATCTTGCTGATAAGAACCCTGTTTTGCACAGTCATCTGCCTTCGAAATCTGGTTGAACATTTGACAGAAAGTCATCCGCTTTTTTCACTCCCAGGATTTCTGCTTAAAAAATACTGTAGTGACTCGGCTGTTTATAAGATCTATTCACATTTTGGTGCATGGGCAGTCAGCCACAGCTCCAATTCCTTTTCAGTTTTGTAGCTCACGTACGGGATCGAATATAATGAGTGCTTTTTATTAAAAAAAAAACATGAGACCCAATTAATAAACATAATTTGCTTTGTTTATTGCGATTTCCGTGACCGTAAAAAGTTTCAAATTATGGAAAAATATTTTCTCATTGCGGACGCCCCTGGGCTAGCAATGCCAAAGCTCGCGTCGAATAATTGTATCGTGGTCTTTTTTTTTTGTTTTACATGTATTAATGACCATGTCCAAAAAAATTTACCCCAAAAAGTTATGACTTCAAAGTGTGGCGTTTGAAGATTTTCGATCTGCCAAAAAAATAAAAATTTCAAACAAAAATGTATTATAATTTTTGAGAGATAAAATAACGCCCAAGAACTGAGTTTTACTTTTGATCAAAAAATATACCCCAATGTGATTATTATTGGTAAAACTAACCTAGTAAACAAATTACAAAAAAACATTATTTCAGAGTGAAAAAAGTACTCGAAAACCCAGTAATCAAAAAATATAGTTCGTAGTATGTTTATTTTTGCCAATGCAATCTAAAAGTAATTATTAGTTATAATTTTTAAATATTGGGTATATAACTTAATTCGTGAGGTTTGCTAAAAGATGGCGTAACTTTTATGTATTTTATCGTTCCAATATATTCCGAACATACGTTGGAAAGCTGCTGTCATTGTACGTCTTTTCAGTATACCAGTATGTCATTCATTTGAAGCGTAACCAACAATAATTTTTTTTCACTCAAATATGTCGGACTTTGTGCCTGAAAAAGTGTTTTTGCGGGGAGTTCTTCTTCATTACTTTAATATAAAGAAAACTGCTGCCGAAAGTTATCGTATTTTGGTGGAAGTTTATGGTGAACATGCTCTACATAGCTGAGCGAACGTGTCAAAAGTGGTTTGCACGATTTAAAAGTGGTGATTTTGGCTTGGAAGACGCTGAACGTACTGGGCAGCCAAAAAAGTTTGAAGATGAAGAACTGGAACCATTACTCGATGAAGATTGTTGCCAAATGCAGGAGGAGCTCGCAGAATCTGTGGGTGTCACTCAAGCAGCCATTTCAAAACGTTTAAAAGCTGCTGGATATATTCAAAAACAAGGAACTTGGGTTTCACATGAACTCAAGCCGGGAGATGTCGAATGGCGGTTTTGCTTGTTCGAAATGCTGCTGGAACGCCACAAAAGGAAGTCATTTTTGCATCGGTTTGTTACTGGTGATGAAAAATGGATTCATTACGACAACCCCAAGCGCAAAAAATCATATGTGAAATTCGGCCAACCAGGAAAATCAACGGCTAAGTTGAATATCCATGGCGCGAAGGTAATGCCCTGTATTTGGTGTGATCAGAAGGGTGTGCTGTATTATGAGCTGCCAAAACCTGGTGAAACCATCAATGAAGAACGCTACCGAACACAATTAATCTGTTTGAAGGGAGCAGTAGCCGAACAACGCCCGGAATATGCGACCAGACACGAGGCAATAATTTTCCACCATGACAACGCTCGGCCCCACGTTGCTATTCTGGTTAAGAACTATTTGGAAAACAGTGGATGGGAAGTTTTACCCCACCCGCCTTATAGCCCGGACCTTACCCCTTCGGACTACTATTTATTCCGCACGATGCAGAACGCCCTCACTAGAATACGGTTCACATAAGAGCTGGATATCAAAAATTAGCTGGATTCGAACACAAATTGCCAGAAAGATGGTAAAAAGGTCATAGCTTCAGATTGGCAATACTTTGAATAATACTATAGTACGAATTAAATTATAGACCAATATATGACTCAATTGTTATTAAATTGTAACAGATTCATATAGAACATGAAAAAATATACATACGTAAAATTCAAAATTGTTCTCGAAATTTTTGGAAGCCTTTGATATTTTTTTTTCATTGAAAATGTTAAAATAGTCATTATGTTCGGTTCCTGATTAAAAGTGGAGCAGAGGCTTCTCCGTGACGCGATTCACCGTATGTATTGCCAATTAACATAGAAAAGGTAAGAAAAATTAGAACGGCAGATTTCTTGGAACTAGTAGATGTTATTATTATACATAAGTAAGCTACAGATAAGTATTTTGATAATTTGTATAAACTTTTTGTTTAAATTAGAAAAAGGTGGCAGGAGTATTTTACCCATGCATTTTTTTAGTATTCTCAGTATTCTTTTAACGATCCAATGAGGGTTAAAAATTCGTTTATTTCTTAGCTCCAATTAAGCTACACTTCTACACGACCACATCATACGAACGACTGTTGTTTACAAATGTAAGTAATTTTGGAAATTTGTACAAATAATATATTCTTACATTTGCAAGTGTGATTCCCACCGCTTTTGCCATAATTGTTGTTGTGCAGCATTTTCATCTACGCCCATAGATACTTTGTACAACTTACTTGGTGCCTGCGGGTTTAATGCCACAAGACAACTGAATCTTTTACTTTATTCCTGGAAAGCAAAAATGGTGAATGTTTTCATAATGAAAGATGTGGTGCGAGTTGTTGTGCATAGGAAGAAGAAGTTGTCTCATTCAAACAATTTGATAACGTCATTGCTGTTGTTGATATTTATTTACTTACATGAATATTTATAAACATACGTACTCGTACTATATACATAAGTATATATGAAAAATTGTGTTAAGATTTTTCGTTTTCGTTTTAATTACATATTTTCACTTTTTTTTTGTAGCATAAAATAAATTTGTTTTATAATGATTGTCGCGGCTTAACTAGTATTACCAATTATGGTGTTTATTATTGTTATTTTTCTTTTTGCAGCATGGCATTTCATTGTGGTAAAAAGCCTGAGCAATAAGCAATATGCACATGATGTGATGTTGTATGTGGTCATATGTGATGCACCTCGATGCCATGTGATGTAGCGCTGTTGTGATATTGTATTTATTTTCAAATATCGGGTGGTCTCGAACGATTGTATACAAGATTATACCAATCGAGCTGATAACAACTGAAGGTTGACGTCATACACGTGAGAAATTGAGAGAACAATGAAGAAATTGTAGAGAAGCAAAGGAAGAAGCGAATAGATTACAGAAATTCTAAAAGTTATCTTAGTGTGAAAAACAGTTGGCCTAAAAAATACTTCTTTGACGTCAGCGGATAAGTGGATGCAATCAAACCGACGAGGAGACGATTACCGGCGCGCAGAAGACGCATTCTTGCACTTTATCACTACACTGTCCAGCAATAGTTTAGGTATTAGACGAAACTAATATTTTTTAAGAGATTGAGTAGAAAGTAAAAAAAAAAACAATTTATCAGTTTTTCGAAATTAGCCGCCGAATTCGAGATATGGGCCTTTGATGTTCGAAATCGAACCTTTGCTAGGAAATTATCACAAGAAAAATATTAAAAATATATGTACGTGGTCCGCCTTTTCCTCGCCTCATACAATATAGCATAAAAACGTATGATTTAAATGTGGAACGCATACTCGAACACAAAATTACGCAAATAAAGCTTTTTTTTTATTATTTTTTTTGTTTTGAAGCAAAACTTCTTTAGCGGTAGTGATTTTTTACAGTAGTAGTACTACGAAAAATTAATAATTACAACAACTACTAATTACTACAACAGCTAATTACTTTTACTGTTAATTACTACTACTTTCACTACGACTACTATTGCTACTACTACTAGTTACTACTACTAATTACTACTACTATTTTTACTAATTTCTACTACTATTTTTACTAATTTCTACTACTATTTTTACTAATGCTACTACTACTATTTTTCCTGATTTTTTTTTTACTAATTTCTACTACATTTCTACTAATTACTACTTTTTTAAAAAATAATTTCTTTTACTATTTTCACTCAAGCTAAAAATAAAAATCTAAAAAGTATGTTATAGAAGTCTCTCCCATATTTAACTCCATATCTCTTTGTAGAATCACAAGTTTTCCTTCTAGCTCGCGCGCTTAGATGCACCCGTGTTGTGGTTTTTTTTTCAATCTTGCAGTTTTAACTTAATTGTAATTCTCGTTCAAAATCGCGTGGGGGTTTCAGCAGGTTTAAGCAGAATTTGCTATTCTGATGAAGATATATAATTTGATTCTCATTGAAGTGGTATAAAACAAAGACATGCATTTGATTGGATTTGAAACAACACGATACCAACATCAAGAAGCAAACCAAAAATTATCGAAGAAATTCGGCGAATCTTCGGGCTATATGATGGAAGAGTAAAATTATTTTTATTATTATTATTACAGCAAACTGCTATCACTAAATGATCTACTAAATGACCTGGCGCGCTTAACAACACCCTTCTAATAGAGATAATGCGATACAATTTTCAAATAATATGTAGTTTTGTGGCTAATACATGTTTGGAATTTAAATTGAATCGGCCTGTAAAAACGGCTTGTTGAAATATCGCCGCTACAGACAGAACTCGCTTATTTTTTAAATATTATAGTCATATTCATGCGGATAATGTGTGTTTTGAATTTAAAACCAACGGTTTATAGAAATATCATGACTCCACCGCCGCATATGTTCTCCCGCCTAAATTTGTTTATTAATTGCCCTTTGCATTTGTATCCAGAAAACGCATTTCGTGTTTTCTCACTTATTTTAAATTTTGTATGATTTAATTAAATTTGAGTTTTCAAATAGGTAACAATCCCCTCTAAAATAGGGGTATGTGCTAGTGCTTGCCAGGATAAATCGTTCGACTCTTATCTTTTAGTATTTGATAAGCTTGTGTGTAATTAAATTAATATTGAAACTTCGGAAAAATGTCAGCCATCTTTAAAATATATCTATAAACTTTCTTCTAGGAAGACGAACGATTTCATACACTCATTTTACTATTTCATATAATTTGTGTATAATTCAATTAAATTCGACTTTTCAAGCAGTTAGTAACCCTCTTCAAAATATTGTTATGAACCTTCTAACCGCCGAGACGAACTGTCTGACACCCATATCTTAATATTTCAAATAACCTGTGTATAATTTAAGTAAATTTAACTTTTTAAACAGGTGACAACCCCGATAAAAGTCAGCTTTGCACCTTCATACCTAGATCCATCGTTTAGCACATTTATTTTAATACTTCATATAACTTTATTTCAATTTGACTTTTTAAACAGGTGACAACCATCTTCTAAGGAAACAAATCCATACCTGATCGATTAAATTCGACTTTTAAAACAGGTGGCAACCCCTCGTGAAATAAGCTATGAACCTTCATGTCGGAACGAAACGCTTGACACTCATAGTTTAATATTTCATACAATAAGTGCATAATTGAGTTTAATTGAATTTTCAAACAGGTGGCAACCATCTTCTAAGGAAACAAATCCATACCTGAACTTTGGCGGGGTAAAAACTAATAACTTTCCTATGTGTAAGTGTTTAAACAGGTAACAACCTTAAAAAACATATTTTTGAAATTAAACCTTCTTAAACGGATTACATATTAACCGCCATTCAGCTTAAAAATTACAATACGTTTTTCTATTATCAAAATTTGTAAATATTAATTTTTCCAAGATAACAAATATGTCTTCATATATATACAACTTCTTGAAGACACCGCTGCCGCAAAATTTAAAACCCAAATGAAATTACTTTGTGTGTGTCATTTAAAAAACTGTTTCCTTTTTCTTTTTTTGAAAACTTAAGCATCACTTTGGTACTTTTATTTGTACTAAGTATATTCTCGCCGGAGTGTGAGTTGGCTTAAGGTTTGATGAGACCCACCGAGCCGCGCATCCGGTACTTGCAATCATTTTATCACTTTGTTGATTTATAGGAATAACTTCGTTAGCGCAAATCAAAATTACATACATCACTCGCTTCATATTGTTCTAACACATCGTAATTACCTGCATTATTTTTGGAACAAAATATGTTTATTTTTTTTCTGTTTTCAAAAGCGATTCAACTGCTTTGAGGGATGCATCCTTCCAATGGCATGCTACACAACGATGTCCAGTTTTTAACACGTTTATATATCCCAAACTTCCAGCGATATCTTTTCACATTATTACTCTGAATAGGAAATGAAGCATACGATTCGATTAAATTGATAGAGGGCACACGCCAGGGTCTGTTTAGGTAGATATTTTTAGTTATGTGTTAATTAGTTCTATTTATTTTTATTCGTTATATGTAAGTACACTCAAAAACACGAAAGCAACTCGCTGAGGGTGGTTGGAAATATGTACAGATCTACGATTATGTAACATTTTAAAAACTGATATTTATTTTCGAGCTTGTTTGTTTGGAGCGAATTAGCGCGTAAACCAAATAACATTTAAGGTTAGTATCCGATGTATACGAAAATGGCAAAAAACGAAGTCAAAAATAACTTGCATCCAAACAAATGTCCTCAACTTCTTAAAATAATAACGTGTGGAAAATATATATATTTCATTGATTTAACCGTTCGTGGACTTTTGTGTAGAGTTCTTCACAAAATTTATCATCGATAAAAAATACACCCAATAATAAAAGTTACGATCAACAAAATCGAAGAAAAGAAGTTCATTGTGATACCACCTGTTATTTTCGCAACCAAGAATGATTTCTACCACAGAGAGCTCTTCCGGGGTGCTAAAGAAGTAGGAGTCTAAGTACCTGAACATTATTCTCGCAAAGGCAGGGCAGCTGGGCAGAAAGGGTCAGAGACTATATTCAGCCTAACCTGATGAATACCCATCGAACAATGTCCTGTTAGAACTCCTACTAGGATCGAGAGTTGCCGCTATGTTCTTTCGAACGCCCACGGTCCACAATCGACCCTTTGATCCTCGGATGGTGCTTGCAATTCTGCATATCGTAGTAGTTTCCCAGCGCTCGCTGAGTCGACGAAGAGCCCATCTATCTAACAAAAGTCCGTAGGCAGCCAAAGGAGCCCCCACCCTCTACCTACTCCAATGTCTAGGTTTACCGAGGCAGCTGAGACAGCAGTCAGGCAGCACGGGCAGGCAATGCCCACAGGTAACACGTTTAGCATAACCTTGAGCGTAAGAGTGGGTGTGATCCTTAGCGCCCACTGATTCCAATGAGCTCAGATCGCTGCCTCCGCTTTAGCTGCTTAACTTTCGATATCTTATCCAGTGAGTTCCACCAGACAGAGAGAGGCCCCAACTTTTCCCAATAGCACCCCGTCAACAGTATACAGCAACGGATGCTTTTTCGCTCTTTCCTCAATATTTAGAGATATTTGGAGAACTTCCATAGATCACTTTACGATCATGTTTAGCTAACCCTGCATGATGTCAAAAATGGTGCTCAAAAGCTTTCCCCTGACAATGACTGTAAGACCCCAAGCTCCACCAAAAATTTGACTATTGCCTGTGGCTGGGCTTTATTAAAGGCTGTTTCCACAGACCTACTTTTCGAGCACGTACGCTGAGCACGCGGCAATCGCTCACGAGGAATCCCATCTCTTATATGAAGATCAATGAGGCTCTGCAGGGTTTTCAACAGAAAAGAAAAGAGGACCCATGACAAGTCTTACCCACCTTGTAAATGCACGTAACCCTCCCATCCCTACAAAGCTTAGGAAGAATATCCCCCACTTACGCTGCACGGGTAAATGAGTGCCAACCATTGACAAGACAACCGCTCAGACTTTTGTAACTGAGCGGGAATGATGCCGAAGAGTCCCGGGTACTCGAACGCTTTGAAGGAGCATCACCCAGAGCAGGCGACCATTCACTATATTTTCACAATTTTTTTCTACGTAGTATATGAAATCTCAATATGGGTAGAAATCTACCCACGTGGTCAGAAAGCACATATGTATATATTTTATGGTCAACGAAAGGTTAAACAAAATTCGAATTTCTGAGGTAGACCGAACCAAACTGGTTAGGATGTTGGGATGTATAACATACGCCTGCCTTTAAAGCCAACATGCGGCTCCCTCCCGGCTGCTAATGAGCGCAACATGTCTTACAAATGTACGTACAGGGAGTCAGTCAGGCTTGTTGACACTGTAATTACACACTGCAAACTGTGGCGCTTGCCCTGCTCGCCGATATGCATATCATTCTCACCTAGTACTTTTATGAAATCCGACTTATTTGTATGTGTTAAGTGTGGCTACAAAAATGTTTAAATGCTGTGCATAAAATTTGAAACTTTGCGCTTAGCCACCTCTCTTGTTGTATGCCCTTTTTTAGGGATTTTGTGGCTATCTTTTAGTTAAACTACTTTGAGATAAACATATTCGAATACATCTATGTATGTGTGTATGTGCATGTGTGTTAAAAACTTTATGAAAATTTCGCACGTGCATTTTGTTGTTGTTTGCAAAAAAAAAAAAATATTCGTAACGAGCTGAGTGCCAAAAAAGTTGACAAAAATTTATTTATTTTTCATTTTATACAAATTACATAAAAGTAAGCATGCAAATGCTAATATTGTTGAAACTTTCAAGCACATGCATGCATATATCTATGTATGTACATACATAAAATAATTTTTAGTGTTGCTATCACCTACGAATTACACGCTGTTGACATTTTGTTTGCTCGCCATCGAGATGCAATTCCGCAATTTGCTGGTTGCCTGCCTTTGAGCTTTACGCCGTTATGAAAAATCTATTTATACAGATTTAAACTTTGCACATACTGTATTTGTATGTGTTTGTGTACTTAGCACCTGCAGTTGAGGCCAGCTAAAGTCAAAGCTGCGGTAAAAGTGTTGAAAATATTTCAGCTCAGACGCCTAGCCAAATTAAGTTAACACTTCCCATGTTGTGGGTACCTTTTTGAACAGATTTTGCACACAAATTTAAATATATGTGGGTGTTTAAAAGGCAGGATTTCAATTGACATTAAAATGAAACCCGACTTAATTCAAGCCGCTTCTACGATTAATGCTGTTTCCCTTGTGCAACTAATGGGACAATTTCAACCTTTCTCAGAGATTATTTTAGCAAATGTTCATCCTGTAAATATGAAGATATAACGGGTTTTTCAATAGGGACGCTACATAAGTAGACCGATAGTGAAAGCATTTGACATTTGACATTTCTCTTCAGCAAGATTTGCCACTTCATCATGGAAAGATTTACGATCCAACAACGAGTCGAAATTATTAAAATTTACTACCGAAATTCGGAGTCAATGGCCTCAACTTTAAGAGCGCTACGTCCAATTTATAGTCGTCATCATTTCTAGCTGAATGGCTTCGTCAATAAGCAAAAAATGCGTTATTGGACAGGCAGCAATCCACACGTACTCCATGAATCAACATTGCATCCCGAAAAAATTACGGTTTGGTGCGGTTTATGGGCCGGCGGCGTCATTGGGCTGTACTTCTTTCGTGATGATCAAGACCGGCGCGTTACTGTGAATGGGAATCGCTACCGCTCAATGATAACCGAATATTTTTGGCCCGAATTGGATGATATGGACTTGGACAATATGTGGTTCCAATAGGACGCCGCCACAAGCCACACAGCGAATGTCACAATCGATTTATTGAAAACCAAGTTTGGTGAAAGTGTTATCCCATGAAATGGCCTATTGGTCAATTGGCCGCCTCGGTCGTGCGATTTGACGCCGTTAGACTATTTCCTGTGGGGCTACATCAAGTCTGTGGTCTATGCCAACAAGCCAACAACGATTGATGAACTTCGTGCGAGTATCGAACGTGAAATTGCAGCAGTATCGGCCGATTTATGCTTGAAAACCGTCGAAAATTGGGTTCAGCGGCTGGACTTCCGCAAGCGTGCCCGTGGTGCCCATGCAAAAGAAATCGAGTTCCATACATAATGACATCGAATGTACTTTCACAGGAATAAAGAATTAAATTCATATCCTAAACCGTTTTTGTTTTATTTAGAAAAAGAACTTTTGTAGCGTTCCTATTGAAAAACCCTGTACATCACTTCAAACTTTTAGTTGTATCATTCTTTCCACTGGGATAATAAGTAATCTTTACTTTCATTCTTTATTCCTATAATTTTTTAAAATTCTTATTTATGAACCAAATCACAGAGAGCAAGAATTTGTTATCGTAACTTTAAAAAAAAAATTATTATGTTTTTGTTTAATTTTACATTTAATTTAATTTTCTTCTGGCGCAAATTCATTTGTTCAATCCTTGTTTCCAATTGGGGGCAGCTAGCAGGGAGAAGGAACGACTGACATGTTGCACTCGTCCAAAATCACTTAGCTATAGCAACAATGAAGTAGGTAAACAATTTATTTCTAGAGAGAAATGCGTAAAAATCTAATTTTTGAAAAAAATGTGCGCATATGTTAAAACAAAATATAGTTCTTTAAGCCATTCCGAACAAATTGTGAAGTACTGAAAAAAAATATTGTTTGTATAAATAAAAAAATCTAAAAACAATTGAAAAAATGATTTTATAGAGGCTGCAGGTCATTGGAAAATTTGGTCAATATATTAACCTATCTTTATGAAAAGAGTAATAAATGCAGAGCATTTTTATATTCTATTGCTTTTTATTTCTAAAATTAGCCTGGGAGAGGTTCCTCTTTCACTTTTTTTCCAACAATTTATTGAGCGGATCGAGCTTCATATTGCCTTTTATTGTTCGATGGTTCAAGATTTTCGAGGGATTGCCGTGATCTTTCACGATTGCGTATTTCGCAATTTTTATCAAATAATATAAGGCGATTTGCCACTGCGTTTCGAAAGTGTAGCAAGTCCATTACGAATTTTTTAGAGATACTTTAATTAGCGCAGTCTTTTCGTTTTATTGTCATTGAGTCTTTGAAAAGTGTAACGCTTAAGGTCGGGTCCCAAAACATTGACATTCTCCGTAATTGCCTACGTTCCATTGCGATACCTATTAGCACCTGAATTTTCTCTTTGGTGGCATTTTTATAGCCTCCAATGGCCTTTTATGGCTTCGAATATTTCGGGGAGAAAAAAACTTTTGGAAGTAGCGAAATGGGTTCTCAGAATTTGTGTCTTCTTGAACGGAACCTGACGAACAACAAATTGTGTACTATTTGAATTTTCAACTTCATATTCCGATTCGATCGCTTCAAAAACCTTTTCTCGAAATTTGGAAAGGCTTAGTTCAAGAACGCTTGCTTGGGTAAATAATATAAAAGACCACAAGAATCTCATCATCGGGATCGATACCTCTTTCTGCTAGCATACCATGATCGTTTGCATCTTCGTCCACATTATCATTTTCTTCTTCTAAATCAGATAACTGTGCATTTATATTATCCAATATATTAACTATTTCGCTTTTAGATAAACCTATTTCACACGAACTCGTATTAAAGACCTTTTTTAGTTGTAAATTGTTGTTGTTAATTGTGAAAATATTCTGACTGGCTCACAATTACAATTTTAAAACGCATTTCTCCACAAACAATATTTTTACGTAAAAAATATTCTAATATTCATGTGCTTCCCCAAATTTCAAATTTCGCGCGCATGCAGCAAAGCCTGTTATGCCGAATGTAATTTAAAACCCTTTCTTGATATTTGTGCATGATATTGACCAAATTCAATTTGTGCAATACGAGGGTTGTCTTTTATATTTTGCGCCTTCGCAACACTACATGTGATTAGCTGTAATTAGATATTTTTATCATAAACTTGCATATAACGTTTTCACTTACGAGTTTTATTTGTGTTTATTTTAAAAATTCATATTGCCTAAAAATGGAATTATCCCGTGAACATTTTCGTGCGATGATTTACTACGATTTTCGACGTGGATTATCGAGACAGGAGTGCATCAATCAACTTGCTTCTACTCTTGGTGTTGAATCATCACATTTAGCCACTGTGAAACGATGGAACAACGAGTTCCTAAGTGGCCGCCAATCTTTGCAGGACGAATTTCGTGAAGGTCGTCCAAAAACGGTGGTTGTGCCAGAAACAGTCGATCCTGTGCGTCAATTGGTAATACAAGATCGTCATGTGCCATATCGCGAGATAGAGGCATCCTTGGCCATTAGTGGGACCAGCATAGATTCAATATTGCATGAACATTTGGTCGTAAAGAAGATTTGTTCTCGTTGGATACCGCATAATTTGACAATTGCCCAAAAAAGACTCGTGTCGATCGGTGTAAAGAAATGTTGAAGAAATTTAGCCGCGGTGGATCAAAGCACATCTATGACATTGTAACAAGTGCCGAATTTTGAATCTTTGCATATGAGCCGGAAACAAAGCAGCAATCGACTGTATGGGTGTTCCAAGACGAGTTGTTCGCGCAAGAAGCACCTCAAAGCAAATTGTCGCCAGTTTTTTCGGAAAATCTGGTCATGTCGCAACTGTTCCACTAGATAAACTTAAAACGGTCAATTCTGAGGGGTATACAACCATTTGTTTGCCAAAAGTTTTTGGAGAATTAAGGAAAACTAACCGCCGAAGACAAATCATTCTTCACCAAGACAATACGAGCTCTCACGTATCGATTCACACAAGAGAGTTTTTGAGGACTCAAAAGGTCGAATTGATGGGTCATCCGCCTTGCAGCCCTGATTTGGCACCTAATGATTTCTTTTTATTCCCGAACATCAAAAAAAAAAAAAGCGAGGTCAACTTTTTTCAACGCCTGAAGAAGCTGTAGAAGCCTTCAAACAGCTCGTTTGTGAGTGGCAAAAGTGTTTTGAAAATTGGTTCAAACGAATGCAGATGTGTATTGACTTGGATGGATAATATTTTGAAAAACAATAAAACTATTTTCTTTAATATTTGACTGTGTTTTCATTATAAGGCGCAAAATATAAAAGCCAACCCTCGTATATTGTACATTAGAGTTGCGTGCATTTGTACATTATATTGCACAATTTTTTTTTAGGAAAATACATTATTATTTTTTTGTTGCAAAATTATTCAAGTGTGACAATTTGTTATTGAAGAGTGGAATTTTGACTTTTATTTTAAGTACACATCTATAGAAAAATGGTTTCCATATTTATTTATAATATTGAATTTTGGTTGTACCGTTCTCGACAGTTATTATTTCTTTCATGACCGTTCTTGCAAAGTTACATAAAATCATTCATCTCTACACTGTGTTTATAAGCTTTCATAATATAAAAAACAGAAAATTGTAGTTTTGAAACTCGCAACGTTTTTCTCCAAAGCTATGATAGATCAAAATTTTCAGACCAACGAATGGTAGACTTTTTTGTACAATATATTGACCAAATGCAGGGTAAGGGTATTTAATTTTTTTTTTAATGAGGACTCTTATATTAAATGTGTTTACTTCATGAATAAAAGTTGTTTAAATTTTCAAAATGATATTTGAAGCTCGGTTATATTCGAACTTAGACTGTTCTTTTCTTTTTCTATTCATATTTAGAAAATGGATTATATTTCAACCGCAACGCTGCAGAGGACAGAAATTTAAAAACCCTCAGAGCGATTGAGCGTGTTCAGTTTATCAACCACTTATTATTATTATTCATACCTAAGTATATATGCATATATAAATATCTGCTTGCATATAATTTTCATTTAGAAAACCTCCAACTTGGCGTAAAGTTAATGTGGAAAAAAAGTTCCGGAACCAGGCAATTTAAAATTCGTTAAAATTACCACAAAAATTGAATTTATATGCGAATGCACCAAAGCAATTCACACTTTGCATCACAGCCTTCGCTGACTACACTTGATGGCCTCAATTGAATATATTACATAGTATATGTATGAATACACACACACACATATGCATACACCCACCCATCTACCCACATAGATACCTAACTCCTCGTACGATCGCGGCCGGCAAACGCGACCCCTGGAATAAGTGGCTTTACTGCCACGCTTTACCTTTGACGTTGTCCTTGTAGAATGTTTGTTGATTTTTTTTTTATTTCACACATGATTTTTGATTGCATACGTAATTTGCGTTCTCAACATGGCAATGTTTGCCGTTATTTTTGTTTTCATTGCTTTATTCCTGTTTACTTTTCACACCTCATGCGCATAAGCAGCAAAAAACAAATGTAATGAATAAATTTTCGAGGCAAAAGCTTCGACTCACATACCTTTGGTAAAATAAGCGCTGCGTTCAAATAAAAAACAGAATATATATATATACATATATGTATGTATACTTGTGCGTGTATAAATTGAAAGCTTTTTGAACTTTGTTGCCGTGTTGAAACCGGTGTGTTTTGTGAGTACTTGTAAGACAAAAAAAAATTGAGACAAAATGTGTAAACCTTATGAGATTTCAATGCAAAATAAAAAAAAAATAACGACTCTAATAAATGTAGTGTTGAAAATTTTCAATTTCATTCAATTTACGCGAACAAATTGGCGAAATTCAGCTACATGTATCTATATTAATGTTGCTGTTGGGAATCGCTATGGCTTCGGGTGCTGATTTATGGAAGGAATTTTTTTTCAAGAAAGATTGCAATGAATGCGAAAAGAAAATATAAACCACATATTATTAATCTAAAAAGTCAATGCTTGTTCTTCCTACAACGAAATTACTTATTTGTACGGCAGAAAACACTCACTGAATATTCGTTTATAAAAATCAGTGTGTTTTAATTTGAAGCATTGGATGTGTTAGTGTCAATCTGAGCTGTTGATGATGTAATCTACGGTTGCCTTTAAAAGTTAAAAAAAAAATAGTTATATAAAAAATAAATAAAAAACAGGTAACGAAGTGTCTAAGTTCGGGTACAACCGAATATTAAATACCCGGCGCAAGTTCTATGTATTTCCAATAAACCGTGGTTGTTGTATGCTATAAAGCTAGTGAATCTAAGAATCTTTATTTTAAAAAACTAAATGATTTTTTCTTTACTTTAATAAAAACTAAAACTAATTGGTATACTTTTAATGTAAATGTGAACATACAATTATATACTTAGGAAAGTATTATTTAATTTTTTTAATGTACATACGTATTCTGTATTATATTAAATAATTTCCATACAATACTTGTAAAATATAAATACTTAAAATTATACTTTATAAAATTATACTTTTCTTCTAAATTATAAGAATATATAAAATTTCTAATCCTATTCTTAATATTAAAATAGGGGAATTTGGTCAAAGACTGAAATGCAAATACTAACTGGTAACTTTGACCGTTTCATAAGTAATTGCGTTAACCATATTACTATCCAAATTTGAAAACGCCCGGTGCAGGTGTAGTAGAACATTCTAAACTAAAATGGATATAAAATTGCTGTCCTTCAGAAGCTTTTCTATTTTGTCCTCAGTAGACTTTAGACATAGATTAAAATCCCCAAGGGTTATGTCTTTCTGATTACAAATGTCATTACTAAAAATATCGCGGCTTATACAATATAATTTTCAAAAGGTTTCTTACTCAGTTGAAATGCAAAGCATGCCGCGGGCACCCCCAGTGCGCTAGATTATAAAGCAATGTTTATTAATGGGCCCGTTTCTTTGTAACCTAATTGCGAAAGAACACCAGGTAGGACAACAAAATACTTGTAAAACAATTGCAGCGTTCTTTTGCGACTCTGGTGCAAAGAAACATGCCTAATATAAGGATATTGGTAATGAAATCGATATAGCGAGTTAAGAATGCTGATAACGGTATATATTATTATGCATAGCAAGACCATATTGATAACTAAGGTTGTAGAGTTTCTGATTCGCTCCTAAATCTAGCATCTCCCACCTAGAATATCAAGAGTAAAACCTTGTGAAAAAATGATAAGTTTTTAAACTTCAATGTCATGTTAAAAATTGAAGCACATGTGGAATTTTTAAAGGAAGTTTGAATTAAAATTTACATAAAAGTTTTATATAATAAAACGTACCCTTTTGCTGCAAAAAAATCAATGCGCCTTAATTTAGATTTAAAATTAACTTCAATAGAAAGATGTAGTAATATATGTAAACTGGAACAATAACTTTAATATTGCGTTTTTTTTTGTTGTTTGTGTGAAATATTTTATTTTGTTCGTATTTTTTTAAATAAAAGTATATTGAAACAAAATTGAAATTGAAAATTCTACACCCTCGATCCCTCCGGAAAAATAACTTTGGTCCTGATGCATGGGATAACTATACCAATTATCTTAACGATATCGATAAGCCAAAGTTGATGGCAATAACACTAACGATACTGATGATAGTAACGGTTACTATAAAACTGTTTGCTGACGATGCATTAACCCTGCTGTTAGGTTAAAAAAAACTTACGGATCTTAGGTTAGAGGACCATTTGGTCCATACTGCAGTTTTCATACAAAATAACAATTTAATCTTTTATATTTAGTTTGGTTCAATACTTGCTAAATATTATTATTTTATTATTTACTCAACTCTGGTAAAACCCAGCACCAGTGGCCTGCTCTAAAAATGCTTCTAGTTCAGGAGCTCGAAAGCGAGGAATTTGTAGTTGCTGCAAGTCTAAGTCTGATGTAAAATGCTCCATTTGCAGTGCGTTTATTTGCAAAACCAACCGAAAAACATTTTTTTGCTCATCATGTAGTGCCAAAAAATATCGAACAAACTAATAAATACTTATTTTTGGAAAATTAATGTAAAAAAAATCAAAGAAAATATACTATGGACCAAATGGTCCCTTAACCTAAGATTCGTAATTTTCAATTTATCTTAGTCCAGTTTTAAGTCAGATAATTAAATTTTCGCACATAATATTGTTTTATAAAAAGACCACCTGAGCTGAAAAATTTAGACAGTATATATCACCGTTCCAAAGTTACAAAGAAAAAAAAAAAAATTGGACCAAATGGTCTTAACCTAACAGCAGGGTTAATTTCGATATATGTATGATAAAAACGAAAGTAATATAATAGAAAAGCTACAAAGTGGACTTAGATGCTCTTTATATTTGGCTGTGTGCTAATAAACTTAAAATTAATATCGCAAAAACTAAATACATGTTAATAGCAAGGCAGAACATTGCTGATATCAATCAATGATCAAAATAAATAATATGGCAATTGAAAACGTACAGAAATTGAAATACCTGGGAATTATTATAGATTAAAAATTAAAATTTGATGCTCATATTGATTATACAATAAGTAAAATAACAACAAAATAATGGTTTATTAAAACAACATGTCAAAGTTTAAATAATTATTATAAAGTCAAAGTACATAGATCTATAGTTGAGCCTTACTTTATCTATATTTCTCTTAATTCTTCTTAATTATGAAAGATTCGCAGAGTAAAAAACTGCAAAAAATGCAGAATAAAGCTAAGCGCTTTATATTAAAAAAACGTTATTATACTCCTTTGAAAGTAATGCCTGCCAGTTTAAATTGGATGAACGTAAAATAGCAGGTATTTTTTTACACAATTAAATTTATTTACAATATAAAGAACGGGTATTTGCCTGATTATCTAAGAGCATGTAATTTAACAACGAGGTTCATGACAGAAATATAAGACAGAAAAACTATTTCAAATTGCCCAATTATAAAACAGAATCTGTCCTTTTTATAAAGGGTTAAAATGTTTTAATGAATTACCTGAAAATATCAAAAATTGTGATAATGCCTTATTCAAAAAAGGATTATATGATTACGCGAAATTGTTTGAAATTGAAAAAATAGATGTTGTGGTTTGTGTTGATCTATGGTACAAATTTCAATATTTCATCACCTCATTATTTCACATTCAAATACTGTACATATTGATTATTAATGTGATACTATTTTTTCAGTGGTTTGTATGATCTAGGCTATAAGAAGTCATAATAAAAAGAAAATAAATAAACAAGTCTAATAGTAACCACTAAGCATACCGAAATTAATTACAATTAAGATAAGATAGACACCTTTCATGGTTAATATAACAGTTTATGTGAAAAATCGATGATTATTGAAGCAGCGATCGAAAGAAAACCGAACGAAAGTACGAAAAGTTTGTGCTCTTTTTGTCATACTGACCCGAACACTAACGATACACGAAACATTTCAATAGCAGGTGAGTACAAATTAAACGAATTTCTTGTCATAGAGAGAATGAGTTGAGAGATCTTTGAATTAGATCAGTCCGAGTAGATAGGTACAATATCAACGGGATATGCAATCATTGTCGTTTCAATGCGTTTAAATTCCTGGAGGGAGATCTCTAGTATCTTATTCCATAAAAGCGGTGGCATTACTCCCCCCGCGGGCATACCTCGAAGAACTTAATTAATAATATTAATTAAATTTAAGAAATAATAAGCTGTGATCTAGTAATATTGTGTTTAGTGTTAAAAAAAAGTTGTCTTTATTTTGATGCCGTAATTTTTTATTTCAATGGAAAAAAGGTTCATTCGAAACGAAAAGAAGCCCGCAAAGATTTAAATCTGTGTTCTCCAAAAGTAGTAAATATTTCATGCGCTAATTTATTTACAGTTTGTTTTTTTCTTTTGATAGCTCTTTTTCCTCTGTCCAGATACTTTTTTTATGTAGATTTTTTCGGTTCACTCTTAAATTTAGTTATTTATTGTGATGTGCATTATTTTTTGACGGGTTTAGAAAACACAGGTACTTATAATACGATAAATTTTTTATAAGGGTTTGAGAAAATATAAAATTTTTTTAATAATATTCACTCACTGCCTGGATTCATCAGTTTAGCAACCGTTGGCCGAACCGTTAGATGCATTTGGTGGCATAACTCATTATGTCTATAAATCTCGATTTTTTAACAAAGCAATTTAATTGGAAGATAATTGGTTAAATAATTAAATACATAACACAACTTTTTGGCACATACTTTTTGTTTTTTGGTTTTGAAGCCTGAAATTCCACACCGTCTTGGTTTTACCTGAGATATTATATAAAAAACATAAACATACATTTAATTTAATATAATAAAAAATAAAATGTCATATCTGCAATCTTTAATCCTTACACTAAACCCATAGGTCAATTTGATTAATCTATCCATCAACCGGTAAGCCAATTCGTCTATCATGAACTTTGCGGCCATAATGAAGATTTTCTTTTCAACTTATTGATAAATATTTCAGTAATCTTAAAAAAATAAAAATGCAAATTTTTGCGATATAACCGCACACAAACACAACAACAGCAATCCATTAGATTCATGACAGTGGCTCAATTGGCCACTACGAGTGCGTTACCAAAATTGTAAAATGCAAATTTTGTATCGAAAATGTGGCTTTAGAGCAGGACAGCTTAGCCCTGCCACCCACACAAGGTAACCCCATCATATATGTATAAATAATGTATGTATAATAGTAGTAGCAATATATAAATACACAGAATTTAAAATGAAAATTATATGCGGAAATGCGGAAATGCGTTGAATTCAACTGCGCTAAGCCATTGTACTACATTTGTATCCACATACATACATATACAATGTAGAGCAACATAACGCCAATTTCGAATGACTCTGGAGAATACTCGCGTAGAGCCCTTGCCCTTTTTTCCTTCTCCTTTTTAATCTATTCCGTAGAACGCGTTCAATGACTGCCTTGTGGCAGTTTTTTATGCTCTGCTTTATAAAATGGAAATGTGGTGGGATAAAGGCAAATAAAACAATTTAAATTGAATTCTATGCAGAAGATACATTACACAAACAATTTATAAATTGTACACACACATGCGAGCTGATGATGTGTGCCTGCCAAATTGAATAACCCTGTAGGAAAATTTAAGAAATCGCAAATCGATATTTTTACAATAATATTATACATAAATGTTTTGCATATCAATATTAACAAATTTAGAGAACTATTATTTATGCTGACCTTACTTTTTTAATGTCAAATAAAGTTAAGTCAAACTAGTTTGAAAATCTTTTTCACTTTCGTAGTAGGGGTAGTAAAAATTAAAGCATGCACGTAAAGTTTTTTTATAAACATATATGTATATGTATATATTACGTTTATTTGTAATACAGGATTTCAATTGATAAATCTGAAAACACATAGTTTTTTATATAAATCTGTTGCAAGTTAACATTCGTGACTGCTATTTCTTCATTACAAAATATTAAAAAATATAAAAGAAAATATTCTTTTAAGATATTTTTAAAATATTGTCCTTGTAGGTATGACTATTCTTAAAACTTTCTGTCCCCCTTGAACAAAGTAGATCAAAATAAAGAAATTTTTTTTAAAGTCAAATCGAAATGTCTTTGCTAATTATATAATATCCTGCGTACTTTGCGACACCTCAAAAAGTCCAACGCATTAAATTTTACGTATTTGTGTACTGAAACAATTAGTTTAAAAAAAATTGAGTTCAACTTCAAAAATATTTATACACATGTACATTAGGGTGCTTCATCAAAAAAAGTTGCGATTTTCCAACTAAAACATTTACGAAGAACAGAATCATTTTTATAAAAAATATATTTTTACCGAAAAATTACGTCAGATGATGAACAGTTTAAACTTAAAATATATGTGTAAGCAATACAATAAGTTTATTCAACGGAATCATTATAATGAGATTTGCACAAAAATGAGACGGGAATGGATTTATTTGAAAATACCTTTCGAATGAAATACATATTATAAACTTCGTGATGTTTAATACTGTTTTGTAGCGTTTTATGAAGTGATTTCATTTTATTGAAAAACTAAAAAAAAACTCAAATACTCGGCCCAGCTTACCTACAACTTAATATCATTGCGAAATATTTTAGTAGATGTATTAAGATATAATGATGAAAAATATATTTTTCTAGTGATGTACCTTAATGTACATTTTCTTCAATAAATTATGTCATGCAGTTGTTGTTTTTTTTTTGCACATATGTCATTAAAAAAAAGAGTTATTAAAATCGGTTCAGTGCTTTGATAGCCGTGAGCGCGGCAAACATTCTTAATATAAATAATTTTATACAGTAATATATATTTAGATAACTAAGCAATAAGAAACGTTTACGGGAATACTAATAAAATTATTGCAAACAATTTTTAAATCTTCGATTTAATTTTTTGTATTTTATTGCAGTTTGTATACTTTTCATAACTAAATTAATAAAACACATTTGGTTACCATATTCAGTTTTTATTTCAAATAAATCTGTGTTTCCTCATTAATGAACTTTGTAAATTATTCTGGAAACTCATCTGTTACTTCTTTAAATTCAACAAACGATGAATGAGGTTTTGTTCTTGTTGACGTTGAACGAGTGTGTTCGTCCAAAGTTTCAAAACAACTATGTATATTGATCAGCGTTTTTTTTATTTTTTTATTTTTTTTTTTGTTTGTCTATATTATTTTCAGGCATAGCTTTTATAGTCTCATTTTCATAATCACGCTCCTCTGGAGCTAAAATCTGTAGTATATTATATGGTGGGTTAAAGAACAAAACCACAAAATATATTGAAGTTTACTGGAACCTTTTATTCAAATCTACAACTGTAGTGGCTTTGAAATCCGATATAACATCCAAATCAAACAATATTTCATTTACCTGAAATTCCTTAACATTCTATAGAGCTAATTTCTTTTAGTTAATATCTGCTGAGCATCTTGTCACATTTCATTAATATTCGACAGAGTTATGAATAATGAGTTCCACCTGGTTTTTACATGTAGCTCCGAAGATTTCGATATCTTGTTGTTTAACCCGGAGTTGAAGGATATCCAATTAGTCCCCTTTGTTGTTTGCACTTCTTGTCTTTTTGTGACAAAGCAAAGAAAATTGCTTTAACAATTTTGTATTCCCTAAGAATTCAAATAGATTAATGGATGTGCTCTTTGTTCGTAATAACGTAAGCCAAATCATTAAAAAAAAACCATTTTATTTACTTAAAATACGAACGGATAAATTGTAGTTATTTTCAGACACAGGGCACCAGTAAAATTACCAATTTTTTTCTAGAAATAGAATATTTACGATAAGAATTAAGTACTATTTAATTTTTCGCTTTTCGCTTTTGGCTTATCGAATTTTTATATTCATTTGGTGTTATCCCCTTTTACATTTATAGGAAGTTTGCAGTTGCTGCTAAATTGGCTTAGCGAATTGTAATTCCCAATTTAAAGTTACTTTTCTACCAAGCTTTAGGATAAATTTTTGCTTTGCTATATCGCGATTTACAGAGCCTGTTTTTGCCTCTTCGGAAATTATAGCTTTAATTTTTTATAGGCTTTTATGGTTCATTAAATCTGTTTCCTCGTAGTAACACCAATGTTTTATTGGGCAATCACGACAAAAAAAAATGAACTAAATATTATTTCCTCTATCCTTACAATATTTCTTTCAATAGTATTCAATTATTTGGTCAAGTGCTGTGCCTAGTTTTGAGTGGAGTAGTTTGGAAATCAACTATTTTTAGGAGACATTAATAAACCGCATTGTTTTTAAAAAACGTATTTAAAAAACACAAAAGTGGCAGCAATTAACACGTGAAAATTTTCGAAGTCCTTTAGGAAATAAATAGGGTGAAGATAGATGACGAATATTTTGCTTTTTCTTGCTTCGAAAATTTCCACTATTATCCTTCTTTACATCGTCTTCCTCTTCTTCTGCTCTATTTTGATTAAATTTACCAGCAAATCAGACCAACGCAGCAATACTTCTGGCGATAAATTTTGCATTCCCCCATTGATTTTCTTAATGACTTCCATTGGCTTGGGATAATTCACATAAGGCTGTGTCTTCAAAAAAAAAAAAAAAACACAAGAAATAAAGCTGGGATTGCTAAATCTGCTCACCTTGCCGGCATGTGAATACTGTCAAATGGTTTGTGAAATTACCTGGACACAGTCTAAACGAGTGAAGCGTTTTATGGATTTTTCATCATAGAAATGCTAACTATGACATAAGTGAACTGACCTTCGACGCTATTCGGAAAGTTACTCTTTCTTCCAATACTTACTTACTTGATTGGCGCTATAACCGCTTACGCGAGTTTGGCCGAACTTCTCCTACAATTTGTGGTGTTCGTCTTGATGTTGTAACACAAATTGAGGGGCCTACAGTTTTACGCCAAATCAGAACGGCGAATGTTTTCTTGTGAGAAGTATTTTTTTCATGGCAGAAATTCACTCGAAGGTTTGCCATTGCCTACCGCGGATAATTCTATTAGGAAAAAGCTTTTCTGTATTTTTTTTATGTCATTTGCTCCGGTCAGGATTCTAATCGGGGACCCATCGCACACGCTACACACTCGGCTATGGCGGTCGCCAATAGGGTGACTTATTTTTGGCTACTCATTACATAGTTTTCCATAATTACACTTCTGATGAAACGAGCGTTATAGTTTGTATTTGTAAGGAAGGGAAATTTAGAAATACTGCAATTTTACGTGAAGTAATGTAAATACATTTACAAGTAGTCGTCTCTCGCTCGTTGAAAAGTATCAATAATTTTCTGATATCGATAACCACAATAATTCGGTAAAAATACAGCAAACAATTACTATGCCGATAGTGAAAAAAAGTATAATAATTATAAGCGTAACGTTACCGATAATATATTCTATAATGTGATCGCTTTCGAGTGCTATGTAGCATTTTTGCAAAAAAATAAAAATAAATTATCGTGACATTACTTAAGCTGCCACTTTCACATCAAAACCTCCAACGCTCTAAGCCCACTTTCTCCTGCTCCTTTAGTCGATACAAATTTTTTGTATACAATTATAATCAAAGAAACTGCTTGCCATTTGTTTAAATAACAGTAACTCCAAGCTATAATCGTTGCTCATTATATTTGGAACAGGTTTCCTAGAGGGTTGCAGGGGGTAGATACTTTTGAGTCTGTCGTATGTGAAGAAGATGTAGCGGATAAGTTGAAATGCTTAAGCTGATGATAAGTATGTGGATTTTATTGTTTTCATTTCATTCCTTATCTGCAATTGCTCTTACTTTTTTAGTTTATGTTGATTTTATTTATATTTTTTTCTTGGCTTTTTGTGTTGCTGAGTCGAATGCGACCGCTGAAATCAATGAAATATTTTTTTAAGGTTTATCACTGAAGCAGAAAATATAAATGGGATTTAGAGTTATTTCGTATTTCGTATTTAGCATGTAAATTGGAAAAGTTTTTTTTCTGCTACCATGTGCGAGATACTACTAGATGTATGTAAGTAATTACATTAGATAGGGTCAATTCCAATACAAACAAGTTTAAAATGGAGACTTTTTAATTGATCTAAAATCAATGAATACAGAAACTACTACCGTGTGTTGAAATATACGATTGCAAAATAACACTAGATACATGTAAAAATAAAATAAATTTGGTAATTATTTTGAAAATAAATCAAGTTGATTTTTTTCTGATTTTAGTTTAGTTTTTGGTAAATATAAACATAAATAAATAAATAATACCGCTACCGTAATCAAAACCAAAAAACAAAAAGTTACGTCTTGGAATACAAAACTATTTCGGGACCATTTCGGGTCGATTTCAGAAAAAGTTCTTGGTTATTTTGACACTTATTAGGGATCAGTTGGGAACAAGTCCCAAAATCCTAAGGATTACTCTAGTAATAAGCAATGTCTGTCTCTCAGCTTAATATAGTATTCTGGAACTGTCGCAGCATCCGAAATAAGTTTATGGAACTTTTTGATTATTTAACCAAATCTAATATTGTTGTATGCATGCTCTCGGAGACGTGGTTAAAACATTCTGATAAACTGTATCATCCGGATAACGTATGTGTGCGTAAAGATAGGGAAATTGGAGTAGGTGGTGGTGTTGCCAAATTAGTCAAAAATACTATAAATTTCAATATCATAAATATTAACACCAAAATAATTGAAAATAGTGGAATTATAGTGACTTCGTCAGACAATAAATCATTTAAACTTTTTAGCACTTACTTTCCGGGCGGCGCAAATACCCTGGAACTTCAGAACAGTTACAAAAACGACTTAAGAAAACTTTTCAATTTGAGTGGATCATATATTTTTTGTGGTGATTTTAACAATAAGCATCGAAATTGGGGTTGCTCGCGAGGAAATACCTGGGGAAATATACTTAATGGTTTTTCCACATTTTTCCCCATAAATGTTTCCTACCCAAATGACCCAACATATATACCTTCATCTAGCAGGTTTGCACCATCAAATATTGACCTGGTAGTCTCGAATGCAACCATGTATTTATCTCAACCCTTAACGATAAACAAATTTGATTCCGACCATCTACCGGTTAAGTTTTTGCTTAATTTAAATTTCAAGCTCAATGACAACTTTATAATGGACTACGAAAGGACAAATTGGAAGACATACCGTTCTTTTATAAAAAACTCTGTATGCAACTTGCCAACCAAACTTGGCTTAGTTAGTTCCCCGGAGGATATTGATAATAACATAGACTTTTTTACTGCGAAAATAATGACCGTGGTTCGAAACTCTGTCCCTCTTAGAACTCCAAAACCAACTTTCTTAAGCTGCCTCAATTTATTTTCAAATTAATAAAAATAAGAAACCATCACCGCAGGCAATGGAGTCGTTACAGACAGCTCTCTGATCGCGAAGCAGTTACACGCTACTCGGTGGAAATCCGCAAAATGATCTTTGAGTATAGAAATGTCAGTTGGAATAAAAAACTTAGTTCAATTGAAAAGAGAAGTAAGCCATTTTGGAACATTTGCAAAATCATGCGAAGAAGACACTCACAACGCCCACCTCTACGTGAGTCAAACAATACCCTTATCCTAAGTCACGAAAAAGCAAACTTGTTAGCCCATATGTTTCTAGAAAATCATAAGATATCAAATAATTTAGGTACACCAATTATCTCAAGTTTGGTTGACGCAACAATAAACCAACTAAACTTGGAAAATGTAGACACTCCTGCTTCTGAATACGTTGATTCAGGTCATGATGACATAAAAAACATTATGCTCAGACGCCTACCAAAAGAGGCCGTTACATATTTTACTTTCCTGATAAACTCCTGTCTTAAACTACAATATTTCCCTAACGCGTGGAAAACAGCTAAAGTCATACCTATTTGCAAACCGGGAAAGTGCACAAATATAGCCAATAGTTACCGCCCAATTAGTCTGCTAAGTAGTTTAAGCAAGATTTATGAAAAAATCATTAAAAACAAAATATCATTTTTCTAAACTACAAATAATATGATACCTAACGAACAGTTTGGATTTAGGCAACTAAAATCTGCGATATATATAAAATATAATTATAATGATGTAGAATTAAGGTTTATATCATATTCTGTGCAATTTGTTACATCATAAATATTGTATCGTTTTTTCTACTTAATAAAATCATTCATTCATTTCTTTCGAAAATTTAGATGACAATTTTAAAACTCAACAATCAAATAACTAAGTATTGTTCTGAGTATATGATTAAAAATAATATCGTTTACAATGACTCCTCTGAACAAACTACATTCTAACGATAAGAAATTTGACTGTATTTCAAACAATAACAGATTCAATAAATAACAATTATTCAGATAATATAATCACCAAAATTTGTTTATGGCTAGTGTCACCGTCTTTTTGAAAACTTTATCCTCTAGACTATTGTCAACAGCAGCAGGAAAAAATTTGCATTGTTCAGTATATTCAAAAGAATTTTAACCCAGCATGCTTCAAAATGTATCTTCAAAGTAAAATCTATTATAAATGGTTTCTAAACCTTAAAAAACTTCATTCGAGTATGCTGCATAACTAGAAACCTTGTGTTTGGTTCCATGATATAATAAAAAGTTTTTTGCAACCCTGTGTCAGCTGTTATTTCATTTGAAATGAATTCTCAATTTGGTCCACACCTTGTGACATCGGATGAACCTGCATAAATGTCTCACTCTTACAATCAACACTTCAAATACATTTTGAAAATAAAATAAAGTAAAACAGATTCCTGGAATTGCAGCAGTGACGACAACAACCGACAGCAGCTTAGGTCAGATTAAGAATTGAATTATTAAATAAAGACAGACTCAATTTGGAGTTGGAACTCACAAGTACACACCGCAAGAGTAATTTAGTATAGTATAGTTGTTGCATTGGGTTCTCTAAAGGCATTTATTTTTCAACAAAATAGAGTCCCATTTTTTAGTTACAGTATGGACATTTACAGCTACGATTTGTATTTTGGCTTCACTTACAATATCTAAAGCAGCCTTTAACCTATGCCCAGGTTTTTTTGTGGTTGCTATAAAATTGTAATTTGCATCAGAAATACATATATATATATATATATATACATATATATATATACATACATATATACATATGTATATAGTTTAACATCTAAGACCTCGATTTTTCAAAAGAGATTGTGCAGTTTTTATCGACTGCGAATCTTCATATAATATCGGGTCTTGCAATAGGAACGCTACAAAAGTTTTTTTTTTAATAAAACAAAAACGGTTTGGGATATGAATTACATTCTATATTCCTGTGAAAGTACATTCGATGCCATTATGTATGGAACTCGATTTCTTTTGGATGGACACCACGGGCACGCTTGCAGAAGTCCAGACGCTGAACCCAATTTTCGACGGTTTTCAAGCATAAATCGGCCGATACTGCTGCAATTTCACGTTCGATATGCGTACGAAGTTCATCAATCGTCGCTGGCTTGTTGGCATAGACCATAGACTTGACGTAGCCCCTCAAGGAATAGTCTAACGGCGTCAAATCGCACAACCGAGGCGGCCAATTGACTGGGCCATTTCGTGAGACGTGAGACGTTCACCGAACTTGGTTTTCAATAAATCGATTGTGACATTCGCTGTGTGGCTTGTGGCGGCGTCCTGTTGGAACCACATATTGTCCAAGTCCATATCATCCAATTCGGTTTGATTCCTATTCACAGTAACGTGCCGGTCTTGATCATCACGGAAGAAGTACGGCCTAATGACACCGCCGGCCCATAAACCGCACCAAACCGTAATTTTTTCGGGATGCAATGTTGACTCATGGAGTACGTGTGGATTGTTGCCTGTCCAATAACGCATATTTTGCTTATTGACGAAGCCATTCAGCCAGAAATGACGACGACCATAAATTGGACGTAGCGCTCTTAAAGTTGAGGCAATTGACTCCGAATTTCGGTAGTAAATTTTAATAATTTCGACTGGTTGGTGGATCGTATATCTTTCCATTATAAAATGGCAAACCTTACTGAAGAGAAATGTCAAAAGAGCGGGAAAAAGTATGGCGTCATTTGCTGTCACTATCGGTCTATTTTTGTAGCGGCCCTATTACAAAACCCTTCATTTAATGAGGGGCGTGAACCGTATGAACAATTTTATCGATTCGGTGGGACTTTGGGATTTGTTCCTTAACGTGAACTTTGACGCTAAATGTATTCTGAATGCAGTTTTGTCACATTATTTACAATATTTGTGTTCACAAACGTAACCGTTCTTTGACATTTTGTACGAACAAATTTAAAAGCAGTGAATCGCTTTTACTTCATTTATTACGAAAACAAGTTGTATATTTCGTTTATGCAATTGACGCAAACTGTGTGTGAGTAAATTCTTTTGTGGATTAGTTTCTTTATAAAACCAGCTTATAGCTCTGTTTCTTTGTCCTTTGTTTCTCTTTTTTACAAGGTTCACGTCCATTTCTAACGTCCAACTTAAAACGGTTAGGTGGCTGTGGATCAATCGGAGAAGAATCGTAGTTTTTCCTGTCTATTGCGTGACAGGGCAGGACACTCATAGATGTAATGCAGTTCCGACATCGAGTGTTGTATGGGATGCCCATCTTGGCCGCATGGTCACCAATCGAACAGTGCCCCATTATCGTGGCTGTAAGTCTAAATATATTTTCCCTTGACCTATTTAGCAGGTCCACCGGGTCAGTGTTGCTTCGCAATTTTTCAATTGGTTAATCGGTTCCATCTTGTGTCTGCTATTTGTAAAAACTGTAAATGCAGCTTCTTCTTGATTTCCTCTAGCGTACAGCTTCATCCAGGCAAGCTCTAACTCTGCTCAATTCGTCGGCACTCCCGTATATTTTCCTATGTTTGGGAACCCAGATGAGCGAGATTTCCATTGCAATCTAGAATGGAGAATCCAATGCTAAAAGTGCTGCTACGCCGTCGGAGAATTTGCATGCTTTTTGTCTTCCATCGCAGTTGCTTGTCCGCACCCTACTACCTTTCGCTTGGAAGATGCAAACAAAGTCACCGAAACGATAATAGCGTCACATCAATTGTACGGTCCATTTTGGACCCGTCGGTGTAGATGGTGGTGGTGCCCTCCTCGTAGAGATTATCTCCAGTCACATCTTGAAAAAAAACTTTAACTTAAACTTTTGCCGGAAAGCAAGCGATGAAGCAACAAAAAAATCATACGACATTTTTAAATTTTAGTCATTCAAAATAATATTATACCCGTGGAAAAACTCCTGACTAGGTTTCGCTAATGTGTAACCCCATATTAGCCAATCTAATGTATAACTAAATGCATATGTTATATTTCTTTTGAAAATAAATGAAATCAATGACTATTTTCAACTCAAAGCGCTAAATAAAACTTGTTTCATTTTTCTTGACCATAGCCAACTCCCATTGGGACACAATGACTGATGATTCAAGGTCAGCAATAAATGATACATTTCTTATTATTACAATCGAATGATTAATTAATGTCAACAAATCACAAAAGCCATAAAAAATGGTACAGAAAGTACTGTAAAAAAAAATGAGAATATGAAAATCGAGTCAGCAAATCACCTCATAGCTCATCTTCTGTGTAAAACGTTAGCTCACTCAGTCATTTCGTCCGTTAGTGTTCAACAATAAATGAATTGAACAATCAACAATGAAATTTCCACTTTTATGCTCTACTCTGAATTTTGCTATCTACATCTCATTTCATCCCCATTTGATCACACCTCTTTATATATCTGTCTATATCTCTTCTTTTTTTTTGTTTTTTGTTTATTTGACGCTATTCGCATTTTTCCTACGCCGACACGCCATACACTTTGCAGTCATTAATTTCATAGCGTTGGCGATGATTACACCAAACGCTGACTTTTTTTTTGGCGCACTCGTGTCATTCTCTCGCTGCCCTTTTGCTTGTTCACACTTTGTCTGGGAGTTTTTTTTTTTGTTTGTTTTACTTTAATTTTATTCAACTCACTTTTTGTTGACCGTAACTACGTGCTAAGTAATCGATCAATTTGCAACAGTATTGCAAATAAAATGAAGTCATGCGCTTGCACTAACCAAGCATGAAAAAAACGAAATTTTATTAGAAATCAGACTGAAAAAATGGCGTAATAAATGTTAAAAATATTCGGATGTTAGAATAAAAAAAATGTTTTTTTAATGTTTATTTTCAGTGCTGCTGATGAAGGTGATGATGCCGCTGAAATGATCTGTCTACGACTAATAGACTTGCTGACAGTGAAGTCAACAATTGTGAAATTTATTAATTACAAAGGGATTGACTAACCATTCAGCGGTGATTGAAAATATGTGTGTCACAATATTTTGTTTTAAATGTCAGTTCTATTAACATAAATTAAACCTTTTTGAAGTAAAACTTCTTTAGCGGTAGTGATTTTTTACATCGCGTAACGAAAGTCGGGTCAGAATCGTTTTAATAATTTGAACCACTATTGTTACAAATGCCGCTACCAATTTCTACCACTATTTTTACTCATTTCCAAAACTAATTTTACTAATTTCTACCGATATCTTATTAATGCAACTACTAATTTCTACCACTAGTTTTAATAATAGTAGCTTACACCACAAATTTTACTAATTTCTACCACTATTTTTTACTAAATTCTACCACAATTTTTTCTATTGGTAGTACTAATTTCTACCACTATTTTCTAATGCTACTACTAATTTCTACAATTATTTTTAATAAAGCTACTACTAATTACTACCACTAACTGCTACCACTAATTTAACTAATTTCTACCACTATTTTTACTAATTTCTGCCTTCATTTTATTCATGCTACTACTAATATCTACCACTATTTTTAAAAAAGCTGCTACTAATTACTACCACTACTTTTACTAATTTCTACCACTATTTTTACTAATTTCTACCTCTTTTTTCAAATTTTTGCCACTATTTTTAATAAAGCTACTACTTATTACTACCACCAATTTTGCCAATTTCTACCACTATTTTTTTACTAATTTGTACCACTATTTTTACTAATTTCTACCACTATTTTATTAATGCTACTACTAATTTCTACCACTATTTTTAATAAAGCTACAGCTAATTACTACCCCTAATTTCCACAATTTTTTCCATTGATGGTACTAATTTCTACCACTATTTTGTTAATCCTACTACTAATTTCTACCACTGGTTTTACTAATTTCTACCACTTTTTTCTAATTTCTGTCACTTTTTTAATAAAGCTACTACTAATTACTACCACTAATTTTTCCAATTTCTACCACTATTTTTTTACTAATTTGTACCACTATTTTTACTAATTTCTACCTCTATTCTATTAATGCTACTACTAATTTCTTCCACTAATTTTACTATTTCCTACCAATATCTTTACTAATTTCTACTACAATTTTTTTTTGGTAACACTAATTTCTATTTCTATTCTGGAATAGGAATGGAGTAATTTAAGCATAAAATAGAAATAATCCATGGAAGGATTAAAAAAAAAGCTCGAATTCAATTTAAATTTTTTGAAGGTTGATTGTTTCACAAACGCCATAAATCCTTCCACATCATACATTTTAGGTTTAAAACCTTTTTTACACAGAACGAATAATATTATAATCATGCTCACACGATGTTATACAATATGCGTTATAGAGGGTGTTTTTTTGACTGATAGAACTTTCGATAGGGATAGCCTTCACTTGACAGCTGGTAAATGACATTTCGTTTTGATATTTCTGTTCAGTAAGCATTGACAAATCATCATGGAAAGAATGAACAAATTTGCATCATATTTCATTTTTTAATGTGTTTTATTTCTATTTACAGATAGCATTTAGTTGTCTGTTGTTCTTTTTCGGGTAGGCGCAAAAGAGAACAGAAACAGAAATTGTGGCGTAATTCACATTATTTTATGTTTTCAATAAAACGCATAGTAGCTTACAATGACGTAAAACAGAAACAAGTCCAAAGTACTTATTTCTGTTTCTGTTGCTGATATACTGAATTCAGCAACTACTTATTTCGAAAACTTTATTTCACTATCAAAAGACTAATTGAGCAGTTTTTTTTAAACATTTTGTTTTTGTGCGTTACCGTTATATATCCGAATTGTCCGCTTTTCACAATTATGCTAACTATTTACCTTCTCAGAAAAAATGTGTACTAATTTTGGAATAGTTTCAAAGATTTATGTACGTATTGCCAATCCTGTAAGTATCGCTTTATTTTTATTTTCTTATAATACCGTTAAGTGGGCGTGGCTATTTACCGATTTATCTATATCTATATAGCATATATTATATATTAATACTTAAGCTTACTAAAATACAACAGTATTACTCTGAGACGAAAGAGTTTATACGGAAACATGTTTGATGAGGGTGGCCACCCCTTAAATACCGTTGATTAAGTTTGTTTCTAAGATGGCGGAAATTTTACTATTCTGGCTCTTTTAGGGAAATATATTTTTTTAAGGGTTTGCCATCTATTTAAAAGGATAAATTCATTTAAACAAATGGATGAGGTCAATTATTACAATATGGGTATTAAACGAAAGGAGTTTAATAAAGCTTAATTTCCAAAATATTTTGAATGAAGATTGTCATCTGCTTAGAGATCAATTTAGTTAAATTAGCTGCCATTTTACAAAATGATCGTCAAACTAAACACAAAATATGTGTGCACTAAATATTAAAAATCTTTTTGGAGAAGGTTGATAAAATCAATTAAAATTATAATATTGGGTCTATAACTTAATTGTGCAGTTTCCTAAAAGATTGCGTAACTTGTATGTATTCTATCGTTCCAATATATTCCGAACATACGTTGAAAAGCTACTGTCATTGTACGTCTTTTCAGTATACCAGTATGCCATTCATTTGAAGCGTAACCAACAATAATTTTTTTTCACTCAAATATGTCGAACTTTGTGCCTGAAAAAGTGGTTTTGAGGTGAGTTCTTCTTCATTACTTTAATATGAAGAAAACTGCTGCCGAAGGTCATCGTATTTTGATGGAAGTTTATGGTGAACTTGCTCTAGTTAAGCGAACGTACTAAAAGTGGTTTACACGATTTAAAAGTGGTGATTTTGGCTTGGAAGACGATGAACGTACTGGGCAGCCAAAAAAGTTTGAAGATGAAGAACTGGAAGCATTACTCGATGAAAATTGTTGTGATCAGAAGGGTGTGCTGTATTATGAGCTGCTTTAATCGGGTGAAACCATCCATGAAGAACGCTACCGAACACAATTAATTCGTTTGAAGAGAGCAGTAGCCGAAAAACGCCCGGAATATGCGACCAGACACGAGGCAATAATTTTCCACCATGATAACGCTCGGCCCTACGTTGCTATTCCGGTTAAGAACTATTTGGAAAACAGTGGGCCTTATAGCCCACACCTTGCTCCTTCTGATTACCATTTGTTCCGATCGATGCAGAACGCCCTCACTGGAATACGGTTCACATCAGAGCAGGATATCAAAAATTGGCTGATTCATTCTTGGCTGCCAAGCCGGCGCAGTTCTTTTGGGATGAGATCCACAAATTACCAAAAAGATGGGAAAAAGCCATAGCTTCAGATGGACAATACTTTGAGTAATACTATTGCGCATGTTTTTCGTAAATAAACGTTCAGATTTTGGAAAACCCCCGCACGAATCAAGTTAAATAAAATTTTGAAACATGGGTCTAACACGAAGGAGTTTTAGGAAAAAAATATTTTGAAAATACCTGGGAGAGGGTTACCACCTACTTCAAAAAGTAAATAAAATTAGATTATTAAGTTAAACGAAATATAGGAAAGTAGGCTTAAGAAACCCTAATCATGAAAATGAGATATTTAAGGAAATTTCACCATTGTTTGACTACGTTGGGCAATTCTAACAATAAACAAGTTTCACCAAACCCGAACGGAGTGGCAGTTGCCATTGAGAAAAAAATTTCCGCAACTAACCGTAATCGAAAATTACGAAGAAGGGGTAGATTTTGTTTTAGATAGTAAAAAAAAAAATAGAAACCCAAACTAAAAATGAATTAAAAGTTAATATCTTTGGTGAAATTATTTATTCCCGTTTTCGTTACATTTGAATCCACAACGTTAAGCAGAATGCCATGTGAGCGAAGCGGCGGGTAGAATCTAGTTTAGTATAAAGTAGGAAACATGAATTTATATGGTTCTTGTTATAGTATCAACTATATGTATATAAAATTAACAAAAAAAAAATGAGTTATAAAAAAATTTGCTAATGTAGTAAAAAGATCACCGTGCAATCGATTTTGCTTGCCGCTGTTCTTTCTTTTCGCTTATATTTCCAATAACCCTAAAAATTAAGAAGAAATGAAAGTTTATAAAATTTATTCTGTTAAACAATTTAACTTGCTTTGGCTTTATTTTTTATTTGTCCATATTGGTTTTTATTCGTACCAAAAAAAGAAGTTATCTTTGACATCATAAATAGTGTTAAAAATATCGATAGAGCTACTTGAAATAAATCTATCGATATCACTAGTTCAACTACTAACTGAATGCAATTACCTTACATTTAAATACTCAAGCTTTTTTCTGAAAGTCTCATTAATTACACAATAAAAAGACTTTCATTATCTAAATTTATGTCTGCAAATAAATTACAATAATCCAATATAAACAAACGTAAAAAATTTAGATCCGGTAAAATGACTTAATCAATCCCCATTTCGTGCGACGTTCATAAAATTCATAACTAGAGCGTGACAAACTTTTCTTTTTTTTTTAATTCTGCCGTTACGTACATATTTGCCATAAAAGGTAAAAGTAAGTATGAATACAAAAAAAATTATATGTACAAGATTAACATGAAACATATTTTGATTGCAGCTATGATTCACAAAAATAGCTATGAAACACACAAACAACTGTGGTGTGCTTAATTTGATTCGATGTCAGCGTGGTCATAGTATACGCCTTCCATTTGCGCACCGCGAAATGGTCATTTGCACATTCAATAGGCATTGTAATCAGAGTGACATAGTCGGTCGTCCTGCTGTGTTGAACTGTGCGTGTCGTCTGTGTTGTTCATTTCACTCCACCTCGACGTCGCTACTTCATCCCAATTGTTTACAATTTTTTGCAGTAGGCGTTCATTGCAGGTGGCAGTGCCCTTACACAAATAACAACTAGCAGTTTGTCCCTCAAGCAAAAATAAAAATGTAAAGAAACGGGGATACACCTCCACAGGTAATTATACGTGTACTTATGTATATTGCCAAGTCGCGACAATTTTACTTCCGCGCTTTTAAGCTTTATTGCAATTGTTGCATTAAATAATTCATTCCCTATATTCATAACAGAAAAATTTTACATGCACACGCAAATTATAATTAAACACTAAAAACTTGTAAATAATTGGGGGAAAAAATATTTCGCCTATATAAAAAGGGGAGAATGGTGCTGGGGAACGGAAGTAAAGTGTGATGAATCGGCGCTACTACCCTCGGAGTATCTAGGGTTAAGGAAGTAAACAGCGACCTAAAGAGCAGACATTTGACTTAGCAGCATAAGCGAAAGTTCTTAGGTAGGGTATCAAAATCGATTGTCGCTTCATTAGTAAGCATTTTTTTTTTTGTATATATCAATAACGAATGGTAAGAAACTTATGCATATAAAACAGATCACTGTTAGAGTTAGCTATATTTGTACAGCTTCTAATATTTTGTATCAATGCACAACGGTCAAAAATTCCAAAGAGCTAGCCAAAGCTGTCGAAAAAAAAATTTGTGTACGATATGTTTCCGAATGAGAATATCTCGAGTACTATCCGTGTGGCTCATTTTTACCTTGGATGAGAAACAAAGCACCTTTCTTGTCTCCGTAACTCACTTTTGTACTAAGCGTCGCACAATCAACATCTCGTGCTACCTTAGCGAAGAAAAATTTATATCTTCAAAATTATGTCACTTTGCAATAACTGAACTGATTTAAGCATGACATCTCTTCGTAAAGCTGAGAACTTTCATAATCTTGTACCGTATATTGGCTATTAAATTTTCTCCGTTTTTGAAATGAGTATTGAGCGAATGATAATATTCCGGATTTTTGAGAATTAATACCAACTTTGGAAAGGCCTAATAAAAAAAATCCTCTTAGTTCCACCTACATTTTTTTTTATTATTAAGAACATCTTTTTCGTTAAATTTTGTAAAAATCATCTGCACACTTCGCTTCGGTGCAAGGTTTTAGCTTAAAATCCCAATAAATTTTCTTCCGTTGGATGTAATGTTGAGTCAAATTTAATGTAAGCGGTTCCTATGTAGCTATTGAAACTGCTTGTTGTCGAACAAGAAAAAAATAAAATTGCAACAATTAGCAAATGACACGCATTCGAGCATGAGCTTATTCATTCTTTTTATTGGAAATCATGCAATGGCTGTTAATTTTTTATCGTTGATGTAATTATGTTTTTTTTCAGCAATCGTCATTATTTTATAAGATCTAATTTGCTGAATGTCTCATGTAAGATAGATTGCAAATAAAATATAAGTTAAAAAAAAAAAAAGTAATCGGTAACGAAACCTAAAATGGCAGAAAGTATGCAAGAGGAAATTCAAGTGTTACTCACAAAATTCAAAAGGAAATTACAAGGCAATCACCATATCGAAAAAGATTTCTGTAAAAACAATGTTGAATGGCTCAAAGCAACTCTAAACATAACAGGGGCCATCAATGATGACGGCGATAATCAGCGTCAAACTGAATAGAGGAAAGGCGGACGGACCTCCTTCTGATTTCTGCGTATAATCAAAATTGCAATTAGCGACCGTGATAAGTCTCTTTACCATTTTTACGTTCACCATTTTTTCTTATTTTACTACTGAATTTGGGATCAGTGGTCTCAAAAACAGCGGTCTACAACTTTTAAAACACATTCAATGTATTTTTTCCAAAATCGCCCGCCCTCATTTATTCGTAATTTTTCTTCGGCATAATCAATATAAAATTCGTGATCAGTGACCTCGAAAAAGCACATGTAAATTTTTTAGACCGTATTGGTTCTAATTTCTCAGAAGTCTACCGCCACTTTGAATCCGCCATTTTGTTTTCGGCAAATTCAATATCAATTTCGAGAATAGTAGCTTCGAAATTAAAGTATGCAGATTTTTGGACGAGTCGGACAGCATTTTCAACTTTTGGCCAACTTTTCAGTATATTTAACCACTTTGCAATGTAAGGGTATGCATATGCAGAAGCAAATCTAAAACGGCAAAACGGGAACGTAAACGGCATTACTAGATATCTGCTTAAAATACTTTTAGTTCAATCGATTGTTTTCTTATATTAAGCACAAAATTTATCCAGCCTTCAAACAGTTATAGAATTTTGCATATTCGATCTCTTTCTCATTTAAAGTTTAAAAAAGGTTCAATTAAAAAAATTTATTTCATTGCATATTGATTGAAATATGTAAACTCTCGTACAGGTACCTTTAGAATAAACAAAATTTATTTATATGACTTCGGTCGGCATTTCGAAACTAACTGGAGAAGCGTTTCTTTTAGCGATGAACTCAGATTTTATCGAAGAATTTGACGATCGTTGCCTTAAATCTATCATTTAAACTAACTGAAAAAATTTTTTTATGTTTTATTTCTTTATTCGCTTTGCATACAAGAACTGTAGAAAACTCTATATAATAATCGTTCACAAAAAAAAATCGATATTTTTAAAGAGAGCGACGGATAAACTTCAAAATATCGATATTCAAACTTGACATATTTCTAGGTTATTTGTGAGTCCAGCTCACGTAAATCTTAATAGTTTTCGAAATATTTTGATAGAAGTCTTGAAACATAGTAAATTTTATAAACGCGTGACAGATACGCAATATTTTTTGGGGACGCACCCTAATGTATGTACATGCATATGCCATGTTGAACCCATGTTCTTTTTTTATAATAAATTATTGCTCTTATTATTTGTTTTTTTTTTACTATCGAATTTTTACAATACTTTAGGTAAATGCGACTTGAAATAAAAATGTCTACTTATCGAAATATCGACATTTTTACTCTGCATATACAGATATTATTTAGAAATAGCGATGGGATACATATAGATATATTTTTTTTCATTTAGACATGCTTAAAGTCTCGTCTACTACTCCATGATTGAAATTATTATAATCGGGAGATATAAGAATCTTTCAAGAGGGTAGTTAATTTCAAATAACACGAAGAATCATTAACTTTTTTGAGTTTCCGCCACATATGAGTAGCTCACGGTGCAATATTAAAAGGTTTTGAACTTTCGGACTGCTCCATTTGGTCCGCCCTTAGTAGTTTGGAAGTTTTCGAGGATCGGGGGGAAAGAGGAATATGCATTGGGAAATAGTATTAAATTTAATTTATTTAACCGAGCTGAGAATGCCCATTTACTGCATTTGCAGTAAGCTGGTAAGGATGCTTGGAATGGATTTTAGCGCCGGCTCTTTAAATATGAAAAAATTTTGCTCAACCTACTTAATTGTATTTAAAAACTCCTCTCGACATTTCGTTCACCAATGCAAAAGGAGGCTAGAGTGTTGTGAGAAGAAACCCGTGCGGATTATGCAGGATTTTTATATTTTTTCTTTAATTTGCTCTAAAATAATAAAAAAGCTATTGAAAAAAATATTACGGTTTTCAGAACGGGCAAATTTAATTGACGCGCGGTTCGTTTCTTCTTTCCAGTAAGTGGTCACACAAAGCTAAAGAACCGACACAATTTCTTCTTAAACAACCCCTTTGTCGCATTTTTAAAGGACTTTAAATTTATGCTTTTATCCACTTTCCATTTTTATTTGAGATTTGCAACTCAAGATATCTGTGACCTTTCTGCCAAAAAATTTCAAAATTTTTGCCGTGAAATTTGTTTATCTTTAACCTGAATATCAATAAAACGATAAGGCTAAAAACAATGGTACCGTACACACATGGATATAACTTTCTAAATACGTATGAAGGCCTTTGAACGCAACTAGCGTGCACAAGTAGCACTTAAATCTTTTTAAAGCGCTCCACATGCAAATCGATTAGCTAACGCAATGCCCATGCTTGTGTTTGTTGGCATCTGGTGGTTGCTTGCTGTGTTGGTTATGTTTTGCCGGATGCACCGGACGTTCACCTGTGTAAAAAAATAAGGCACGGTGGAATTGGTGAAAGCTATCGCAAATATGAAGGCATATCCACAATTTATATATGTACATATATATTGTACATACATTTTTTTTTTTGTATACCTAGCCCACCGATTTTAATTGCGCAACAACACTAATGAGTGTGAGTAGAGTCAGCAGTGTATTTCGTAAACGCATAATTAGAAGAAAAGAAATTTCCATAAACCCTGCACGACATCAAGATTGCAATCGATGCCCTAAGTGTTTTTCATTTGTTTTTCTTTTTCATATTTGAATTTCTTTGTTATTATTAAAATTTTATGCTTCTTAGTTAAACCCCTGTAGTAGAAAATGAAAGAAAAAATTAAAAAATATGATTTTCGTGGGTAGCTGAAGTTGCGTGTGACCACGAATGGCCAGCGGCTTCCACTTTCTTCTGCATATTCAAAAGAATAAGTAATAGCTTATAATTTCCATGTTTGAATTTTTATTTTTAGTATTTCGATCGATCGCTAGACTGGTCGCTTTATTTTCTTTAATGAAAAGGCAGAACTTTAAGCAAAGTATAATTTGTATGCGAGTTTTTTTTTATTACTTTATTTTACTTACTTTATTTACACTAAGCAACTGACGTGCAGTTCACATATGTGATATAGTCTTCGGTAGGCAGGCCAAGATATTGTACATTTGGTATTGGTATCACATCAACATTGTACAGAACCAAAACAAAATAAATACTAAATTTTATATAACACTTTTACTATTATTTCGTTATATATAATGAACAAAAACAACACACTGAATCAACATAAGTACACGAGTTACGTCCCCACCTACAGAGGTGACGTCACACACGCTACCACCACCTGGCAAATCACCCAGAATGCCAACCCAACTAGTGTAGCGCAGCTAAACTAAAGTCAACATAGAAGAGGACTTTCAACGGAATTGGCACCCTAGCAAAATTTATAACTCACGCACAATTTTTAAAATTCACAAGGTCTCCCACATGCCCTCTAATTTCAAAACTGTAATGCAACTCAGTAACCCACGAAATAGCAAACGACTCGAACGGACGGGAACCACACGAGAATTTGGCAGCGTGTGGCAGCCACCAGACTGGTCTTTCGGCCGAGAATACCAATGCTGTTGCAATGGATGTGGCTTCACTAGGTGGACCCTACAGAAGGCTTTAGTGAAAAACTTACACGTCAAGGTACAAACAGTACATCAGTTAATGCCTGATGTTTACGCCGCAGCGTAAATATTTTCTAACCGCCCTAATGCACGCGTCCATACACATACGCATACATACATGTGCAACTGCGAATTATTCCGCATTTCCCGCCGGATAATTCCTTTTGTTAACTTTTCCATTCACTTCCTTCCAATAAAATTGCGGTTGACGGCAACCGTACATTTTTTCATAACTGGCACTCTATCTCAGGATTTCAGGAGCGACGCAGGTCAACTACCGATTCACACCACAGGTAAAGCAACATATATACAGTTGAATAAATTTTCATTACAAATTAAAACTAAACCAAATCTTTTAATTTTCTTTTCAAATTTCCAACTGTGCGTCTGGACATTTGTACATGGTCCGCTAGGTCAGTCGGGAGTGAATTACTTCTCAGGTATCCTAACAACAAAGAGGACGGTTTAGTGTCGAAAATCTTTAACCCTGCTGTTAGGTTAAAAAAAACTTACGAATCTTAGGTTAGAGGACCATTTGGTCCATACTGCAGTTTTCATACAAAATAACAATTTAATCTTAGTCTTTATATTCAGTTTGGTTCAATACTTGCTAAATATTATTATTTTATTATTTACTCAACTCTGGTAAAACCCAGCACCAGTGGCCTGCTCTAAAAATGCTTCTAGTTCAGGAGCTCGAAAGCGAGGAATTTGTAGTTGCTGCAAGTCTAAGTCTGATGTAAAATGCTCCATTTGCAGTGCGTTTATTTGCAAAACCAACCGAAAAACATTTTTTTGCTCATCATGTAGTGCCAAAAAATATCGAACAAACTAATAAATACTTATTTTTGGAAAATTAATGTAAAGAAAATCAAAGAAAATATACTATGGACCAAATGGTCCCTTAACCTAAGATTCGTAATTTTCAATTTATCTTAGTCCAGTTTTAAGTCAGAGAATTAAATTTTCGCACATAATATTGCTTTATAAAAAGACCACCTGAGCTGAAAAATTTAGACAGTATATATCACCGTTCCAAAGTTACAAAGAAAACAAAAAAAAATTGGACCAAATGGTCTTAACCTAACAGCAGGGTTAAGAGCGACGAGGCGGATTTTCATTGAAGCGGTTACGTTACTAAGAAAAATCCTCATTTCAAGTGCATTGAAAATCCGCGAGTGATGCACGAAGAGTTATTACAACTTAGATGGTGCATCCTCGCACAAAACAAGGGCTGCGTTTCCTGGTGACGCAGTCTCCCAATTTTGTCGATTTGCCCTATCCAGAAAGATCACCTAATTTTACCATCCAATACTTCTTCCCTTAGGGCTAATTAAAGTCACGGGTTTTTGCCAACAAGTTTCAGACAATCGCAGTGCTTAAGGAGAATATGAAATGATCACAAATGTGTAGCAACACTAGCGGCCTCCCTCATCGTTCCAACGTCTGCGGCATTTGCAGTTGCACAGATGTAAAGTTAGAAAAATCTTTCGGAGAATCTTTCCCTCGAACACTCCAAGGGCATTTCAACGTCCATGCTTCTGCGCCTTACTATTGAACGGGCATGATGAGGGACTTATAGGGCGTGGTTTTCGTTCGTCTAGAGAGGATTTTACAGCATTTTTACCTACTCAGTCCAAAGCAGCACTGGTCGTTCAAAAGAGATTCTTTGCTGGCTTTCGAGGCAGGCATTATTTTTGGTGTTAATGCTGGGTGGAGGATAAGCAAAGTCCTCTATTTCCCAAATCGTAGGTGTGAACAGTGACACAACAGCCAAAATACGGGAGCAGATCTTAAGCGCGGTTGCTGGGGCTAATGATGCTGATGTCTTATAAAATGTGGTGACTGATCGGTTTATTTTTGTAGCTCGAATTATCTTTTACAACAAAATGTTAAAGAAGTAGCACGATAGAGGGTCACCCGATCTGAAACTCCATTAATTATCATTCGCTCAGCCTAATTTTACATAGCCGTATTAGATTTGTAGGGATACCAAACATCGTCTCATATAGCCAACTTCTTCAAGTGCTATCGAAAGCTGATTTTAAGTCGACAAATAGATTATGTGCGCCGATCTTTTTCGCACAAATCTTTTCCAATACCTGGCGTATTGTGAATATCTGGTCGATTGTAGATTTTTCAGGTCTAAGGACCGAGCGTTAGTTGACGATTCACTTTAGTTTTTCACACAATGCACAATACGCTTGATTGAACCTTGGTTGTATCAAAATTCTTTTTTTTGGAATACAAGGTGGGTACATGGTCCCTGGCCGAAATAGGAGTAATTTAAGTTTGAAAATGAAAAAGGTTCTCAGGAACTTTCTCACACTGCGAAGGGTTAAGGATTAGCTCAGCTGCTAACCCATCAGCTCCAGGGGCTTTGATATTCCCTGGCCCGCATATTTGTATTCGTACTTAATTGAGGTCGGCGACGCTTTCCAGTGGAGAAGTGCTCCCTCCACATTGTAAGTGTGCGTTCTTGAATTATATATTTGCTGTAAGTAAATACATAAGTGCTTTTGAAATATGTTTGTATTGACAAAAACCCTGGTTCGATCCCTGTTATATTTCAACAGTCTCTTTAAGTATTTTAGCGAAAGGGCAGGGAGACTCATTGGACTGTGACTGATAGATTAAATTGGTTAAAAGTACAGACTTTGAATGTACGTTCCGCATAGATTGCAGATTTTAATGAAAAAAATTACACAATTATACAAATGTGTAATTAATTGAAATTTTTGTTAAGATACCGGAAGGCTAGCTATTTAAAGCAACGGAATTCCCGGTTTGAAATAATTAAACAAAATCCATGTGTAAGTAAATCCTTATTTAGAGCCCGTTTTATTGTAACCGACCGGCAAAAGAACGCACCAACTCGGATAAAATTCCCTTTACTTGCAAAAAGAACCCTATTAGCAACTTTCATGAAACATGAGATTTACTTCGTGCTATGTAGGAACGCAAATTAGTTGTGAGGCCAAATTTTTTGTTGATTTAGTTATATATTTAAAACTACTATGCTTAAACTAAAATTTCCCATGTCTTTTCTTCCGGCTCATTCACAATAGCGCAATTTTTTCACTTCCCAACACTACATCTCAGGTCGGATATCAATTTACCGAGTTGGCTCAACTCGCATATTTTTCCGAGTTAGTGTTGTTGCTTTACTCGTACATGCAATTTGTTATCCTACCCAGTGATATTTTGCAAATAGGTCACAAAGAAACGGACCCTTAGTTGCTTGTACAGCGCAATTTTTAAACCACAGCACACAGCGCATCGTTGCTTTGTTGCTTCATTTACGCCTAACGCCTAACAACTCGAAGCAGTTTACTTACCATCAGCGCAAAGATTACATAAGTCAAATGAAATTTGTTTTAACATCTGGTAGCTAAAGTCTTAAACGACACAAAACAAATGCCTCGAATACCCATAGCGAAGGCACTCGCATATGTAACAACAGCTAGTCTTCTTAAATTGGCAATATAAACCCTTTCGTCAAGCATCCTTTCATCATTCCTTTGTTGTTTCTGTATGTCTGTCTGTGTTCTCTTACATTTTGCCCCATTAAAAGCTTAAGGTTCAAAAGTCGCAAGCGCATTAAATTTCTAAGCGACGGCTGCGTCGTTTAAATTGCCGCGATTTTCTGCATTGTTTAGTTGAGATATTAGATTTAGATTTTTGTTGTTGCATTGAAATTTGACTCACACTAGCAAGCATGGCGAGCCAAGCCATTGGGGCTATTAAATGGTACTTACTCTTAATAGTATAGAAAATTGTGTTTTGAGTTTTTTTTTTTTGGTTTTTTTTTAACTGCGCGCTACACAAGACTGGTTGCTTGGAGTCAAGAAGGTCACGGACATAGCGCCGGCAGCAAAGTTATTAGAATGAATTCCGTTAAGAAGATTAGTTAATTTAATGGAAGCAAAATTGCGGGCAAGTGTTTGTTTTAATTTTTATGCCAGCTTTTAAGTATTTGCCTCAGCAGATTTAGTCGAATGTTTAGCTTGGAAGTGCGGGAAAATGGGAATGCGTTCCCGCAGTTGGGTGTGCTTCTTTTTTAACTGTACAGTAAGTAAGCTAATTATCTGGGTAACTGAGTAGCTTATTATAAGATTTGTGCTTCGATCCAAATTCTTAATGGTTAATTGGGCTATTAATATTGCATTGTATGGAAATGAATTGCTAGTGAAGAGGTATAATTTTATACTAAATAAAAATCCTATGCAACGTAAGTATTTACATATCGACACTTGAGGCAATACTCTTGGAGTTTAAATAACAATCCATGTCCATCGTGGCTCACTTTATCAGCACACTTATGGGGAGTAAATGCTCCCGGAAAAGAAATAAATAAATGAAAGGCACAAAAAACGCGCTCTAGCAAAGTTTGTGGTTGTATTGTAAACACTTGTACCAGATCTTGATAAGAAGTGCATAACTTTAAAAGTATCGGGTCTCGCAATAGGAACGCTTCAAAAGTTTTTTTAAACAAAACAAAAACGGTTTGGGATATGAATTAAATTCTATATTCCTGTGAAACTCGATTTCTTTTGCATGGGCACCACGGGCACGCTTGCGGAAGTCCAGACGCTGAACCCAATTTTCGACGGTTTTCAAGCATAAATCGGCCGATACTGCTGCAATTTCACGTTCGATATTAGTACGAAGTTCATCAATCGTCGCTGGCTTGTTGGCATAGACCATAGACTTGACGTAGCCTCACAGGAAATAGTCTAACGGCGTAAAATCGCACGACCGAAGCTGCCAATTGACTGGGCAATTTCGTGAGATAACACGTTCACCAAACTTGGTTTTCAATAAATCGATTGTGACATTCGCTGTGTGGCTTGTGGTGGCGTCCTGTTGGAACCACATATTGTCCAAGTCCATATCATCCAATTCGGTTGGATTCCTTTTCACAGTAACGTGCCGGTCTTGATCATCACGGAAGAAGTACGGCCTAATGACGCCGCCGGCCCATAAACCGCACCAAACCGTAATTTTTTCGGGATGCAATGTTGACTCATGGAGTACGTGTGGATTGCTGCCTGCCCAATAACGCATATTTTGCTTATTGACGAAGCAATTCAGGCAGAAATGACGACGACCATAAATGGGACGTAGCGTTCTTAAAGTTGAGGCCATTGACTCCGAATTTCGGTAGTAAATTTTAATAATTTCGACTCGTTGTTGGATCGTATATCTTTCCATGATGAAATGGCAAACCTTACTGAAGAGAAATGTCAAAAGAGCGGGAAAAAATATGGCGTCGTTTGCTGTCACTATCGGTCTACTTTTGTAGCGTCCCTATTGAAAACCCCGTTATTGGGACTGTAAATGAAAATGCTAATCGGGTGATTCGTGAGCTTATCATCTCCTGGAATATACCTAGGAAAAAAAAAAATCTCGAAAAATATGTACCAAATTGGGTTTAAAAATTGGTTCTTCGAACGTTTTGTCAAAATCTACAAAATAAATTTAGGAAAATCCAAATCGTAATTAAATGTTTTTAAAGCGATTTTGAATAATTTATTTGATATCACATATGTAGATGGGATGAAAATAGATGAGGATAAGTTTTGCTAAGAACTAGGGAACTAAAGCTCAAGAGTCATACTATTCATTTTCTTGGCGTTCCATAGAAAGTGTATTTGATTGAGTTCTTGTCCTATAAAACCACGACAGCATCCTCTCAAATTCTATGAAACCCGATAAAGATAAGTCTAATAAGTATACGACACACTGTTTACATTCTTCCGGCTACAATGGAATTAAACCCTATTCCTTCGTTGATGATTTTCCTACTAACAAGTCGAAGTCGAGTTCGTATAGAGCATCGAAATGTGGGAGCTTAGGCTATAAAAACTGCTTTCTGAAAGGATATACCTGGAATTGTGCACTTCACCAGGATGTAAAATTTGTATTTTGGAACATTTTCTGCACTCTCCAATTGCCTCCTAAAGCGAGATGCTGTGGGTCTTATGTGGAATAGGACAATATTTTTTGAAATTGGCTTTTTCGATTAATACCGGTAGCCTAGTAGCCTTCCTCTTTCTAGTAAATCAGCAATGGTATTTCAGCGAAATGATTGTGAAAGGAAAATGAGAACGGAAGTTCATGCGCATTTTCCCAAAACTCATCAATCATACACAAAAGTGGGATCTGCGCAAGTGCCAAAAATATCTGCATATTTAGGATTCACCCTCAGATTCTTACCTTGATATATTTCAAAATTGATCCTGTATTCATTAGGAGTGCAAATACACCAAGCCTTTTATCCAAAAAGTATTGGCTTTTGATCTGTAAACTATGATTTCGTCATTTGAGACACTTGGTTATTGGAGAAAACTTTCAATCATTATGATCTGTACATGGTCAGTTAGTAGACATAATTTCCAATGAGTGTCAAATCTATCGGAACTGGCTATCAGTTCGCGCAGTGATGACTCGAAGTGCAGCATGAAATTAATTTCCACGATGCGGTTTCTTCGAATAGCATTAGAAGGTTCGCAGATCCACAGGTCTCATAATGACCCATTCGAATTGTATTCAGTTACTATCAAAATTCCGATGAGCACACGTAGTTATGAAAAAATTAGTATTACTCATGTACTTATATCATAAAAATAGAACAGAAATTACAATTTCATTACCTCCTACAGAAAATTCATCGTATCGTATCAAGATGGATCCATAGAAGGTGATAGCAAGATAAATAAGGCGAATCCGCTGTGTATTTTGTTTGTGTAGTTTTGCGTGTGTTGTGTAACTTTGCGGGTGAAATGTCAAAAACCGAATTCGCCCAGTTTGCTCATGTATTTTGTTTGTGTAAACCAAGGCGAATTTATACAAGGTGGTGTTATCCAATCAGCTGATTGCTTGTTCTTCTTTCCCAATTCGCTTCTGTTGTTTGTTTATATTTTTAATTTCTATTTATACGATCAAAGTAAAAGTGAAATTTGTGTGAAATTTGTGAGCTGAAAAATTATATTTATTGAAGTAAAGCTAATAAAAATTTAAAAATAAAATGGGGAAGTGTGCCTTGTGCAAAAAAAAAGTGAAACGCGAAACTGGACCGTTTTTTCCAGGTTCCAAAAGAGGAATCGATTCGTTTGGTGTGGTCCAGGTCGTGCCAACTGCAGTTAGAGAGTAAGTACCTTATATGCGGAGACCATTTCTTGGATGCGGATAAGGTGTGCGGTGGAAAGATGGCTAGATTACTACCAAAAGCTGTTCCATATGCAGAATCCGTGTGTGGTTCCAGCTCTAACTGCATGTTGGCATCTGATTCTGGATTCAACTCACAACCCAGGTAACGTGTAATGTTTTTATCCAAAAGAAAGGATGTTAGGCTACTTTTATTTTAAATTCAGAATGGCCGTCGATGTAACAAACTTCCAAATGCCAAATATTGATTGGGAAGCACATAAAATACCAGACCCACAACCTGAGTGCATGAGTTTCACAATGGAGCACTCAGAGTATGCGCAGTTTGAGTAATACCTCCACCTCCTACAGTGGAAAATGGCCCAATTGGTCCGCTGGTATTGTCAACCATGGAAGGCCCCTCGCTGCATAGAGCCACCGACTCCCATTGGTACACATGCCGGTCCGACCATTCAACACAAAAACACGATTTTTCATTAATTTTTTTGATTTGTTTTCAAATTTTGTCAATGTTTTCTTTTCAATTTCTACATTTGCTATGCCAGATTTTGACATGACACTCCAGGGCGAATACAGATTTTTGACATTTTGCTCGCAAAATTACACAAACAAAATATATAAGTATACTGGGCGAATTCAGATTTTGACATTGTGCTCACAAAATTACACAAACAAAATACACAGCGGATTCGCTTAGGTTATCTTGCTATCACCTTCTATGGATACACCTTGGTGAAAACAAAACAACCCAGCGGGTTTGTAAAGAAGAACAAGCATTCAGCTCATGGGATGCGAATTCATATAAGGTGTAGTTACTATAGCAGCCGCTTTGATTTTTTTTATTCACTTGCATGTATTTTGTTTTTGCTTTTGCGTATCAGAATGTATGTAAAACACAAAATGTATGTAAATTTTGACAACTCTTACGTAGAAGCAAAAGCAAAATACATAGGAAATTTGTAGTTGTATTTATAACACCACCTTATATGAATTCACCTTGAATTAGAATATTTCCATATATGTTCGAGCAAGTAATCGCTGAATAACTTCTCAAATAGTTCGTGTGGCCTAAGATACCGACTGTCTTTGAAATTTCATGTTTCAGGCAAGAAAGGAAGTAACGGTTTGCCGACTGTATTTGCTGTATTTGTTAGCTGGTGGGAATGGAACTCTAGCTTTTGATGAGATATCGCGACAAATTTTATTCGATAAGCTCGACAAACAACCATCGAGAGTATCAATATTCTCTAGCTCGAAGTCGTAAGTGTATGCCACTTTCAAATCAATTTCACATTCGAGCTTTTCGGGAATTCCACCATCATCTTCACCGTCATTGTAACCACTTACATTCCCATCCAGCTCAGGGAGCTCGATATAAAGTGCCTGGATGTTTGTTGGAAATTCTCGAAAAGCTTAGAACAAAAAAAAAAAAAGCTTTGGCTATTATTTGTATATTTATTCAAAACCAATCAAGTCCTTTCAAGACCCACAAGTAACAAAAAAAGCAATAAAACACATTCAAATCTATATCAGGGCCTAGTCTATTTAGCGTTGTCATATGCAAACTCATTAAAAGCTGTTTTATACTTCAAACACTACACAAAAGCGTAAATTTTATTGTCAGTTTTTTTTTCTTCCTTGGAAATTTGTGGACGTGTCAAAAACAAGACTATTGCACGTTGCCATATGACAACCGGAGCGTGATTCGAGTTAATGTTTTTCAAAAGCTTTGAAAAAGTACCAAATAATTTAAAACTTTATTTCAATTGCAGTTTTGATCAAGTTTCGCTAACACTAGTGGCATTTGTCTGATAAAATCGATGATCAAACGAAGATGGGAATGATTTCCAATTTAGAAAACAAAAAATCATACGACGTTGGAAAAAGTCATTTTCCATCTGACGATTCACTATAGGGTCTGGCAATAGGGACGCTACAAAAGTAGACCGATAGTGACAGCAAACGACGCCATATTTTTTCCGATCTTTTGACATTTCTCTTCAGTAAGGTTTGCCATTTCATCATGGAAAGATTTACGATCCAACAACGAGTCGAAATTATTAAAATTTACTACCGAAATTCGGAGTCAATTGCCTCAACTTTAAGAGCGCTACGTCCAATATATGGTCGTCGTCATTTCTGGCTGAATGGCTTCGTCAATAAGCAAAAAATGCGTTATTGGACAGGCAGCAATCCACACGTACTCAATGAGTCAACATTGTATCCCGAAAAAATTACGGTTTGGTGCGGTTTATGGGCCGGCGACGTCAGTGGGCCGTACTTCTTCCGTGATGATCAAGACCGGCACGTTATTGTGAATGGGAATCGCTACCGCTCAATGATAACCGAATATTTTTGGCCCGAATTGGATGATATGGACTTGGACAATACGTGGTTCCCACAGGACGGCGTCACGTGCCACACAGCGAATGTCACAACCGATTTATTGAAATCCAAGTTTGGGGAGCATGTTATCTCACGAAATGGCCCAGTCAATTGACCGCCTCGGTCGTGCGATTTGACGCCGCTAGACTATTTCCTGTGGGGCTACGTCAAGTCTATGGTCTATGCCTACTGGTCAGAGACGATTGATGAACTTCGTACGAATATCGAACGTGAAATTGCAGCTGTATCGGCCGATTTATGCTTGAAAACCGCCGAAAATTGGGTTCAGCGTCTGGACTTCTGAAAGCGTGCCCGTGGTGCCCATGCAAAAGAAATCGAGTTCCATACATAATGGCATCGAATGTACTTTCACAGGAATAAAGAATTTAATTCATATCCCAAACCGTTTTTGTTTTATTTAAAAAAACTTTTGTAGCGTTCCTATTGAAAAACCCTCTATTAAGTTCTTTGAATAGTAAAATTTTAGTATTATTATAGTTTTTAATATTTCTTTAACCATTTGCATCGTATTTTAATTTTGTTTTCGGGCAAATCTTTGGAGAAATTTGTTTCGAGAAACATTATAAATTTATTTAACCCATATCGGTCCACTGTTCGATAAATCGAACAGCAAATTTTGCCAGTTTTTATTATTCTTTCTGGATCAAAATATAAACACCAAATTTGTACAGAGTTTAGTGCTGTAGAATATTTTCTTTAATATCTTGTATTTTTTTTGTTTTCGTCACCTCTCTTTTATAGAGAAGAGCTCAAAAAATAGTAACACATTTTAACATAATTTTAAAAATACTATAGGAAATAAAAATAGCTTTAAACAAAATCGAGCATACTTTTTCTTTCCGACAAAAAAATGGCTACTTCAGATTTAATTATTTAGTAAGTAGGATATAAATCGAACTCTGAGCGAATTCAGTGCTTTTTTATTTTTGAGTCAAGTGAAAATTTTAAGTAATTTTTTTTTTACCGTTCGTTTGATTATTTCCCAATAATTGAGTTGAAATGTTTAAATGCAACTGATCAAATTTAGTGTTTGATGATTTACAAAATCTAAATTTTTTTTATTTATGCATATTTTATTAATGTAAAGAACATTTACAGGGACGCATTTTAAATTTAAAAACAATTGTCACGCACTCTAATACATACATATGAAAAATGCAATAACAAAATTTAGTTATATCCAATTGCCTACATCGCCCGGTCATTAGTTATTTATTGCTAATTTGTAGTTAAATAACCAAGAGGAAATACAATCGAAACCTATCATTCAGCAAATGCAGAAACACAGACACATACCTCGAAGGTCCGGTCCTTGCACTCCAATCTAGTAATTTAAAAATATTGTTTTCAACTAACCACACACACAGAAAGGGTTAATAATATCCTGAGCCCAATATTAAGCTGTATTTATCATGCGTGTTCTTGTTGCTTGATTATTATTTTTGTGTGCAGGCTCTAACACAATTGCATTAAGGTGGGTCAATAAGTCACTCAAAATTAAAATATTGAAATTTCAAAGCCAAAACTTTTGATTAACGAAAGACGTCAGTTATTTGACTAATAGAAAAAAGAGGGTTTTCTACCAATTAGTAACAGTGAAACTACAGTAGAATTATCACAAGGTATCAGGTATCAAAGAACGGTATGAACAAGAAAACTTCAACAGGATTAATGCATATCCAGGGCAATAGATTATTCGAGCCGGCCGCAACGGTCACTTGCCCGAAATCATTTTTAAAACATAAAGGCAAACCCTTGTCTTAATAATAAAGCTAAATTCTTGGCCATAACATTAAATTATATGCGCATTATTTATTCTTGAAAATTACAAGTCTAAAAAACACCCTTTACTTAACAATTTAAAGTTATATGAAGTGGACGTCAGATCGACTCGAATGGCAATTCAGAATTGCCAAATCTGAATACTTATTTAGTGCCCATATATCTTCGATTTTCATGATTTAATTTTCAATCAGTTTTTTTTATACAAAACTTCGAATAAATATCCCTTGAAAAAAGAAACTTATAAAAATAATATTTCCGGCCTAATGTGAGTTGGCAATTATGTGTTGTTTGTGCTAGACTCTGGCTAAAATTTTCGAGTAAATCAAAACTCTTATTGTTATTTAGACCACTTCCGCTCCGACACAACACATATGATTGTTGTGCAAATCGCAGCAACCAAGCAAACATTTTCAATTGCGCTAAAATCTTTTGTTACCACTTGCACTATTATGTCTTTTTTCTGTTTGCAGAAGAGTTGCCAATTGTAAGAACTTTTTCACTTTACAGTGAGCGTTCCAATACAGATTATTATGAAGCTTTATCTTTTACAAAAAAATAAGAATCTTCTATAACTCTTCCAGAACAACTCAGGTTTTTTTGCTTTGACAATCGAAATAAAATATTTCTTTCAATCAATTTGTTGTTAGATCTGAAGGAGCAATCTAAAAACGCTCTTCAGAAAGAATCATGAGTTAATCGCTTTCGGAAATGCTTTATCAATTATATTAAGAAAGTAGAGAAGAAAATATATTTAAAGCAGACCTGTTAAATTTCAAGTACAATTAGTACTCAATACAAATACTTTTTAAAGTACTTATAATGAATACGTAATTGTTTTCTAGCTGAATTGAAATTAGGACTCGAGTACAAGTACTTGTAATTGGAAAATATTTGGAAATACCATCAAGTACTGAAAATACTCGAAAATACTCGGCTAAAAGATTTGCAATCCTTTTCCAAGTACTTTCAATTACTTTGAAGTACTTGTTAAAATTTTCATATATGTATTTCGTAGATTTTTCCAACGACGGGGAACAACGAGCGAACCACCTAAACTGTCCGCGATCGTTTCACTGGACTTCGGGTACGAGCACTTTTTCCACAAAGCGTTGCATTTTTGAAATACCTTAATAATTTTAATAATTATATTTAAAAAAAAAATCATAAATTATAATTATAAATTTACCGTAGTGTGCTGGTAATAAATTTCGCCGTTTGGACTTCAAAATTTTCATGAAGTCAGTTGTCGCAAGCAAATCTGGTGCTTAGGCAAAAGACATTCATTTTCGAACTGAGGTAGATATTTGGTAGGTACGAGAATAGGTCGTAAAATATATATTATGCTCCGGGGATGGTTGCCACTTGTGTGCAAATCAAATTTAAATAAAATATACATAAATTATATGATATATTAAAATGTGTGTGTCAAGCAGTTTGAATCGGAGAGATGGTTCATAGCTAACTCTTATTAGAGTTGCCGCCCGTTTGAAATGTCGAATTTATTTAAATTTTACACAAACTATTTGAAATATTATTATTTCGATATGAAATGATTCGTTTTGCTGAGCAGAAGGTATATATATAGCTAACTATATTTTGGAGAGGGTTGCCACCTTTTTGAAACAACAAAGTTTATAATATCAAACGATTCGTTTCGCTGAAAACAAGGGTTATAGGTAGCTAAATTTCGAGTTACAAGTTATATGAAATATTAAAATATGGATATCAAGGGGTTTGGCTTCGAAGCTAGAAGAAAATTTAAAATATGGGTGTCAAACAATAAATTTCGCTAGAAAAAAGTTTATATGCATATTTTGAAGAGCGTTGCCACCTGTTTGCAAAGTCAAATGTAATTAGGTTATGAAAATGTATAATATTGTATATTAGAAAATGAGTGTCAGGCTGTTCGTTTCGGCGAGGCAAATGTGTATACCTATATTCTTGTTTTTGAGAAGGTTACCGTCTGTTATATGTGACAGAAATCGAAATATCTCTACTGTTTACTTATGCAAAGCGCAACTAATAAAGAAATATAAGCAGTACTGTGTTTGCTGGGTTTTTCTAGTAGGTACATATATATTTTATTTGAGTCATTCATGATTCATTGATGAAGTGATTTCTTTTTAACTCATATTTCTTGCAAATATAAGACTCATTTTTTGAACCAAAATTCAAAGCTTTCCCAAAATGTTTACTGGTATTTGCATATACATATGTTTATGATTAGTGTGTGTGTGCTTTGTTTGAGTGAACATTGCCGTCGATTAGAACAATCAGCAAATATGCGAAGCTTTATCTAAGTACATATGTGAGTATACAAACGGCAATCATTTCAATCAAATATCTAACCAAGCACGAAGAATTACCACCAGAGCAACAAAGTCCATCAATCTGACCAGCAATTTACTGTTACATTATTAATTTTCATTTTGTAAAGTTTTTCGTTTAAATCATACTGACTACTTGTTTCTATAAATATGAAGTGGTGGACTTGTATACAAAAACTTTATCGGCACTCACTCGCCTTCTCCATTCTGCTCTGGCTTTCAATACCTAATACTTGCGATATATAAATGTATATATATATGTTTGTATAATACAAATATCAATATAAAAAATATCAAAACTTTTTCCATTAACCACCCGCTGCCACATAGATACACAGTTATTATTCTTAATACTCGAAAACTATTTATTACCATTCTTCCGCAAATACAAACTTTAATGTCGAAATTGATTTCTCGAATTAACCTTAATTGCCCGTCAGCCCATTTGCGGTTGAGTTGAGTTTCTTGAGTCGGCGATATGGCCGAAAGCGTTTGGCTTACAAGTTCGGCAATTAAGTTTCTAAATAAATTGGTTGGCCAGTTAGTGGGCGAGCGAGAGAGTGAGTGAATTGGAGTAAGTTAGAATGTTCGCAGAAGTAAGTCACTTCATTTACTAACTTTTCATCCGGTGGTGTAGATTAGTGGAGGAAATTAAAGAAAGTTGGAGTTTCCTAAGTATGGTATGCGATTGCGTATTTAGTTGCTGAAGTGGCAACCTTTCGCAAAAATATTGGTACTAAGAAATAAATACATTTTAGACTGAAAATTCTATCAGTTGTTGTATTTACTGATATCATATTTGCATAAACTCGTAAATATGCTTGGATACATATTTGTGTCATTCAAAAGTTGTCATAATGTGTCATAAATCATAAAGTCATAAAATTTTACATTTCAAAAGTTATGTTTTTGGATTGCATTGAAACAAATAACTAAAACTAAGTGATTTCGTATTTTTTTAACTTTATGACTTTATGACTTTATGACTTATGACGCATTATGACACCTTGTGAATTACCCAAATGTAAATACCTAAATTTATATACAAAACCCCAGTCATCTTCACGAATACACTCACATTTAAATTGACGATACTATGCCTGGAGTTGCGAGCATTGAAAATTCGTGATCGAATTTTAAATAATTACAATTTGGGGTTTTTTTTTTAGTTTGATGGTCACACTCTATTATTTTATTCACTATACGAGTATAAGTATATTATAAATGTGAAAGTTTGTGTGGTTGTGGATGGGTGTGTGAGTGAGTAAGTTATTACTTTTTCAGGCCCAAAAGGGCTGAACGGAATTGTACAAAATTTTAATTTTGCATACAAATAGCCGATATAACATGGGCTATATTATTTGGAGAGTTACCGCCTGTTAAAAAAGTTAATCAATTAAACAAATGAGGTAAGTCACATATAGCTACATATATAACGATTAAATAGATCAGGATAAGATGTGGCACATATGTATATAGAACGTTATATAGGTTACGTTAAAATCGACTTTTTTATAGGCAGTTGCCACCTGTTTAAAAGGCTACATTCAATTAAAGCAATGAATTAAATAAAACATTGCTATATGGGTATCAAACGAAAGAGAGTAAATAGAGCTTCATTTCCCAAATGTTTTCAAAGAAGGTTGCCACCCGTTTAAATGCAAAATAAGTTATGTGAAAAACTAAACGACATTTTACAATAAGTAATAATAATAAATAATTTTGAATTGAATTTATACAACAAAAGAATGTATGTAAATATATCAAATTTTATACATATTTCTCTATGTAGATTTGTGCAAGGCAAACCTACCGCTGTCATTATCTTATAAGATCTAATTTGCTGAATGTCTCATGTAAGATAGATTGCAAATAAAATATAAGTTAAAAAAAAAAAAAATTTTACAATAGAGTGCCAAGCAAAAAGTTTTAAGAGAGTGAAATTTCAAAAATAATTATGGAGAGGGTTGCCAGCTGTCGAAAAAATTAATAAAAACTATAATAGGTTAAATCAAATTCATATAAAATTATACACAAAGCTCCATAAGGCTTAATTTTCGCAATACTTCTAAAGAAAGTTGTCACCTGTTTATATGCAAATTAAGTTAAATAAAAAAATATAAAACATTTTACTACATGATTGCCAAACAAGAAATTTAAAAAAATGCGTAATTTCAAAAATAATTTTGGAGAGGGTTGGCAGGTGTTGAAAAAATTAATTAAAATTAAAATAAGTTAAATGAAATATTGAAATAGGGCCTCAAACAAAAAGTTTTGAAGGTTCTTTTATAGAGGGTTGCCAGCTGCTGAGTAGAGTAAATTAAACTAAATTCATAAGTTAACGGAAGTAACACGTAGTGAGATTCAAAGAATGTAAGTTTAAAAACTTAATTATGAAAATAAATTTAGGGAGTGTTGCCCCTTGTTTAAAAAACATTAATTTAATGCTTTTTGTTAGCTTCCTGAAATATACCAGTATTAATCTGAAACAAAAGAGTTTATACGAAAACATATTTGAACGAAGATTTCCACCTACTTCAAGCTCAATTTAGTTAAATTAACTGATCTTTTACAATATTAGTGTCAAGCCAAAACAAAATATGTGAGCCCTAAATTTAAAAAATGTTTTTGGGGAGGATTTAACAAATCAAGTAAAATTGTAATAAGTTAAACCAAATATTGAAGCATGGGCTTTATTTTGAAAATACCTTGGAGAGGGTTGCCACCTATTTCAAAAAGTTAAAATAATTATATTATTAAGTTAAAAGAAATATAAGGCAGGGATTCAGAGGAAATAGGCTTAAGAAAACTTATGCCGGTATTCTGTAACTCACACTCATCTCAAGTCACTAAATTCGAGACTTTCATTTAGAGACATTTTTTGTGACTTGAGATGATTTTAGTATTCAGTAACCACAGTCTCAAAAAATTTTACAAAATAATGTGGTGGAAAGCAGTAGAATCTATCAAGTATTTTCTAAAACTATAGCTATAAAAAATGCATGCATACCATTCCCAATATATACGAGAGTACTAAAAAAAGATCAGTAAGTTCAGTAAAAAAAAAAACAAATACACAAATATTTTTAATTTACCATTTTTTATATTTTCCACTTAATCATCAGATCCATTGTTCAAGACAGTAATCAAATTTTTATTTTTGTAGCGTCTTAAGTTCCACATTAACGGCATTAATTATCTCTACATAGTTACAAATTGTTTTTTAATTTTTTGAAATAACCACAAATTGCATGGCGCCAGATTTGGTTAATATGGGGCCGGGCAAATTTGTTCTACGCCCAAATGCGCAATAAAGGTGTTATAACACTTCTATATATTTTAGCTTTTATTTGATAGGCCAAAAATTAAATAAAAAAAAATTATCTTAATTTTTTATGTAAGTCGCAGAAAATAGCTCCTATTGCTTAAGCAAAAATAAAACTAAAACCTGACGATTATTTTCAGAGCAAAAATTTTATTTTTCAAAGAGAACTGATAAAACAATTCATCAATTAATCAGACAAATGGTTAGGATTTTTTGCGGAAAACTTATATAAAACATTGCTCATGATATTAAACAACTTTTTTTTTTAATTTTTCGCATTCCACCCACGTGTAGTTGTATTCTATCTTAATAGCATTTGCAATGATACAAATAGGTAGCAATGCAATCAAATTTTTATTTAACTTAGTTTCTTTTTAAAATTACGATTCTGAGATTAAAGTTACATAACTCTTAATTGCGGAAAAATTCTAATTAAAGTTATGGTAATATAAAAATAATACTTATCTTAATAAAAAGAAGACAGTCAAATGAAATAATGAACAAAGCCGAAAAAAATGGCCTGAGCTTCAGTGATCGATATTCTTTCATATTCCATCTATGCTTTAATAAAAGTTTCAAAAAGTGTTGTTTGTTTGCGAACAAATATTCGTATTTTGTTGTACAAAGAATTTTCTACAATTAAAGAATTAAAAATTTTGATAAAATAGTGCAGTATTTCAATTCATAGAACTTTATAAACGGCACGAAGTTCTATGGATTTTCTTAAAATTTGGTACGTAGGTAGCTTATTGCCATTATCTCGTCATAGTTCATCTTCTTTCCGGGAAGTGGACGAGGGACCGTTCGAATCGAAAAATTCGATTGCTAGAATATTGGTATGGTAATTTATTGGCTTTTATTTTATTACTATCGTGTTTGCGTGTACATTATTTTTTATCTGTAGGGTAAATAGTAGAATAAACTTTTAAATATCGAAGATGACCCTTTCGCAAGTTGTGTTATATAACGATCAGATTGTAGAGTTTTGATTGGCATTTATTTTTGTTATTATGTAAGAATCGTCGCGAACAATAGATTTTCATTCCAAAAACGAACAAATTGAGGGAGTTTTTTCAGATATTCTTAAAGTTTTTTGAAGCATAACAAACTCAGTAATCGTGCAGTTTTAAAAGAAAAAATGCCGAATCTCTTTGTTTTAACCTTCCTGACCATTTCGTCGGTCTGTGAGACCGATGAATAACTTTTGTGTTAATTTCACAAAAACAAAAAATGGCAACTCCGCCATTCTCTCAGTATCTTCATTATTTCTCATTATACAACTTTTAGTGTAACAAGTGCGTTTGAGTTGAAGTGTTGTACTGGTGACGGTTTGTGAGACCGACTTATAGTTAAGTGTAACATTTTCGTCAGGTAAGTTGGTTTTGCAAAATTAGAAATTGTTAGATGAAAATGGGCAATTAACGATCAGTTTATATGGTTTAATAAGAGAATTGTGTTCAAAATTAACTATCGTGAGATTTTCTTTAGATATGGCAGATATTGAGCGCATAAGAGCTATTCTAAATGAATTCGATTCAGATCCAGATTCTGATGTGGAAAGTGGTACTGAATACGAAGATAATATTGATGTGTATGAAGCAAACACTGAAACTGAACAAGAAGACTCCGAGGAAAGTGATGTTGAAGATTCACAGGACACTGAATCGAGTCACAATCACTTTTTTATTGGAAAAGACAAAACTACAAAGTGGATGAAGTCCTTCCCAAAATCTTCAATAAAAACACGGTCGAAAAATTTAATAACAAAGCTCCCTGGAGTGAAAGGCGCAGCATTGAACAGAAAAAGTCCTGGTGAAATATGGAATCTTTTTTTTCCGAAAGTGTCATTAATATTATAGTGGATGGTACTGACAAACACATCGAACATATTGGCAAAAATACATCTGATACCAGCATTACAGATGCTTTAGAGATAAGTGCATTCCTTGGTCTCCTGCTTTTTGCTGGAACTCGGAAAAACGCTCGGTTAAATGCTAAAGATCTTTTTAAAACTGATGGTTCTTCACCCGAAATTTTCCGCCTTATAATGACTCTAAATCGATTCATATTTTTAATGAGCTGCATTAGGTTTGATGACAAAAATACGAGGTTCGACCGGTCTTTATTGGAGAAGTTGGCTCCAATCAGAGATTTGTTTGACGAGGTTGTGTCCTCCTTTGGCAAATCCTTCATTCCTTCGGAGTTTGTAACAATTGACGAAAAATTGGAGGCCTTTAGAGGACGTTGCGGCTTTAGACAGTATATTCCCTCCAAGCCAAATAAATATGGTATCGAAATCTATGCTCTTTGTGACGCCAAGTTATCCTATACACTCAACTTGGAGGTTTATGTTGGCAAACAGCCAGAAGGGCAATACCACGTTGATACGTCATCTTTGGCATTGGTCACTCGTCTGTCTGGAATGATACATGGATCCGGGCGGAACATTACTTGTGATAATTTTTTTACGAGCGTTCCCCTAGCACAAAGTTTGTTAGAAAATTATAAGCTCACTCTAATTGTAACAATCCGTAAAAACAATAGAGAACTGCCACATGAATTTCTTAACACAAAAGAACGTAAAGTAAAATCAAGCTTATTCGGATATCATCCAGACTATACTTTGGTATCCTATATTCCAAAAAAAGGCAAGAAAGTAATCCTCATTTCAACCATGCTTGACAATGGCACTATTGATGAAGAAACGGGTAAACCTGAAATCATTATAGATTATAATATGACAAAAGGAGGCGTAGATACTGTGGACAAAATGTGTGAAGCCTACAATTGTGCTAGAGATACAAATAGATGGCCACTTATGATTTTTACAGTCTAATGAATGTATCGGCCATTAACTCGTTTGTTATCTACACATTCAATAATCCAGAAGAAAAAAAATGTCGTCGCAAATTCCTTGAGGAGGAGTATAAGAAGAGCTTCTCTTCCACACACCGCACTACGTACAAAAGAAAGAATATGTGGGGTTCCCGCTCCTAATATTCCGTCAAGCTCCAACTCTGGTCGCTGCGTATACTGCGGGTCTAAGAAAAATCGAAAAGTCGATACAACTGTAAGAAATGTTTTAAATTTTTTTTGTCTAGAACACGCTGTAATGGTTTGTAGTGAATGCTACGAAATCTCTAACGACTGATTGAAATTTACAAAGACTAACCTCATGATGAGGCATATATTTTAAGCATTTTCTAATAAAAATTTTTTTAGTGTTCCTGTTTTTTCTTGAATTCATTTTAATTTTTTGTTTACTTTTAAGATATATGTTAATAGAAAAACAACATTTTATAAATGTTGTGTTTTGTGAATGAATTTTTTTTTATTTTTATATTAGGTCTAAGATCAAATATGCCAAAGCATTGTGATGAAATATAAATTGATGCTGTGAGCTAAAAAAAAACTTAATTTTGTTTTTTTCTTACTTCAGTTAATTCAGATTAGTTTGTTAAATATGTCCACTGCACAGGTTTTGAAAATTTTAGAATAGTTTTGAGATACCGAGAAATATTTGAAATCGGTCTAAGAGACCGAGAAATGTGAATATGTCGCACAAAAATGAAAATAGTCAGGAAGGTTAACGAAACACAGATTAACGAGCAATACTGTTCATCGCTTAGTTCCTTATTAATTGAAAGTATTGATTACTAAAAATTCAATAAGGCAAAACAATTACCAAAAACATTGTTAATAATCATCCCAATTATCAATTATCTGCCTCATTCATTAAATACAACTTAGTTACTTCTTGGAAATGCGTAATTTAAAAAAATATATAATAAAATGGGTTTAGTACATTGAGAACCAAGTGGTTACACAAATTTTTCATATAATCTATTTTATATAATACTAGCTGACCCGGTCACGCGTTGCTGTATTTCTTTAAAATTAGTGGAATTGTAAAGGAGGTGATTGACAAAGAACGATGAAAACTTCAGATTAAGCTCAAATAAATACAAAATATTTAATTTATAATTACGTTACGATGTTACGTACGACGTTGTACTTTTTGAGGCGTATTTTATAAAAAAAAAATTGTTCGTTGAAATTATTTGCAATCATCTTATAGCTAGAGTTTAATAAAAGTAGTCCTGAGCAACGATTGTAGTAATCCTTACGACAAAAGCGAGAGGATTTCTTTTTCAATAAATCTAAGCTAGATTACGAGTGCTATAACTATTGTTTTAAAAGTGCTTTCGAAGAATGATTACTTTAATTGTAACCAGATTCGCTTAGAATCTTAGGATTACTCCAAATCTGTAAAGCCGAGAATAATTACTGGCAAATATAGTTTGCTTATTTTAAAATAGAACTAACCTCCTATTATTACCCAATAAAATAAATCGTCTCATCGCTATCGTGTCAATTACTGTGCTTGGCATAGGCAAAAAATATTAAAAATGCCTTTTATGTTATTATTTTATACATATGACGTGATTTGTGTGATTGCACAGGAAAAGGGCTGTAAGTACGTCGCAAAACATTACTGCAAACAGTTGCTTTCTAATAGACAGAAAGTTCACATGATGTTTGAAAATTCCGAAAAAGTTCATCATTAGTTTTCAGAGAAGCAAGTAGTAAGTTTTATACTGTGCACATATAATTCGTGTAATAACAATTATCTGTCTTTAAAAGCATCTTAACACATACACAATTTATTTTCATTCACTTGAATAATAATTAATTGCATCGTCACAGTTTACCACCATGATAAAAGTTGTTCGACGTAAGTATCTGCTTTTTTGTGTTATTACTAAAAAGCTTCTAAGAATTTCCACGGCAAAAACCGCTGTAGATTACTCGTTAAAAGAAGTTATGAAATAATTTTGAAGTAGTCAGTTATGCTACTCTCCAACAGCTTTGTTACTCTCCGTAGCGTTTTCCGCTAAACAAGGCGAACAAACTTGCCCTTCCTTAAAAAGCTTTCTAAGTTTGTAGGAATGCGCGAGACATAATGGCTTTAAAAGCTTTACAAGCTGACAAATGTGAGTGAAAAGCAATGGAAGGCATTATGTAAGTTCTTACAAGTTCTCTGATGTGACGGCGCATTCTTTGGCCAAAAAGCTTCAGTCCGCAAAAAGCTACTATTGTTGACAGCAACCCTAAGTCGTAAACATTCATATACGAGGATTCTTCCAAGCTTTTTTTATACCAATTTGAGTGTCCCAAAAATTAATTTTCAAGCTTTCTCTTATTATTCCTAATGAAAGCTAACTAGATAAGTACACTTTTAAGAAACTTGAAATGACTTATTACAGTCATGCCAACGATGTTTTCTTGTATGTAAGGGGTAGAATTTTCAAATACATACATTTATGGAAAGTTTTATACAAATTATGAAATTAAGCAGAAATTAGAAATACAAGTTAAATTAGTTTGTGAATGATGTCAATTTATCACTTTCACATTAAAATCTACTGTTTTAAAAAATGCAATAAAGTTAGTTTTAATATTTGCGTATTCAATTTGAACAATTTAGATAACTCGAGTAAATATTGAGATAACTCAACGAAACTTGATACACATATTACCCTCGACCAAGGCATTGAAACGAGGTGAAATCTCAGTAAATACCTGATATGCAGGATTACATGGGTAAATTTTTGTTTGGACCAAATTTGAAACACAATAAGCGAAGAATATTTGCAAGATGTCCCATTTAAGTAGAGGGTGTTTTTTTTCGACATGAAGTTTTTAAGAAGAAATAAAACGCATATAATTTAATGCTATGACCAATAATTAAGCTTTATTATAAAGCCAAGGGATTCCTATTGTGTTTTAAAAATAATTTCGGGTAAGTGACCGCTGCGGCCTGCTCGTAAAAATTTCTGCCGAGAGGCCCATTTTTCGACCACATTTCAAGCAATTGGAGTCGTATGTCAGCTACTATAACGCGCCGAATATTCTCTTTCAAGGCGACAATCGTCTCGGGCTTATATGCGTAGACAAGAAACTTCACAGAACTCTACAAAAAATAGTGAAATAGTCCAGTGTTAAGTCGCACGATCTTAAAAGCCACGCCACATACCCTCGACGTGAGATAATGCGCTCATCAAAAGTTTCCTTAAATAAATTTATTGTTTCGTTGGCTGTGTGACACGTAGCGCCGTCTTATTGGAACCAAAGGTCGTCCACATCAACATCCACTAATTCAGGCACGAAACATTATGGCCGGCTTGATTTTAGAAGAAATATGGACCAATGATTCGCTCTGCGCATAGGGCACACCAAACAGTAACTTTTTGAGGATGTAACGATGGCTCAGCAGTGGCTAGGGGATTAGCAATACTCCAAATGCGGCAATTTCGCTTATTAACGTACCCATTCAACCAAAAGTGAGCTTCATCCGAACCGACGTCGTGCGAACCGAACCATTATTTTGGTAATAAATTTGACCAAGGTAAAAACGCTGTTTATTATGAAATGGGAGACCGAACTTAGTATAAATTAGGTAACAGCTATTAAAAAGACCAACCGCACATGTAAAAACAACACCCGACATATCTATGTACTATGTATGTATGTCCATGGGTATGTATGTATGTACATATGTATGTAGCTTGGGACCATTTCAGCACTAGTTCAAAACTAACAATTTCAGGACCGTTAGATATTTCGAGACCATTACAAGACCTTTCAGTACTTCGGGAGTAGTTCACCACTAGAACTACTAATAGTACTACTACTACTACTACTACTAATTACTGCTATTACTACTAGTTACTACCACTACAAATACTGATTGCTACAACTACAACTACAACTTACAACTATTATCACTACGACATCACAGTAGTAACTACTACTAATTACTGCTACTATTTTTAAAAATGCTACTAATAATTACTACTACCATTCTAACTAACTTCTACTACAATTGTTACTAATTTCTACTGGAGCTTTCACTAATACTTCTCCTAATTATTACGAATACGAATTTCTGCTGCTATTTTAACTAATGCTGCTACTAATATACTACTACTATATTTACTACTTTCTGCTATTTTTTTTAGTAGTGCTCCTATTAGTCACTACTACTATTTTTACTAATACCACTACTGATCACACCTACTATTTTTACTTATTTCTACTACTATTTTTACTAATACTGCTACTATTTACTATTACTACTTTAGTAATGCTACTACCATTTTTACTAATTTCTACTGCAAGTATTTTTACAAATTTCTACTACTATTTTTACTAATACTGCTACTATTTACTATTACTACTTTAGTAATGCTACTACCATTTTTACTAATTTCTACTGCAACTATTTTTACAAATTTCTACTACTATTTTTACTAATACTGCTACTATTTACTATTACTACTTTAGTAATGCTACTACCATTTTTATTAATTTCTACTGCAACTATTTTTACAAATTTCTACTACTATTTTTACTAATTTTTACTACCATTTTCACTCATGCTAAAACTAAGAAAAAACCTAAACAGGATGTCTTACAAAACATTCTCCTGAATTTAAGTCAATGCCTCTTTGTAGATTAGGTTTTACTTCTGGTTCGCGCAGTAACAGTAACTGTTTAAGCAAAGGTTAGAGATGTCAAATCATCAGGCTTGAAAAGGATAACCTGCTGCTCACAACATTTGCCTAATTTTGATTGTTACAAATTTGTGAACCATATAAATAGTTTACACATATTCGGGTTCATACCAAACGCTTCCAGGTACGAGCGATTAAAACACAAGTTAAACGCAGTAATAATTGACTTACTTATTATGCAGACAAAGCAAAACTGATTGCGTCTATTACGAGTACACATTATTTGCTTTAAATTAATTCAACAAACGAAAACTTGATGTCAATTGAAATTATGTTTGAATCGAAGTAACTTTTAATAAAACAATCATAACTTTTAAAGTTCTTAACTGAGTTTTAAGAATAATTCCTTTTTTTATTCAGAGTAAAACGTTATTGAAAGTAAACGCCTTAAATCTAAATGCTTTCTTCTAAGATAGTAGAAAAAAAGCTATTATAGTTGAAAAATGAAAACAAATTGTAAATTTCATTTTTAGGTAGATTTTAGGCTTCTGCATATGACTCAGAAATACAACATAAGCATATCCATATGGTTGAGTTTATGATGGAAAAATAGTGGTCTGACAAAACGCTAGGTACCGTTATTTATATGACCATAAATATGCGCGAATACTTCATCCTTTTATTCTTTGATATAAGTCAGGCAAATATATGTATGTACATATTAATATTGAATGTGTTTACTTATAAAATTTTATAAATTTTTACTTACCTATACGCGAATACATTTTGGTTGAATCAAAATACATTATTCTGTATGCAGATTTGTTCGTGAAACAATATTTATCTTACGCCAACAAATACAATGGGTTTTTTTTTATAATACATACATGTATATTTGTTTACTTACCTAAAATAAAAATTGTTAAAATCACCACAATTTGACTGAACATGTTGGCAAAAATATTTGAATTTAGTTCAGCTGAAATGAAAGAAAAAAATTTAAAAAATTGTTAATATAAATATACTCGTTGCATTTAAAAATAGGTTAGAAAAAATTAATATTCAAATTTGTAAGAGCCATATTAAAAAAATACAGTAGCCTTTTGCACTCACTAAAGCAAACTGGAAAACAAACTACTGTCTGACAGCTCACTCAGTTTCAGCTAAAATTTAATAACGCATTGTGAAAATTTCAATGTATGGTTGAGTTATTAATAGTATTTGATAAATTTACTTTAAGTAATATTAGCTTCAAGAGAATAATAGCAAAATGCAAAAAAAAAAAACAAAAATTGAAAATAGGAAAAATAACATTAAACTAAGCAGAACATTCGAATTGTGATAGCATTTCGTTTAAAGAAATGGGTGAAAGAGCAAGCAAAACTATTTACTAGAATTTTTACTTGCAAAAAAGATTATGAGGTGTGCTCGAAATGTAAGGTAAGTTTAAATTTTCACCCAACAAAATTCTTCTTATTCAAAGTAATTTCCTTTAGTTATAATATATTTGTTCCAACGTTTTTTCCCCCACTTTTCGAAGCACTTCTGGATCTTTTTGTTATTGCCTAGAGCCTTCCGGTGCTGTTAATTTTAACTACTCAAATTTCCGCACTTCATGACTCTTACTGGCCTTGTAAAAGGAAAAAATTCAGAGGTGGACAAATATGGGGAATATGGTAGCTAAGACATGATTGGCTTGATTTGGCTTTGGGCCAAAAATAGTAATTAAACAGTTTTGGAACGAAAAAATCGATATGCCGACGTTCTCAGCAACTTCTCCGAAACACCATTTTCTTCACTTCCTCATCGTCTCACGATGGCGATCTCAGCGTTTACGCATCTCACAAAGAAACAATGATAATTCGAATATCAGCTGTACAGGTTTTAAGGGATTTACAGACCCTACTCAGCAATCAGTAAGAAAGAGAAAAAACTTGTAATTTTTGCATAATTGCTAAAGATTCACGGTTTTAAAAATGTCTTCTGCAAAGCATATGAAATGTAAGTATGGGTACATCTAGCAACAAGGTCGGAAAATATATAAAATTTTAAGGTCCTCGTACGGTTTAAGAAAATACGCGCGCGAATGCGTGAACATGACTTCTTTTTAAGTAATTTAAAACCGGGTTCAAATCTGTGTATTTCTTTATCTCTGTATGTACTATGTTGTGTTGTTGTATAACATGATTTTGAGTTCTTTCGTTGCGGGAAATTTTAGAAAATATGTCCAAAATCTCCATTTCGAAACTTTTTTTTTGCGTTTTTAGGTAAAAAGTTCTTCTAAAAGAAAAAGGCAAGAAAAATGGTGTTTTTGGGATAACATTTTTTATATCGTGATTTGAAACAAAAAATCAAAAAAACTTTTGACTTCGAAAATTTCAAATTGCATCAGTTGTTTTCCTTTTCTAGAACGAGCCTTTAATTGTTAACAGAAAAGCCTAAAATTACAAAATAATTGGCACCATGAATTTCCGAAAGTCAAACATTTTTTTTTTTTTTAAATCACGGTACAAAAAATATTTTCCAAAAATACCTTGTTTCATATTTTTTCTTTTAGCAGGACATTTTAGCTAAAAACAGAAGAAAAATTATGAAGATCGGTAATTTTTTCGCAAAGTTAATGCATTTTCATAAAAACATTTCATGCGCCAATGACGAGAAATCGAGTTTTTAGACAGATTTTCAAAATTTCCCACGAAGAGAGTGTCCAAAATCAGCAAAACAAAAAAACAGTGCCTCATCGATTTCGATGTAGCAACTACAAAAAAATGTCATGCAAAAAAAAAAAAGACCTGCCCCTAACTGTCTGGATGATTTGGTATGAAATTGAATTGTCGTACTAACCAACAACAACATAAAGCAATATAGAGAGAAATAATTGATATATCTATATAAGTACTTATATCGCTTATTTGTATGTAACTACATATGTACCTGTACATACTTTTATCGGCATTTTTCCAATTTGTTTATCTTCCCATACCTTATTCGATTCAAATCTATCTTTATCCCACAATATATATGCACAAACATAGCAACGTACATTTATTTGTACTAGTCATTTTTCTATTGTATATAAAATTCAATTAAATTTATTACGCATTAGAATGGTTAGTGCAAATTTCAAATGCATGAACCTGAAGTGAACGCATCAATATTTTAAAATTTTCTGTATTAATCCTGCAATATATCTGCTCGCCATGTTCTGAAAGTAATTTTAGATTTCATCTACATTGAACTTATGCAAACGAAAGTGAAAAGCATTTTAAATCATATCAGAGATTTAATTGAATTTTAACAACGTTCATTTGTTTAACTATAAATGTGGTTCCTGTTTACTTTCGCTTGCAAAAACTGAAATAACAGTAACGACATATAGCAAACGGGTCAAGTATTCAGAAATTTAACGAAAAGGTTGTATCATAAAAGTTTTTAATAAAATATATTTTATTTCGCCAATAATAATTATTTCGCAATGTTTATTTTTACGTCCTGTACAGGGTCGTGACTGATAGTTTACGGGTGTGACTCCAGTTCAAACTGTCAACTCGGTAAAGAAAATTTGGCCACTGTATAATAAAACTATATTTCACCTATGCATAAAAGCATGTATAACTATTCATTTTTCTCCAAATTCTGGTTACTCTTATTTGGTTACTTACTTATTTAATTGGCGTTATAATCACTTAAGCTATTTTGGCCGAACTTACCCTACAATTTGTGGTGTGCGTCTTCATGTTGTAACACAAATTGAGGGACCTACAGTTTTACACCGACTCCGAACGGCGAATATTTTCTTGTGAGAAGTTCTTTTCATGGCAGACATGCACCTGGAGGTTTGCCATTGGCTGCCGAGGGGCGACCGCTATTAGAAAAAACTTTTCTGTAATTTTTGATGTTACTTGCCCCGGTCAGGACTTGAACTCGGTACCCACCGAATGAAGCACGCTAAACACTCGGCAACGTCGGCGACCGGTTATGTATTCTAAAATATCAACTATGCCTTATATTATTTTTTATTGATTTATATAATAAAATGACGAACAAAGTTAAGTACTAAATTGTAGGTTTTTTAATTGTGAAAAAGTTTGGAAAGCTCTTCAAATTTTAAAACAGGTTCTTCTAAGTTTTCCCGAAGGCTGAACGTAAATACTGTTTTTTTCTAAAACATCAAAAATTTTTTCAAAATCTGTTCAAAAAGCCTTCATGGACTCAATTCTACAATTAAACGTTGAAAGCGTATTTACAGCAAAAAAGGAATATCGAAAAATTCTTTGATTGTGCTACTTGTTGTTATTGTTGTTGTTATCGTTATTTTTGTAGCTAATATCTACGCCCTCTAAAGTACGAATTTATCCATAGTCGTTGTGGTAAAACTCATCTAGGGGAAGGCCCACAAAACGTGCGCTTTCGGCGGGGTCGGACCAGCGGGAAAGGGAGTTCGTTTAAGAGGGCATGTGAATAGGTCGGCCATATCCAGAGATATTTGTTGGGCCAAAGTAACGCGGGACTCCTCGTCTGCAATAGTTTGGGCTGAACTCTTATCACAGGATTAACAAGGTGAGAGTCGATGGTGGTAGTGGCTGTCTCTCTGCGGATGTTGCTCAGGACTAGCTCGACATCCCGTCCCAGTTCGGAGTGTAGCGCATAATCTCTACGAATATATTTATCTTCTGAACTTGACAAGCAAGATATTGACAGATCTCTGAACGATTTTCTTATCAGCTTTGTAAGATGATGCTAGCTGAAGAAGTCCATTGTTTTCTGTAACTGCCTTGAAGAGTGCCGATCATTTCCATTCAAAATCAGGAACATACTACCCTCTAAAGTGCTAAACTTCTTAAGTAGCCTAGGCTTGGAGTGATAATATATACTATGCGACACTTTCCAAAGATCTAGCACGTTTGGAAGCGTAAGGTTATGGGTGTTCTTGATTTAAAGGGTCAACATAAAATATCTCTTTAGATAGCATCGCGAGTATATCCATTTTTGGTATTTGGCCGGCTCGCATGGCATTCGGCAAATCGTTATGAATTCGAATACAACAGAAAAGGAATTCAGTAATTTCACCAAAGGTAAAAACTTTCAGGAAAAAATCTACCCCTACTTCATAATTGCCATTTACGGTTAATTGCTGAAATTTGTTTGCCGTCGGCAACTGCGCAATATGCCATTCGGGTTTAGTGAAACCTAAATTATTATTAGAATACACAACGTAATCAAGCGATGCAGACATTATTTATTTACTAACGTATTATAATTTTAATTGATTTTTTTAATCCTCTCCAAAACGATTTTTGAAATTTAGTGTTTTTATTATTTAACTAACTAAATTTACCTTTACACAAATGACAAACTTCTTAATATGAGTGCCAAACTAAAAGTGTTAAGAAAACATAATTTTAAAATACTTTTAGAGTGGGTTAAGTTAAATCAAATATAAAAATATGGGTCTCAAACGAAAGAGTTTGAAGAAACTTAATTTTGAAAATAATTTAGGGGAGAGTTGCCAGCTGTTCAATTATTAGGTTCAATTATGAGAATATATTTAAGGAATGTTGCCACGTGTTTCAAAACAAGAATTTAATGATATTTGTAAGCTTATTAAAATATGGCAGTATTCCTCTGAAATGAGAGAGCTTACACGAAAATATGTTCGATGAGGGTTGCCACCGTTTAAATACCGTTGATTAAAATAAACTGGTAAGGTAACGGAAATTCTACTACACTGATGTCGAACGAAAAAAAAGTTTAAGGAATCCCTTTTCGGTAAATGTAGATTGCAGCAACCTATTTACAGAATTTAAATTCAACTAAATTGAAAAGATAAATGAGGCGTTACAATACCATTTTCAACTGACGTAGGTTTAGGGAAACTTAGTATCGACAAAATTGTAACTGTTTGAAAATTACAGAAAAATATAGATAATTCACGTAGCCATACAAATGCATATATATACACAAACATTTTTAAAAGTTGATCATAAAAGAGTTGCCACCTTTCTAAAATTTATGAAATTTCATTAAAAATTATAACAAGTTATATCAAATATTTAAATTAGAGTCTTATACGAAAGAGGTTTAAGAGCATTATTTAGAAAATAACTATACAAGGTATTTTCTTGCCATTTACTTAAACAAGAGAACAAAATTAGCTTATTAAGTTAAAAAAAAAAATGTACTTCATGGGATTCAAAGAGAGTGGGGTTAAGAAAACCTAATAATGGAAATAAGAATTTTTAATGCCAGCATCCCTTGATTACGTTGTGCATTTCAATCAACCAACCGTAATCGGCAATAATGAAAAAGGGGTAGACTTTTTTTTAGATAATAGAAAATTGACAAAAATGAATTTAAAGTTATTACTTTCATTTCCTTTCTGTTACATTCAAATTCATAACATTAATCCGATTGCCATGCGAACGAAGCCGCGCTAAAAAGCTACATAGTAATTAATAAACCAAAACGTTCGCAGTGCCAGATGTCTGAGATACGCAAAGGTATTTTATCCCCTCGGGAAGTTAACTTAAGAGCGGTTGCAAAATTCCAACAGTAGAAACAAGAACGAAAGTGGGTTGAGAGATATGTTTTAAAAACTTATGTCTACAGTCACATAAGCAGATACGAATTAATTCTAATAAATACCTAATACATTATTTTAAACTACTAATTTTTTAATGTTTATACAAAAACCTATCTTCTCCAAGTCACTGAGAGTTTCAGAAAGTACTTATCTAAGTCGATTGTGGCCTGAATCCTCCGTTCTAACAAATCCATGTTTTTTAGTCTTTCATATTTTGTTGTACATTTTTTCAATGATTGTCAAACTATGTATGTATCTATTGTAAATAATTGAATGTAATTTTTTTTGTCAAATAACTCAATAGCAAAAACACGTAGAGCAAATCTAAAACGAACCATTCAATGATTCAATCAATCACTTGCTAAATTACATTTGGTAAATTATTTGTCAAATAAATAATATCCAATGGAATATTTCTACTTAAATGTGGTTGGTTGGCGTAGGGTCAAGTGGCCAGAAAATTGAGTCGTTTCTACTCAAATCTCGAGAGCACTCAGTCGGCACACAGCAGTCTGTCGGTCAATCAACTGACCAATTGGTAAGTCGATAGAAGTGGTAGCAAAGTGATTGCGTCAAAGCCGATAACCACAACCTATAAACTCGAAACGAGAGGATAAGTGAGCGAAAGAAGATACCCAGTGGGAAATTTAAGTTTTTTGCAATCGTGTTTCTATATGCTTATATAAAATACCAACTAATATGGTTAGCATAGTCTTTTTGCGTGCTAGAGATTAAGGAAAATTAAATCATCTTCAGTTCTTGTATTAAATTAATAAATTCAAGTTGATTTAAGACTCCGACTAGCGTCAATTGCAACTTCCTCGAATTCCTTCAAGCACATTAGTAGTCTATCCGCAAAGCTTCATATCGGGCATAAATAGTGGTCGGTGACCCAAGATCACTTTCGTCATATATCTCGCTTTATTATATTAACTTTAATTTTTTATTTTCATTTTATTTTATTCACGTATATCGTTTTACAAAACTTTGCAGGAAGATTTGTTGGAATTTTTAAATTCTAAACGCTTAGCAAAAACATCTTCAGTTTCAACTTTACTTAGTAAATTAAATTCCATTAACAATATTCAGATTGCCTCATTCTCAGCACAATGCGTTCTACCGTTCTACGCAGTTCTCATATGGAAGTAGAAATTCAATCGCAACATTGAGTTTTGTGAGTAGTAATATACCAGGACAATCAATGATCCCACTCAGCACCTCATGTAAGAAATCAATTCCTGATATTATTCTGCTGATGAAACTATTCGCTTTGCAGCGCGAAAAATAAGCTGGACTTGGCAAACCGAATCTTGTCGACGCAAAGAATGAACATCGTATGATGGGCTCCATATTAAAGAGGAATATTCCAATCTCGATCTTACAAAAGCATTGCAGGGAAGCTTTTAGTGCATGGGGTTTTAAATTCAAGACTATTTCGTTTTGTAAAGGCTAATGAAAATTTCTTGGTCAACAAAATTGGAAGAGGAGTAAAAACGACAACAAGGTATCTAATTTTCTCATATGATCTAAGAACGAACAAAATTAGGAGGAGAGTAATGGAATAAAAGAGGTGCTCGAATTTTATTATAAGTCAAAGTGAAGTATTTTTCAATGTTGATTTCTAACTTATTTGAGCAGCACTACGATGAAATGCAAATGATGAAGAGACTGTGAGACTAATAATGTAAAGTGGCCTAGTGCAATCTATGTTGCGATATGGAAGTAAGCGCCTTAAGCGCAAACGAGAGTTCGTTAAAAATAATATCCTCAAATTGTTTGACAATGTTTGGGAACTTGGAAATGGGTTGATAATTAGCATGATAAATAACACTTTAGTCTTCAGCTTTAATTATCCACTCATCCAATACGCAATCGAGTTTAAGAGATAGTTTAAAAATATGTAGGAGCGGCTCAGAAAAATGGTTAAAAAAATAAGATGCGATTTCATCAGCATCTACTACGTGCCTAGAAGCTTCCAAATTTTTGATTCTACTTATAACTAATTACCCAAAGTTAAAAGAAGACGCCTTATTGATGCCATTTATTCAAGTGTGGACTATCAACAATATTATACAATTTACTTGCGTGGCGAATTAAAAAAGGAGCTTAAGTTAACATATGACTTTAGCAAATGCCTCAGATTGTGAAATAGTTTTTTTTTGTCTTGATGTCTGCAGATTTAGCACTTCTCAAATAATGCAGGGTTGGAGGACAGTCAAATCTTAGTTTATCAATTTTCAATTAAATCTAGTATAATTGACGTTTTCCAATTAGAAGACAAAGCTCTGTGATAAGAAAAGCCGCATTATTATAAAATATTGGTTCACCCAATGAAAGAGAAAACAAGCATTTCTAGACAAATTCCAATTGGCCCAAAACTACACCACCAACACAGTACCTTTGTTTTCATAATACAAATTTCACGCATATAATTCAGTTGAAGATTCCAAGTTTAGTATGACTGCAGCGTTGGCTGGAAGGAGTTTTACGATCAATGGAATCGATATTTACCATAGCGTTTGTCATCAGAGTAGAAGCGTTTCGAACCTCAGCACTGTTTCCATTGAGCATAATTACTTTATAAGGCTCATTTTCACTGGGGCTATATTTAAAAGTATTTTGTTTCAATGTTTGGCTTTCCGATTTCATTATTTAATTTTTATCTCAAATTAAATAAATTTGTCAACATTTTTGAATTAAATGACAGCATTCTTCAACGAATATTCCGTAATAAGACTATACGCTCCAAAAGTTTAGCAGTCATTGAGCTTCGTAGAACATTAAATTTTAGTTTTCATTATCTAGATCTTTTTCAACTGTATTTCAGAGAAACGCAAATATATTTCAGAAACCTATAAATATATTTCATATATGCAGGAAATACATAAAAGTAACTGTCGGATAAATGAGCTATTATCCCTTTTTGGGGCGAATTGTTTTTTTTTTTAAGTATTTTGGTAAAAAAAAAGGTAAATATGTATTTCAGAAAATTTAATTTGCAAATTTTATCTGGTATTTATCAAATGAATATTGCAGCAAAATTGTTGGTTTCTCAGTTAGAATAAGGCCGACAATAGTACAGCTGTTTCAAAGTTTCTATCATTGATAATAGTCAAGAGAAGCCAACTGCTGCAAATTTTTTAGCTAAATCAATGAAAATACAGGGGTTTTCAATAGGAACGCTACAAAATTTTTTTCTTTTAAATAAAACAAAAACGGTTTGGGATATGAATTAAATTCTTTATTCCTGTGAAAGTACATTCGGTGTCATTATGTATGGAATTCGACTTCTTTTGCATGGGCACCACAGGCACGCTTGCGGAAGCCCAGGCGCTGACCCCAATTTTCGACGGTTTTCAAGTATAAATCGCCGATACTGCTGCAATTTCACGTTCGATATTCGTACGAAGTTCATCACTCGTCGCTGGCTTGTTGGCATAGACCATAGACTTGACGTAGCCCTACAGGAAATAGTCTAACGGCGTCAAATCGCACGACCGCGGCGGCCAATTGACTGGGCCCTTTCGTCAGATAGCACGTTCACCAACTTGGTTTTCAATAAATCGATTGTGACATTGTGACGCTGTGTGGCTTGTGGCGCCGTCTTGTTGGAACCACATATTGTCCAAGTCCATATAATCCAATTTGGGCCAAAAATATTCGGTTATCATTGAGCGGTAGCGATTCCCATTCACAGTAACGTGCCAGCCTTGATCATCACTGAAGAAGTACGGCCCATAAACCGCACCAAACCGTAATTTTTTCGGGATGCAATGTTGACTCATGGAGTACGTGTGGATTGCTGCCTGTCCAATAACGCATATTTTGCTTATTGACGAAGCCATTCAGCCAGAAATGACGACGACCATAAATTGGACGTAGCGCTGTTAAAGTTGAGGCCATTGACTCCGAATTTCGGTAGTAAATTTTAATAATTTGAACTTGTTGTTGGATCGTAAATCTTTCCATGATGAAATGGCAAACCATACTGAAGAGAATTGTCAAAAGAGCGGGAAAAATATGGCGTCGTTTGCTGTCACTATCGATCTACTTTTGTTGCGTCCCTATTGCAAGACCCTATAGAAGTAGGCTCTTGGTAGACTATCATATACTTAAAAAACAGAAGTATTCTTTATCTTTTTAGTATTGCTCTAAACAAATTATGCTCTAACTCAGGGCTATGATTATGCGTCATAGGTTTTGTTACACACAATAAACGTTGCGAGGTTTTCCTTTTTGAGAAAACTGTTTATGGTTGAAACGCACTCGAAGTCTTTCACTACCTGCCAGGTGGTGACCGCTGTTAGAAAAAAGCTTTACTTTATTATATCGTAGAGTTGCGCTTTGAATATCGGCTACTTCGGTCGCAGTTTATTTCAAAACCGGACAACTGCAATAATGAACTTATTTTTAGTGTGAAGACTTCTGTTTTAAATCATTGTATAATTGTTGTTTTATGATTTTTATTTTTTTCGATAAAAAAATCATTAACCTTGGATTCATATCTTTTCCATCAAGTTTAGTTGTTACTTTTTTGTTTCTATTTTTTAGATAAAAAAAATTGAAAAAATGAAAATCCAATAATACCGATTATGTTTGATCGAAAAAAAAATTTAAAGAAAGAATTGAATAATGTTTTTTAAATGAACATTCTAACACCTACGGCCGGTATTTTATAAAGCACGTAATATAATTTTTGACATTAGATCAGCAATACATTTTTTAAGGTGGTTTTCTCTAAATTTTGAACACTAATATCGCAGTCATAATACAAAAACAAACAAATAAATAAAATGCACACTCGTATAGACAATGTTTATTTCCATCATCAGTATTTTGGGTGGATCGAGCATCTTAAGTCAAATGGTTTTGATTTGAAGCTTTTTGCTGACAATTGCATTTCAAAAGTTGGCCCTTTTTAAGAAAGATTATCTCAACCGTAGGTGTCAAGAAGTTCACTATAACATATTAATATAAAATGCATCAGCTAAAAAAAAATTAACTTCCAACTGGGTTGGTGTGTTTAGACAGGAATGTGGATTTGAAACTCAACGCGCCCTCAGCCATTCTACTGCTAAATGCGACTGTTACAAGTGGCCCCTTTGTTCAGTACCCAATGCCACAACAATAACAACAATAATAACCACAAAAACAATAGTATGGCCTTTTTGGCTGATAGCAGATTTTGTGATCTGTTATTTTGGCCAATTTGCGTCGAGCTGCTGCTGCTGTTTTGTGGTAATGCAGCGATGAGACAAACATAAATCCATCGTCGGGTAAATAACAGTTACTGCAAAACCGGCATGCCATAACAACAGCAGCATTGAGAGGCTATCGTAAAATAGCAAAAGGAGCTATGAGTGAGCAAATATTGCAAGTATTGTATGTATTGTGTGCAAAGCAAAGGCAGCGGTTGGTGTGCGGTCGAAAGCCAGCAACAATGAACAATGCCGATGTGATTGCATGTAGTTATTTGTTCCTACCCTGCAGTAAAATTTACTTGTTCTAAATTAGCTTACTATAAGTTTGATGAGCAACCCAACATCTAAATATTCTATTATTTACATTTTAATAATCGTACTGGTTTTCCTAACATGCTCTATGAATTATCACATAGTTCTAAATTAGAGCTCGCAGCTAAGCGAAACAAAAGTAGGGCTTAGCTAGAGACACCATCGCTATCGCCATACCCGGTAGGATAGAGCTTTAAAATACTAAGTTCTGCGCTCGACGCCTGTAACGTTTTCATTTTGGGTTTGGAAAATTCACTATATTTCGGTAGATAGCGGTGAAACGCAATCGAATTGATTGAAATGTTCAGCCGCTGCGTTCCACATTCGGTCGACATAATCGCCCAGCAGAGTCGATAATTCGAGCAATCATGGATCGGACTCTCGTAGAAAATTCGCATCCCCGTACACTGCGTACCGAAGATGCTGCTGGGACCAGAGTATCAAAGAAACCCCGAATGAATTCATCCGCCATCGCGCGCTACACTTTATGGAAAATTTTGCGGAAAGAGCTCAGTTTGGAGCCTTACAAAATCCAACTCGTAAAAGACTTGAAGCTGGACGACCATCAATAGCGTCGCACGTTCGGTGAATGGACCCAAAACGAGATGGCCATCGCTAAAGATTTTCACACGAAAACTTTCGTCAGCGATGAAGCTCACTTTTGGTTGAATGGGTACGTTACTAAACCAAATTGTCGCATTTTGGGTGTTGACGTTTTTTTGGGGAGTTATGTGAAGTTTCTTGTCTACACAGATAAACCCAAGACAATTGACGCTTGTGAGAGAATAATCGACGCGCTATTGTTGGCATATGGCTCCAATTACTGTAAAAAGTGGTCTAAAATTGAGCCTTTCGGTTAGAATTTGTTCGAGCCAGCCGCAGCTATCACTTACCCGATATCATTTCTAAGATATAATGGCCATATGAACACGTACTTAAAAACACCAATTCCTCGTGAAGAAGGCACTTCAGCTCTCATAACTCTTACACTTCATCTGAATCTTCCAATATATCAAAAAATTCCAACGACCTTGATTGAGACCTAAAGCTATACAAATCTAAAGCGCTATTACCTGGAACAAGATTAAAATAGTGAAGTTTGTTGGCTACGAAAACAAGAATCTCATATTTTCGCAGAAGACATGAAGATTTTACGGTTGTTTTTCAAAAGATGGTGATTTAGAGTTTTGCAATGTATTGCATAGCTTCTAGAAGAATTGAGTTTCCCAGAAAAATCTGAATAATGGAGATTTTCACATTGTTGCTGCTATGGTTAGTTTGAAAGTCATATTAATCCATAAAAGCCACGTAAAAAGACATGAAAGAAAATTATATAAATTTGGAGATACTACTTGAAACAAATTACATATTCATAATACTGGTGGAATATGTGCGCTGATCTAAGGGTCGTAGCTATAGATGGAAGATTTGAGGGAGGCTATATTTTAAATGTTACTACTTTTCATACGAGTGGCTCGTGTAAGAGATAAATATTATTTAGTGAAAAATTGCAAAGAATTATTATTTTGGTTATTATTATTTTTTTTTATTATTATTTTATTATTATGATTATTATTACTATTGTTATTGTTATCATTATTATTATTATTTTTTTTATATCTTTTATTATTGTTATTATTATTATTATTATTATTATTATTATTATTATTATTATGATTATTATTACTATTGTTATTATTATTATTATTATTATTATTATTAATGTTGTTGTTGTTGTTATAAATAGAGTGCGGAAAATGAGCTTCGGCAGTTTTAAAAGTAGATGTGTCACAATTTCATGGCAATACAAAAGCTGGCATATATCGAAAAAGTCTTGAAGAACGTATTTCTACTTACAAAGCTCTAGGACAGAATATCTCACTAAAAATTCACTTTATAGACCCTTACTTAGATTTTTTTTTCTAAAAATCTTGTGCCGTACTTATCAAATGGACATGGTGAAAGATTTCATCGAATATATTGCACATTGAAAGACGCTACAATAAAATAAAAAATGGCCAGTAGCAATGCTTTCCGATTTTTGTTTGTCGATTTTCCAAAGAATTCCAATTGAAGCAATGAAAAAGAAGAACACCACAAAACAACTGGGTCTTAATCACCATAATCACATAAATTTAGTGAAACTTTTATGACTTAATACTTTTTTGACGTTTACGCCATAGCTTGATATGCGGATGAGCTTCTCCTGCGATTCATGGTGGGAGCCTGGATGTTGTAACATAAATTGGGGGAGCTACTCCGACCGGAATGTTTTTTACAGCTATTAGCAAACATTTTTTTTGTAATTTTAATAAACTTAACCAGGTCAGGATTTGAAACCGTTACTCAACAATTCATTGCGTTGTAACTTTAAAAATAGATGTTTTTTGACTGTAAAATTTAAACGTGTTATCTTTTACTGCCTTTTTGGCGTAGAATACGTCTTACCTTACGGTATGGGCACCAATGTCAGGTTTTTATTGTTGTATTCTCTATTTCTTTAATTATAAGGAAACGGCTCGATTAATTTTTTTTTTTTTTTTTTTTGTAGTCAAATGAAGATGTTAGCTTTCGTTTGACATACATTTCATGTTGGTTGATATCTTCCTAATATTTGAATTTCTCAAATGAAAATTGTATAAACACATGCACACAAATATGTGTGTGGTGTTTGGTTGAGTGTTTGCTGTTGGGCGATTTAAATGTACTCGTGCAGCCCTTTATTTGTATTGCATAATTTTAGGCGGGCAAGTTAAAGTAGAGTAAAAGAAGAGAAAATGCTGCCAAGCACTGCAAAAAAAATAATAAAATGGATTCGCGTATGTTATTTATCATTTATCTTTACTATTGATAACAGCCATTGACTTCGTTTTTGCGAGAAATTTAATTGATAATTTAAAAACATTTTTATCCTATTTTTCCTATCATAAGCTTATGTATATCATCCAAAGTAACTATCAAATAAAGAAATTCATTTGCTTGTATTATTTATCATTTATTGTTACATATGTTTTCTGTCTTATCGGATGGCGTATTCTACGTTAAACTTAATGGTCGTGTCTCTGACACAGCCTGCTTCTTTTTTTGTAATTGTTTTTACTGCAGTAGTACAATTTTTTAATTTAAATGCACGTAACGTTACAAATTTGTTATGCTCTAGTTTTGTATGGTAAATTTCATATTTGGAAAACAAAAGATAATGTTTTTTTTTCTTTTGGCATTTAATAAATCACGAATATCACGAATTGCAATTTTATTTCACTTTGAGGAAAAATGACAAGCTTTTGGACAAGTATTTGTTTATATAGTGATAAATTTAATCTATCTTTTTTTGTCTGTTCTCAAAAGGTTAAGTACTTGCACCTGGAAATTAGTCTCCAAAATCAGCATGATTTCCTCGAGAGCGATGCCTTCAAAAGCGGCCATAACATAATATTGCCAAACTCATGGAAATATTAATAGGATTAAAGCTGCAACCAATAAAACAGTTAAGCAACCCGAATTACAACATTTTTGACGGTGGCAGTGAGGGTACCAATGTGACAATGTCACATTTAGAGCGGCGAGCATTTAATCATCATGAGCAGGAATATTTCAGTTAATTTTTGGAACATAAGAACAGTTTATACTGCACCGTTCAAATGTTACTCATACGCACTGTCATTGGACACCCACTCTGCACGGTGAAATGTCATCATACAATCTGCAGGCAAATAAATATGCTTTAATTTCACTAAAAGTCAAATTATTAATAACAAAAATTTCATACTTACATCATCTCCTGATGATTTCCTTTCCCGGGCAACACAGGACAGGTATGGAGATGATTTTTTCGGTTTGGGATATTTTATGGTATGTAGATAGATAGTTAAAGTTTATTTTTGAAATTCAGCTTATATTTCGCTTGTTTACGCCATACCATCGTTATACGAAAATTCCAAGCTTTAAGTTTGTTTTTTTATCAGTTATTATTTGCAATAAGTTGAAATTGTAGATTATATAATAAGTATTTCTATGGTACAAATAAAAACGCAGCACTTCTGTTAGCAAGAAGTATAGTTACCAAGTTGCTTGCAAGAATTGCAGACGTGCGCCTTTTCTCATAAGAACTGTTTCAGTATCCATCTTTAGGGCATTACGTATGCGGTTAAGCCTGGTGTTCCAGTTTTGACGTGTTAATATTGTAATTTTTTAGTTCCTAGTAAAACTATTTGGTGGTTTGCAATAGCCAGTGCTAGCAGGTTTAGATACAGGTGCCACTGCCCCTAAAATTTTCGAGTTTTCTTCGTATCAAATATGAACGAACTTAGCTAATTGCCATTGCAAGAGAGATGTACATGTTGTTTCTAACCAAATTATGTAAATTTTGAAATCTTGCTTACTAATTTCAAATGTAAAGTATGCACCAAATTTGAGTTTAATACAGTACTTTCGAAAAAACTACCATCACATTCACATTTCGTTGACATATCTCATTGTTTACTTCAGTTATCCCACGCCACCGTTAGTCGGATGGACAGACAGGCATGGTGTAATCATTTCATCCTGAACATTTTTGTATAAATTAATCCCTACCTGGGTTGCTTTATGTCCTTACAATCGACCGCTACCAGAACAAAGTTATAATAAAAAATAAGCAGTGCTGCCTAAAATGCAATGAAATTAGTCAAAAATGTTCGCACAAAATATATATGTATATGGCTTGATAAAATTAGAGTCTCGATTAAAAATTCGAAATGCATAAAACTTAGTGTGGAGCTGTGATTAAATTTTGTTTAAAACAATGGAGACATCGGCGGAAATATTAAAGATATGAAGGTTTCGGCAAGGCCGAAGGTATCTACCACTTCTTACTTGATTTGTTTACTTAATTTTGACTCAGACCACTTCCAAAATTATGAACACAAATGAGTCTCAAATATTTTCCCCCTCTTTCTATTTTGTTGTAATCGACAAAGTAGATTTCATTGCTGGGTATATAAAGGGTGTTTAAATTTTAAGGGTCGATGTTGAATGTGAACCACACCTAAACGTCAAGTGTTTTTCTGCATTTCATTTGACATTTCTCTATTTCAGACTAACTCAATTTGAACATGGAAAGATACACAATCGAGCAACGTGTTAAAGTTATTCAGGCTTATTTGATAATGGGCGTTCAAATCAAAATGCATATCGCCTCACCTCACCTCACCTCAGTGGATTCGTCAATAAACAGAATTGCCGCATTTGGGCGAATGATAATCCAAGAGTGATTGTCGAAAAACCAATGCACCCACAAAGAGTGACTGTTTGGTGCGGTTTATGGGCTGGCGGCATCATCGGGCCGTATTTTTTCCAAAATGAGGCCGGTCAGACAGTTACTGTGAATGGTGTTCGCTATCGTGAGATGATAACTAACTTTTTATGGCACGAATTCGAACATATGGATGTGGACGATATGTGGTTCCAACAGGATGGTGCCACTTGCCACACAGCCAACGAAACAATGGCTCTTTTGCGCGACAAATTCAATGGCCGTGTTATCTCACGTGGTGGCGATGTCAATTGGTCACCAAGATCATGTGATTTGACACCGTTGGACTACTTTCTTTGGGGTTATTTGAAAGAAAAGGTGCACGTCGATAAGCCAGCAACAATTCAAGAGCTAAAGGATGAGATAATTCGGCACATTAACGGCATAGAACTTCAATTATGCCTCAGCGTCATCGAAAATTTCGACCATCGGATGGAGGTGTGCCGCCAAGGTCGCGGCGGACATTTGGCCGATATTTTCTTCCATACATAATTGAACCACACCATATTATCATAATAAAAAGAAATTACAATAATTTCCAAAATAATTTGTGTTTTATTCAAAATCAACATCGGCCCTTAAAATTTAACCACCCTTTAGTACATGTATATTGTTGAGCGAGTGTTTGTCCCATGTCATGCTCGTAAATTCCCGCTAAATATTGAGTGGCTGTAAGTGCACGTTACTGTGCTATTGTTGCTAAGCATCTGCTGGACCCATGGACCCATCGTCATTGCCTGCTTGGCACTTGAACGCAGCGTAATATGGCATCAAGAAAATTACCAAAGGGCATACAACTACTTGTTATGTGTACAGTTAATCTTGCATTGTTGTTGGTGGGTTATGACATGGCAAAATCATTGCGCTATATAGCGTCCGCATTTGCTGGTCCTCATTACTCCTAACGACTGCTAGCATCTTCATCCCGATTGCGGCAAAAATTAAATAGGTAGCCTTTGCCGTCGGCGTAGGCGGAGTGGGTGGTACAAATGTTGCATTGACGCACAAGAACAATATATATATACATATATATATATTAGGCTGACGCTTATTTTCCAAAATTAAAATTTTTCTTTTTAATTAAAAAACTTTTCTCAAGCAGTTTTATTGAAGTAAATAAGTAACATACATACGCATATAGCTTGGGACCATTTCGGCTCTAGTCCAGGTTTATTTGAGAACAAGTTCTGGTCCGTTGCGGCCATATTTTCGAACGAGATATCTATTTCGGGACCACTTCAGGACCTTTTACTAGTTCGCGACTAGTTCACCAATACAACTACTACTACTTTTACTTTCATTACTACTGCTAACTATTACTACTAGCTACTACCACTGCAACTACTTCCATAGAAATAACTGCTACTGCAAACTACTACTACTATTTTAACTAATGCTACTACTAATTACGACTACTATTTTTAATAATTTCTACTACTATTCTTACTAATGCTTGTACGAATCAGTACTACTATTTTTATTAATACTACTTCTAAGTACTACTAAACACCATTATCCACTATTTCTACTACCACAACTGCCACTGCTATCCCCATATTCAATTCTCTATCTCCTTATGAAGTCAGCAAAAAAGTTTTACTTCTAGTGCTGTGGAACCGTTTTCTGTTGTTTTGAACAAAAAACCAGAGGGAGATAGCACATAAATTATTGAAATAAATAACTTTGAAGCTTTTGAATATAAATTTCCGAAACCTTATTTATCGTTCACAACATAAATTGAAGTAATATTAATTTTCTCTCTGCTAAAAAGTTCATTTCAAGATCTGTTATTAAAAATAAACCGAACGTAGTTTCTTTTCAAATCATAATCATCATTATCTTTTTCGTATATTAAAGTTTCGTTTGCGGCTTTTTGTCTTTTCAATTCTTCTTTTTCGCACTTTTTCTTTTGTTCCTTTGACCATTCGACCTTTTTTATACCTTTCATGAGAATGAAATGGTATATTAAGTTTGGTCCGATGTTTGTAAGTGCCAGAAGGAGAAGAGATAGACCCATCAAAAAGTATACCTAAATGATCAGGACGATGAGCTGAGTCGATTTAGCCATGTCCGTCTGTCTGTCCGTCTGTCCGTCTGTCCGTCTGTCCGTCTGTTTGAACGCAAACTAGTCCCTCAATTTTAGAGCTATTTTGATGAAATTTGGTGAGCAGGTGTCGTTGTACAAATGATTAAACATTTGTCGGAATCGGCCAGATCGGGTGACTATAACATATAATACAACCGATTATTCAGATATTGAATTTTGCGCCATAACTCCTCCATTTAAGCAGCTAAAGGCTTGAAATTTTGCAGAAATATCAGCCATTATTAGCTACGTATCAGTATTGAAAATCATGAAGATCGGAGAAATATAACATATAGCTCCCATACAACCGATTGTTCAGATATTGCATTTTGCACCATAACTCCTCCATTTAAACAGTTAAAGGCTTGAAATTTTGCACAAACATCAACCATTATTAGCTATATATTAGTATTCATCAAGATCGGAGTTCACAGTGTAAATCGGCAAGATAAATTCAGGACAAATATTTGTTGCGAAAAGTAATAAGCTCAGCGCAATATCACATGAATCATAGCGTTAAACGTTTGGGAACTATTTACGGATCTGATAACTGTTTTCAAAGACCGACATATGTAGGTCTTACATATTAATACTTAACTATTTGTATTTTTTAAATGTTGAATATCAAGCGTCGATACGATATTAAAAATATTCCCTTTTTAAAACATAGTTCTTTTTAATTACATAAGGAATTGCATTAAATAATTTATAACAATGCCTTTACTAGAATTATTTTTATTGATTTGAAGGAAATTTTCGCTTTTAACTATAGGTAATACGAAATTGTAATACAATAACACGTTTTTCATTCATGAAAGGTATGAAGCCTTCGGCATAGCCGAAGACAGCGCTGTTTTTACTTGTTTTATCTTTATAATATTTAGAGCTCTTTTTGTTTTAAAAAATGACGAAAATACTTCGGTCTTTTGTTAGATTTCCAGATCTTTTTCCAAAGACTTAACACTTTTCGATTACTCATTGAGCTACGTCGAACGAATACCGAGCTCTCATATTTACTACCAAGTATTTGGGTTTTCCTAATCAAAATTAAATCAATTTTTGCCCGCGATATCTTAAAGGAATTAATAATTGTTCGCACTGATAAATCCACTTGTAGTCAGAGTAGTATGTCTAAGTTGCAATTCCACTTCTAGTCATTTCGAACAACGTAAGCGTCATAAGAGTTGGAAGAAAGATCGCGGAAAAAGGTTTGCTATAATTTATTGGAATCATCCAAATTTTGTTAAGTCTTGTTTGTAAAAAAAAACTCAAAATCCAAAGAGATAATTTTATAAGCTACAGTAAATATTGAATTTCTCTTAAAAGAAGAGTATTCTGATTTTTTGCTTTTGGCAAGAATTCGGGCAAAGCAAAATTCTCATATGTCGAACTAATCCTTATGCGATATGATGTACAAATCTGACCTTATTATTTATTTTGTGATTTTTATTTTTTCGAGCAAAAATATTCGTTATTCTTGAATTTTTATTTTCTCGATTTTCTCGTTGTTTGTGGTTTTTGTTTTTTTTCGATGGATAATTATCGTTATTCTTGGATTTCTATTTTTTCGCTCGTTATTTTTTATTTTAATTTCTTGCGTTCAAGTTTGAGCATTATTTTTGGATTTTTCGATATTTCGATCAAATATAATTAAACTTGTATTAACAGTTTTTGATCATAATGTACTCGAACAAATTCTTACCACTTACCAGTACTTAATCTTTCTGTTATTTGACTTTCAAATATCCGAGGCGCACATTTCTTTCTCCTCTCGCGACTTTAAAAACATTGACTATACACTCTCTCGCAGCTGCGGTCGATTCGGTTGACTGGATACTTATTCAGAATTTGCAATCTATCGATGAAAGACCGTGTTTTTTGCAAGAACAAATAAATAGCTTTTCGAAAGCTTTGGCCCCATCAAGCTGAATGCATTAAATAACGAAAGCAGCCTCTAGTTTAATACTGAGTTAAAAATTGTGATCGCCACTCCTAGTCACGCTTATTCGCAATGGAAACGGTACAGATCTCCGGAAACACTAAGTCATTTCAAACGAGCCGGTGTTACATCGGTACTGCAGTGAACTCCAGGCAAACCTGGAAAATTATTAAGTGGAGTTAGAAAATCCACTGAAATTGCTTCCTCTACTTCGGATGTCAATGAATTACATAAGCCGTTTGTAAGATAAACAGTGTCTGGTGATAATCTATGTTATGCTAGTCGTTTTGTTTTTGTCGGTGTTAATGATTGCGACGTTTTGCAAGCCACACTCTCCATTAAGTCGAAAGCAGCTGGACTTGGTGGAATTAGTTTAGTTTTTATTAAGACCAATGTCTACCAAAGGTTCTGCTACATTTGACTTTCATAATGGATTCTATTTTGGCAGCTTGCGTTTTTTCGAAGTGCAGGAGAGTCGTTAAGGTTATATAAATTCGGAAGGAAAATAACGAATTTCGGTCTATACCTGTTTTGCCTTTCTTGTCAAAATTAATCGAGCGTATCTTGCACAAACAATTCTATGCGTATATTGATGATAGAAGTCTCTTAACTGGTCGGGGCTTCAGAGCTAGTAGAAGCTGCACCACAGCTTTTTTGGTTGTAGTAACATCAGTTTTCTGACATTTCTCGACCACTCGAAACTTTTCGGAACTGTGCCTTAAGTTGAGGCGACATAACGTCTATTTTCTTGCCTAAAGCCAAAGCAAGGCGTCAGATCTAAAAATCATGGCGTCATCTTTAAAACGTATTCAGCGTTACGTTTGGTGATCTGTTAAAAATTATTACGCTTCTTGCTTTACACAAAGTTATAAATTTTAAGAACCTTAGTTACATATTTATATATATGCATATATATATTTTTTTCATTTTAATTCACAATTATTATTATTTATTTTTTCTTCTGTAGCCCCCGTCCCCCACCCTACTGTATCATATATGTACATATTTTTTTTTTAGATTTAATCAACAAAATGCTAGTACGTGCCTAGCAGTATAGAATAATTGTAAAATTGTTGTGCTAGGATAAATCAATACATAAATGAATATGAAATGAAAAAAGCCAGCTTACGATTTTAGGCTTGAAAAGTACAATGAATATAATAGTTCTGTATATCAGGCATATGTTTGAAAGTTCGACCACGATGCGCCACAAGTTAAAATAAATTTTTAAAATAAAATTTCAGATAACAGCCAGCCTAATACATTCATATGTATATACTATACATATACGTACATATTAAGGTACATACATAAAAGCAGAGATTTACAGTACCTATATGTATAAACAGTGGCGCCAAGCCAAAGTCCGACACTGTACAAAAAAATGTTTCTTCCTAAAAATATTTGAACCGAAGCAATTAAAAACGAAGGTAAAATATTTTATCAATTGCCCATTTATTGCACTTCCAAAATATAAAAACAAAACATTTAAATTAATTCAGTATTATAAAATATTCTAGTAAAATATCAAATAAAAGTGAGTTAAATGCACAAGCCAAATTCGGACAGTGGCAACTATCCTCTAAATATATGCAAGTCTGTCGAAGAATTGCAACCAACTTCAACTGTAGTGCTTAACAGACTAACGGAAATTCCTCGGGTATTTTTTTTTTAATATAACTATATATAGTTGGAATTACGGTTTGTGTTTTGAAAATGTCTAGACAAAGAGGCCAAACAAGTATTGAATTGAGAAAGTTAGTTATTAAGCATTCCAACGATGGAAAATTTGTGCGTGAAATTGATGATATTGTCGACAGAAGTCATTCTACTCTTCCCGATATAATTAAGCGCTTCAAACCCAACAAACAAGTGGAAAACTAGCCTAAAGCTTCACACAACAAAATTTTTACTTACTCATATAAGCGATATCTGTGGCGAAAAGTTAAAGATAATCTTTTCCTTAGAGCACCAAATTTACCTGTTATAGCTGAAAATGAGTTGTGAAAGAAATTTAGAGCATCTCCCATCAGAAATCTACTTCATGAAGCTGGTCTAAATGGTAAATAGCAGGGTCCGATAAAAGCCGTTGATCAGCAAACGCAATCAGACCATCCGATTAAAACATGAAAATAAGGATTTTTCGTTCTGCAAAAATATTGTGATTACTAACGAACGCAAATTTAATGTTTTTGGCTCCGATGGAAAACTATATGTTTGGAGGAAATCAAATGAGGAGCTGCAACTGCCCAATCTGAGACCAACTGTCAAACATGGTGGCGGATCGGTAATGTTTTGGGATTCATTTTCGGCTTTTGGACCAGTATCTTTGCATTTTATTGAAAGAATAATGAACCAGAATGACTATCTTAACATTTTGAGAGAAAATTTACCAAAAAGTCTTGAAAAATTTGATCTCGGTGATGATTGGTATATCTACCACCATGTTACGGAAACGCCACTCCAATGTTCTGATATAAATCCTATCGAAAATTTATGGGTCTATCTTAACCCATTCAAGCCCACTGTTACATATATGTAACGCACCGCATTCAAACTTTAAGCGCTGGCTGAGAGCAGCATACTTCTACGAATCAGACTTTAAGTCTACCATTTATTAGAATACAGCACTGCAAGCGATTCGTTTTGAAAATCAAGTCAGTTCTCTTTTCAATTTCAACGCAGTTACTTATGCGCGAAGGGAAGTTTTTTAGAAGTGGTAAAAGCGGAGAAATGACGTCACGTCGAAGGTAAATATAGATATTAATATATTTATATGTCTGATAAAAAGAATATTGTTTATTAAAAGTTATTGATAAATATGCAAAGAAAGTTATAAAAATGTGAGAAAAAATATTTCCTGGGAGGAGTGCTCCCTGAAGAGCCGATATTGAAGGCGTTACATATATGTAACAGTGGGCATCCCCCGTACTTTTTGCTGGTTTTGTTAGGTATTAGCAACAGGGAACTTATCTCAGTGTTTTTATATCCGTGTGCATAACTACACAAGAATATTATAACTTTATTTTTATGTGTGTGTCAGAAAAGTTTATATTTATGTTCAGATATACTTGTTTGACATTGGAGGAAGCAACAAATATCCTTGAGGAATTGATGTCAGATGATGATGGGGATGAGATTATTGAAAAAATAGTTATTGAACCTCCGAGCGGTAAAAATATTGAAACAGATGAAGATTCTGGCGATGAGGATGGCAGTGGACGACCAGATAATTTGCCTAAAGCACAGTTAACACAATCCTGCCAAGTTATCATGCGGAATACTGCTGAGGAAGATTTCTTGGATGAAGCGCTAAGGGATGTCTTGAACTATTCGTCCCACAATTTGGAAGTTGATGTCTTAGATGCCACTTTACCAACATTTGAGTCGTCAACTTCCAGTTTGATTTTGGAAAAAACACCGAGTAAGATTGTTTGTAAAAACTTATTACCCTCTTAAACCAAAAAACGGAGTCAACGACCACCAACTTTAAAACCGACTGCTGCTCAGAAAAAATTGCCAAAGCAAAAGAAAAAGAAGCAAGGACCAACAAAACGAGCTAAACAAAGAAGAGAACCTATAATTCAGTGGGTTGAGGATAATAATACAAGGTACCAACAAATTTTTCCAGAGCCAAGCTATCTTGACTGCGTTAACCTATCGCCCCATGAGCAATTTGAAAAATTTTTTCATGACGAATTGATTGAAATGCTTTGTACGGAAAGCAATAGCTATGCCGTATATTGTGGTCAGGTGAACCCACAAATAACAACACAAGAAATGCGTGTTTTCATTGGAATACTTATAGTCACTGGTTACTCCTTTCTTCCTGTAAGAAGAGGGTATTGGTCAAATGAAACAGATTTTCTGAATGTGATGATTAGCGATGCTATGCGCAGAAACCGTTTTGATACAATTTTCCGCAGCATACATTTCATAGATAATGCAAAGCAGCAGATAAATGATAAAATATGGAAGCTACGACCATATACTGATGCCTTGAAACAGCGCTTCCAGAAGCACTTTCATCCCGAGAGGAACCTGTCGTACGATGAATCGATGATAGAGTATTATGGGCGTCATGGTTGTAAACAATTCATAAGAGGCAAACCATTAAGATTCGGGTACAAAATGTGGAGTTTGAATACCCCTCTTGGATATTTAATAAATTTTGAAATGTATCAGGGAACAAATCCTCGTATGAAAACAGAATATCATAAATATGGCAAAAACATAACGCCGTTGTTTTGCATGTTGGATGAATTCGATGAAACCATCAAACATCTAGAGTTTTCCCTCCACTTCGACAACTTATTCACTACTACCGCGGCGCTAGTTGCACTGAAAGAACGGGGTTACCAAGGAACAGGCACCATTCGAGAAAATATGATTCCAAAATCATGCCCTCTAAATTCAAGAGAGGAATTGAAAAAACGAGAGCGGGGCCATGTGGAAAGTGCAATAATGAAAGATACAGGCATAAAAGTGACCAAATGGGTTGACAATGCAGTCGTAAGTGTTGCTTCAACCATACATGGCAAATTACCATTGACTACCATCGGAAGATATTCGCGGGCCGAAAGAAAAAGGGTAATGGTTCCTTTGCCACATTCCATTTTGCAATACAAAAAATTCATGGGTGGAACTGATAGAATGGATCAGAACGTCAATGCATATAGGATTGGTGCTCGTGGAAGGAAATGGTGGTACTCGATTTTCACATGGCTTATAGACGTGCCGGTTCAAAATGCTTGGCTTTTGCATCGTAAAGGTGGGGAAAGCGTAACCCAATTGGATTTCCGCAGAGCTATTGCCTCCAGATACTGCAAAACTTTTGGAGTTACAAAGCCTCCTCAGAGTTATCGCCGAGTAGCCAGTGATGAAGTGAAATACTCCAGCCGTTTTGATGGACTAAATCATTTTGTGGTCGAAATACCCGGCAAAAAAAGGCGTCGTTGCGCTGGTCTTAACTGTAAATCACATCCATCTTCTATGTGCAAAAAATGTGATGTGGGCTTGTGCATAAAATGCTTTGAAAAATATCATTATTTTGAAAATAATAAAATATAAGTATGAACAACAATGTAATAAGAGTATGAATGTTCATTATTCTTTCAATCTGAATTGCTTTATTGTGCCAATGTTATCTTGATTTTCGCTAGAATAAAAGTACTGAACATTAATTTTAATAAAAAAAATTATGAAAATTGTATTTTACGTGAAAAAGGATGAAGTCAGAAACTATAAGGTACTGCCCACTGTTACATATATGTAACACCTTCCACAGCGGAAGCCAGATAAACTATGAACACAATTTTTATTTTCCCTTGTTTCTAATCTCAATTGAAAAAACTTTCTTAAATTTCGCGCTCCTAACCCATCCGGTTCGCCGTGGGCTTGAATGGGTTAACATAAAAATACGACAGCAGTCCGTTTCAAACAAAAATGATTTGAAAACTATCTTATTACAAGAATGGGAAAAAATCTAACCTTATTTTTCCGAAAAATTGGTTAAATCAATGCCTTACCGGCTCAAAATGGTTGTTAAAAAGCAAAGGTCTTCATACAAAATATTAGCTTTTAAAATATATTTCGATATTTCAAAAAACTTGTTGATTGTCCAAGTTTGGCTTGTGCATTGAATTTACTCTTATTTGATATTTTACTCGAATATTTTATAACACCGAATTAATTTAAATGTTTTGTTTTTATATTTTGGAAGTGCAATAAATGAGTAATTGAAAAAATATTTTATTCATTTTTTTAATTGCTTTGGTTCAAATATTTTTAGGAAAGAACATTTTTCTTACGGTGTCCGACTTTGGCTTGGAGGCACTGTATGTATTTTAACTGTGAGTATCAATGTGCTTAGGGAGTGTGCTCATGGCCGAATATTTTGTCGTATACATAAAGATCTGAATATGTATGTGTATTTTGTGTTGGTCTCTCACCTTGTCACACCTTGTTACCTTTTTACGCTTTTGTGAACTCCAGTTTGGAAAACATGAAAATTGTGTTTAAATAGCTTCAAATTTGTATTACAATTTGATGGTGGGTTAATTGAAAGGCCACAAAGCGTTTAGATATTACATATAGACCAAAACGATGAGCCGAGCTAATATTAATTACGTATGTACATACATACATCCAGAGCATGGAAGCAAAAAAATCGATATGCATACGTAATAAGTAGACTCGAAACGATTAGATGGAAAGAGCAATATTATTTTTTATGGAGAAATAAGACACCTCAGGCTTGTTTTGATTAAAATGGATCGGTAGATCACTGTCAATACTGGTGAGCATGAAAATCGACTCTGGCAAAAATCTGGTTGTATACTGGAGCAATAAGGTAGATATTATTACATGTATAAAACTTGGAGAATTCCTGCAAATGTTTGACATTAAGTATTGGAAAAGAATCGATAAGAATTTTAAGTTTTCGTTTCTCTTATTAGCGAACTAGTCAAAAATTACACATTCCTACGGTAACTTTCCTTAAGGATAACCTTTGACCTTCAATAAGGATTTAAACGACTCAAAGCCATTAAAAGCGCTGGAGGTGTCAGGGGAAGCAGAATATCTCCTCTGCGTTGGAAAGACCAGGTGAAGAACAACTTGACTACACTTGGGATCTCGAGTTCACGCCCGTTGAAATCTATCTGTGGAATCAGTTGAAGCTACGGGTAAGTTGAAATCGGCCAAAATTGTCTAGGCGGTTAGCGTCTATTAAGAAGAAAAATACCTCTAAATAGGTAAATGTAACTCAGTATGCAAGAAAGACGAAAATAAATGGTGCTATTGAAAGATCCAATAACTTTTGGAAATGCCGCCGAATGTCAGTTCTTATACGACATTTACAAAGAGAACATAGTTAGAATTTGTGTGTAGGATCGGTTCACGCTAGGACCTTTGATATCGTGTTTTGGCGATAAGTATAAGGCCGAAAAGTATTTAGTAAGGGTGTTGTAAAAATTAATCACAAATGCCTTGAAGGGGTGTTAAACGATTTTTTAATGGCAGTGGTCATTTAACTGATATCATCTTTCAAATAAATTTAACACAAACTCTTAAAAGCATTAGCTTTAGATTAAATCTTAAGAAGCATTGTAGAATGCCTAATGTGTTTTACTAAAGCAGCCTGTGTTTCGGATTTAAACACCATTAAAACGCTTGTTAAAGTTTATGAGATGGAACACCAAACAATTAGCCAAACAAATTTATGAACTTAACTATTTCTTTTAAAAGTTTTTTTTTAATGATATTCTTCATAACGAATAACTCTATATAATACAGAAAATTGAATAATCTTGCTGGAAGAAAAATATTTAATGGTGTAAAGCGGCTACATCCGGTAGATACGGCAGATACGGCGACCCTTGTACGTAGCGTAAAAAAAATCATTAAAAAAATATTTTTCTTTATAATGTTGTCACCCCTCGCCAGCCAATGGCAAACATCCAAGTATATTTCTGTTATCAAAAAAAATATTCATCTGCCATTCTGTAAGTCCCTCGATTCGTGGTGCAATTTGTAGGGGAAGTTTGATACAAACATCCAGTTACATAATGGAAAAGTCAATCACACTTATTCTGATATGCAATTTTTTGATTGATCGACAGTCTTTATGGTTGGTTGGTCCCCTTGCCGTGAGGGCGACGATTAAACTTTAACTTCCAAGAGGGAAGCTTCGTATGAGCAGTGGTCCAACCTTTTTTGAACCCGTGGCTTCGCGTAGTAGGAGATTCTCAAAGCTCTCATAGTTAGCTAACTATACCAACGCTGTTTCATTTTCCACTCCCTGTATATATTTTAGTCCCACTTTTCCACTTTCTTTGCCTAGTCGAGGAACGCAGACGTTTATGAAATGTAAAATTAGCCTACTGGTAAATGAGCCTTTTAGTACGAAGTCTGTCCCCTAGTTGGCCCAACGAACAGACGTGTCCTCAAATAAGCTGGTATCAACCCTCTGGAGCCACCGATATTGCTTCTAGAGGAGCAATATAGAAATTACCTTCACGGACGGACTCATTTCTGGCTCCGCGTTATGCCTCTCTCGTAGGAAACTGAGTGCCTCTGAAAGGTGCTATCGAACCAGGCAATCAGCCATGTGCCTTTAAAGGAAAGTGTGGTCCTGAAAAACAGCAGGCTGACACTACACTGTGGGTGAAAGGTTTCTTGGGGATGCACCGTAAACAAGTGAAAACAGAATGCCCCATCCTCAGTGAAAAGGAAGAAACTTTTCCCCTAATTTTCGTCCGGGAACCTGGGACCAGCAAATCCTTTACCAAAGTAGCACAACAAAGGCTAGTACGAGCTGTGAATGATCGCAGTGCTCATGATGATGCGATCCCTCAGCAACTGGGACTATAATGAAACTATGAACGGTCAATCAAGAGGTGCTGCGATATGAAGGACCTCACCTTTGATGCTGTGTGGCATAGAAACATCAAGATGGTAAATTGTGTTGTTGGGAGGTCGGTACAGCTTAAAAATGCGGTCAGTAGCAGGGTTGGAGAGCTGTGGTCTTGTCCACGATTGGAAAATTTTGAAACTGGAACCAAAGAGCAGGCGAAGTATGCCAGTGTGGGTTCGTAATGAAAAGCCCCTTGCTCTCCTTGTAAGACTTAACTTCGACAGAATGTCCTAAAGATTATAAAGTAGCGTCCGATTCGAACACGGTTGGCGATCTCTTTGAACGTATTTCCGTGAAGTAAATTGTTACATATCTGACCGTCTCGAGCGCAGATGAAGGGGAGGGCATTCCCCCGCTATCACACGAAGAGGACGTCAACTGTGCGCTTATTGCACGGCAGGAGCGGTATCAGCAGCCAATGGAATGATTACTATAGGTGGGTAGATAGGTCATAAATAGAAGACCAATGTGTTACCACAAGAATAATATCATCCGTTGGAAAATTACTCCTCACACTAAACCAATTACCTCGCTGATAAATCTCATCAAGCAATTGGCATCGGTGCTTGAAACCGCACCAAGGTTATCCAGAAACGGTGATCCCAGATACCACAGTCTGTTTTTACACAACGTAGTAAAACACATCTTCGGAAAGTACATCCAGCCTTTCAGCATGTTTTCCTATAAGTTAGAGCTCTAAACATGTTAGAAATATTTCCTCTTTTTTAAGAGTATACGTCTACCTTGAGGTTCGACGAATCATATTTTTACTCTGTACATTGTCCGCTTGTTTATATAATATACATTCTCTAAGTAGGAGTTTGAAGGTGGCAAACCCCGTACCAATACCTTGTGGTACAAGTCCATCTGCCCAGTAGTTTCCTTCTGTCTCCCTGCGACCAGAGACCCAAATGAGGTACAGTCTATTGTGCTTGATCATCTCTCGTAAAGATAAGCGGCAGTCCAGCGGAATGTTTAAGTTAAACGTGAAAGAGCTGGGAGCTTTGATTGCATCTTATCTACCACTGAAAATTAAGATGTCTCTTCCAATAATTCCGGGTTCAAATTTCTCTACTGCCCATGATAGCTGAGCCTTCAGCCTGGAAAGCGCTGCAGTGATTTGGTAACCTTAAGAGAATTTGTAGGAGAGTGTTTCGTGAGAAAATGCCTCCTCCTAGCTTACTTTCGAGTTCTGGGCCATCTATATAGATGACAGTACTATCAGGTGGAGTGTAAAACTCCAGTTTACACACATCGATCCCTGCTGCTCGGAATGAAGTGAAACTTCTTCAATATACAAGAGTGACCCTATGTTGCGGGATGTCACTGGGATGTCTCTCTTATTTATAAAGCAGTCATCGCTGTCATCTATTGTCCTGCCAAATCTGAAGGAAGGAGATCTAAAACAGCGTTCAAGGCCTCATTTGGAGTGGTTCTGAGCGCACCGCTTATGCAGGTCATACTAGATCTTTGAACCTTGGTGAGTAGTCTGAGGTTAACATCTTTTTCCACTGAAAGCCACCATACGATCACGCCATATATGACAAATGGTCTTGCGACTGCAGCAAAGATCCACCGAGAGATCCGGGGACTATGGCCCCATATATTGGCTATGGCTCTCTTACAGCTATAGAGGGCAACGGAAGCCATTTCATAACTTAGAACTGTATACTCTTTCTAGTTCAATTTCATATCTAATTAGAATAACGTCTAAAAATTTTGCACTTATAGCAAGAAACGATTACTATGTATAAAAACCCATCTAAACTTTAACTGACAACTTTTACTGAAAATTGTTCGTTAAAATTGCTCGTGAATTAAGATGAACCCAGGTGTGAAAGATTCAATGATTAAGAACTCTTTGGAGCTGATGCGTATGACGATTATTGCCACTTATAATACGCCGGGCAGTTTTATGTAATATCCGTAACGCGGCTTCACTACAAACATTCCTAGGAACGTTTTGTTCATTTTTTTCGTGGGCATCTATTTTCTGTATGTCCTGCATATGTAAGTGCATTTGCATAAAAATACAAACATAAAAATAAAAAACCACAAACTCATATCATTTGTCCCTATACCATTCAAGGATTTGCCATATGGGGCCTTCAATCATGTGATTTTTGCTAGCTGTCCTCCCAACAGTAAACTTGTAGCAAAATAAAAAAAAATAAATCTATTTTACTAAAGCGACGTACATTGCTAGCTATATACTATAAACAGCTTACACGCTTGCGTTCATTCTAAATTCATTTTAGCGCCCTCATCAAACACCGAAGCCTATACAGCCCTACTCCGATTGCTGGTTGCAATTTTTTTTTTTTTCACCTAGCATGATTTTATTATTTTCACTTTACGATGTGTTGTAAATCCAGTTGATTTCGCAAATTGCTTTTCTAACACAAGCACTCATACAAATCGCCGCACACATACATACACACATACATATGTACATACATATGTACATACATTAGTCGAATATTTAGCCCGGATATGCGTAACATTTGTATTGGACTTTTGACAAGTTCATTCGCTTTGTACGTAAAACGATATACTTTGATCCTATTGTTTATGACTTTGTTGGCAGGAAAACTTTACTGTCGCGTCGTAAAATAATTGCATACTTTATGGCGCACGTGCTAATATAATCCGTCTTCTCGCACTCGCTACTCTACATACACACACACAAGTATCTATTTTTTATTTATACAAATGTATCCTGTTGACACTTTTCGAACTGACGCTAATTCAACTTGACTTGTTTATCAATTCACATTCGATTTTTAGAAATTGACAGATGATAAAAAAGGATGTATGAAATAAGTGAACTGATTGATGGAAATAAATTTTTGTAAATATTTCATATGATACTCATTTTTATAACAGGAAAATACTATTACAACTGTGATGGCATACAATTACTATTTGTCCTATATTAATATATGCATGCATGTATTCTGAAAGTTTTGAATGTGTGTGTGTATCAACGTTTTTTGTTTACAAGGTTTTAGCACTCATGTGGAGGACAATAAAAATTTAAGGGTTACAGTGCAGAACGGTTTTCGCGCCTTAAGGGTTAAGAGTTATACGAGACCTATATGCAATCTGTGCTGAATGCTTTGGAACTGAGGCACAAAATATAAAAACTAAAGCTATGAATATTTTTTTAATATATCAATATTTACAATGTTAATTTTATCTGCGCATTTGATGACACTCACTCTTTTCAACAAAATTAAAGCGGTGTTATGTATTGACCAGTTTTGCAAGCTTTATTTATTTATCTATTTTCATGTAATTATTTATGAAAATATAGCTCATTCATAAAAAAGCCCTATAAGAACCGGTACAAAAAGTTCGGCAAATTTGGAACTCGTTAAAATTTTGTTTGGCAATAACATAGGAAGATTTGAATATAAATTATTTTCAAACTGGGTTTTAATCGTGCTTCAATAATGAATAGTTTTGCAATAAAGTAGCTTTCTCGCTCCCATTTCGGAAATCGTCTGAAAACTGTGTTGCCTTCTTGGAAAAATGTATTTTGTAAAATATGTAATAGCAAATAGTAGTAGAAATGTAAGTTCTATACTGCCGCGACCGCATGTCGATTAAAATGCACCGAAGTTTCTCAGTTATTGACTAAAATTAGACAGAAGCATTTTTAAAGTAAAATTTCTTTAGCGGCAGTAATTTTTATATCGCTTCAAAATCTCGTCACGAAAGTCACGTTAGTATCGCACAATTCTGGACCGTTTCGGCGATATTTCCGGACAAGATATTTCGAGACCATTTCAAGACCTTTCAGTAGTTCGGCCCGGTTAACCACTACAACTACTACAACTTCTACTACTACTACAACTACTAATTACCAATACTACTACTATTTCTACAACTTCCACTACAACTGCTAACTGCCACTGCTAATGATTATTGCTACTAAAATTACTACTTACTATTACTACTATTTACGACTACCACCACTACGACTACTGTACTATTTTAACTTATACTACCACTAATTACTACTACTCTTTTTACTAATTTCTACTTTCACTGATTGGTATTACAGTTTTTACTTATTTCCACTACCATTTTGACTAATGGTTGTATTTATTACCACTACTATTTTTAGTTATGTTTTACTAATATTTTTACTGCTAATTTTACTTGTGCAAGTGATAAATACTACTACTAATTTTGCTAATTGTAGTACTGTATTTTTATTTCATTATTATTTTTACCAATTTTTACTAATGCTACTACTAATTACTCCTACAAATTGTCTTATTTTCTACTACGGGGTTTTTTTGCTCTTACTAATTACTACTATTTTTTTTTTAATTTCTCCTACTAATTTGACTAATTTCTACTACTATTTTTACATATTTTATTGGTACTAATTCCATTTCCATTAATTTATACTACTATTTTCACTCATTCTAAAACTAGAGAAACTCAGAATTTTTACGGAAAAAATATAGCAATCAAATAAGTTCGAATTTGTTATATGGACGAAAGATATGAGTTTCGAAGACGGAACTTTCTTTGCCTCTTTATATCAAATTTAGTAATCTAAAAATTTCAGTACAACCAACAATGTACATAATTTTCTCGTACTATTTTTAGATACCAATGCAGACTTCTCAAATGCAACTATAAATATTCTAGCTATTTGCAAAATGCAATTTCAGATTGAGTGGCATCAGAATTTATCTGTCACTTTGTACAGAATCTCTTATGATATAATCACGAATCTGTATTACATTTTGAAAACTTTATTAGTTTATGCAGTCAAAAAATTAAGGACGGTCAATCACAATACGAGGGTTGCCTTTAATATTTTGCGCCTAATAATGAAAACACCGTCAAATATTAAGGAAAATAGTTTTATTGTTTTTCAAAATATTCTTCATCCAAGTCAATACACTTCTGCATTCGCTTGAACCAATTTTCAAAGCACTTTTGCTACTCAGAAGAGGATACCTCAAAAACGAGCTGTTTGAAGGCTTCTGCAGCTCCTTCAGGCGTTGAAAAACGTTGACCTCGCTTTTGTTTTTTGATGTTCGGGAATAAAAAGAAATCACTAGGTGCCAAATCAGGGTTGTAAGGCGGATGACCCATCAATTCGACCTTTTGAGTCCTCAAAAACGCTCTTGTGTGAATCGATACATGAGAGCTCGCATTGTCTTGGTGAAGAATGATTTGTCTTCGGCGGTTGGTTTTCCTTAATTCTCCAAAAACGTTTGGCAACCAAATGGTTGTATACCACTCAGAATTGACCGTTTTAGGTTTATCTAGTGGAACAGTATATATTCTATTGATTCGATTAAGTTATTGAAGTTTATAAAATTCAATTTCAAAGAAATCCGCCCGTTTGCTTAACTAACAATTTTTCGTTTCTGACACCATCTACTTATTCTCTCTAGTTAGAATATCATTGCGCTCATTTTTTCCATATAAAAAGCGTTTTTTGTTTTGAGCGCACAAAACCTTCATTTCTCTTTCCACCTTAGCAATTGACATTCTTCACAATATCATAATAACTAGATGCCTAAATAAAATTTTACCTTCATGATGTTGTTGTAAGTGCCTGGAACGGAAATAAAGCCAACCAATATTATGCGAATAAACAAAGCTAAAAACTTTAAAAGGATAAAAACTTTCACAGGAGGGGAATTGCACAAATTTAAAATACAAATACTAACTAAGAGAACACTTAAAATTTCTTTTTGGGAACTTTAAATAAAATAACCAAATATTCGCAGCTAAGTAAAATAAAATAAATGAAAAAAAAACGAAGCAGGTTAACAAGGGCAGCAGCAGCAAGTCAACATCTAAAAAAACTAAAACAACACCAACTTTAGCGTCGAAAAAATCTTAAAAAAGGTGTGCTAGTTAGTAGGGCTGCCGCTCAACCCAAGAGCTTAGAAATTCGTTGGCTGGTTTGTTGTTGCTACGGTTTTTTTTCTTCTTACTATTTTACATATTTCATGAATGTCGGTTAAGTTAGACTCAGCTCGCCTAAATTTTCAACACAATAAGCGCTTTGCCGCATTCAACTCGCACTTGAGCCTATTACCAACGGGCAACGACGTCAACGCTGTACCTTAACCGCAGTCATAAACAGAAAAAAAAGAGAAGAACAAAAAACAAAAAACACACAAACTAAAAATACCGAGAGAAAAGCAAATGAAAAGAGTAGCAGAACAAAAGCGGAGTACACTGGATTAAAATATTTCTCCTGCACCAAGTAGCTATGTCTAAAAAGTACTGAATGATTTAAAAACTTCTAGCATACCTACACTTAAATGTATTGAGTATGCTTGAAACATTACGAATGCATATTTTCTAAATCAAACTATGACAAAAGTACGTAGGTTTTTAAAACTGAAGTTTTGTGCATGCTTTGTTGTTTTTTCAACTCTTGAATTTGCTTATTTTGTTTTCATTCAGTTTGATGTTAATCTTTACAATCAAGTCGTTAAAACCAAAATAGAAAAAATATTACTTAAACCGCTATCCGTAAATGCTTTTTAACTGAAAAAATATACATTTAAAAAAGCGGAAAAAGGTAAACTTTTATTGTATAATAAACTGTGAGTTTCTTTAGCAAAACATAATTCAAACTAATAAAATTGAAAAACAACTTTTGATTATTGAACTAAAATTTTCTTTTAACAGAAATAAAAATCAATATACCTGAGCACAGGGTATTAAAACTTTGTTCACATAAAGATTGCTTAGAAAATCATAAAGTAACCAATATAGATATAGGCATATAAATATAAAGAAAAAATAAATAAAAATAATAAATAAAAATAAATATTGAGAGGTCTTTGCAAAACTTGGTACACACATTGCCCAAGGTAAATTGGTATTGAAAATGAGCGAAATCGGGTAAAAAACCACACCCACATAACGGTGTTTCATGGAAACCAAAAGAATGCGATATTTCTAAGCATTTTTTTTTGTTTTAATTTGGAGTGGCACCCTCCTCTTTAGACCAAAAAGCCATATCTCCAAAATCACCAGACCAAACTCTACCAAGTATAGTAGATACTTTAAGTTTTAAGTTATTTAGCTAAATTTAGAAAATTGGATCATAGTTAACGGTAGTTTTTCAAATAAAAAAGTTCGATATTTTAATAACTATAAAAGTTTGCTCAAACTTGGAGATTTAATTGGAGCAAAACAATAATCCTGAATATAAAATAAGTTATATTTTATCAGAATATTGAATGGGGAAGACAATTTTTCTTAGAAATGGCTTTAATTCAATATTTATAGTTTCACTTTTCAATGGCATCAACGCATGCTGATATTTATTTTTCTTGTTAATTTTTATAGTATTAGTATAGCTAGTTTCTTATATAACGAAATTTTCAAAAACTCAATTTATGTCGGTTTAAACCGAACTTAGACTCTTCTTTGCTTGTTGACTGTATTTTTTTATATTTTTTATTGGACAGAATTTTAATTATGTTTTATTTACCTTTTTTTAAGCTTGAGTTGTAATACAAATTGCAATAGATATTAAAAAATTGGGCGATGGTTTTATTAAATTCACAGAAAATAAACGAATATACTTAAATACGGGTTTGATGATATTAAAATGGTATATCAGTGTACACTGTACACCAAACAATATAACAATAACTATGCGCTTAATGAATGGTGGTTTATAGCTAGCAACATTGGAAACATATTCTTACAATGTTAACCAAAATATGTCACGAAACTTTTATCATTATATGCAAACATCTATTAATACTATAAGTGGAATTGCTTAATGCTCGTATTTTGCTTTTTAAATTTATATTGTACTACTTTTTATGATGAAAAGTGGGAACTGTATTCCTATCGAAAGGGATGACGTAGTTGAACCCCAAACATCCTTGAGGGAATAATTCCAATATTTCCAAAAGAGTTAGCTAACTTTTTATCTATTTGGTTTTGCTGTAATTATTCCACGCTATATGGAGAAGAATTTTTCTACAGTTTTACGCCCGATTTGTATTTATGGATCTAAATATAGATCTAGTAAAAAGAAATTCTTTATTTTTCCAATAGATAGTTTCGGTAATGTCTATCTCGCGTTGTATAAGTGTTATCGGGTTACGCTATATGACGTTATAAAAACCAGATTTTGTAAAAAAAAAAGAATTACTTCTTGGTTCAGAGGTTCTTATAAAGCCACCTTATACCCGAGCAAGGCACCAAGTGATTACTAACAATCTAAAATTCGCCTCAACAGAAGTTTGTGAAAACCGACTGTTCCAGTTTTATTGCCAATAGGGACGAAAGCTTCTATGTGTTAGACATAATGAAATTTTTCTCAAACTTGCAACAATTTATCGCAGAAAACCGGTGCACATTTGACCTTAATTAAATAATTTTAAAAATCCTAAATAAAACATTCAATTTAATGCAAAAATAATGGATTTCTTTTGATTAGACCAATATTTATAACTGATTTCGACTTAAGTGCTTTATTATGGAAATGCTGAAACTGTTGAATAAGAAGCGGATGGAGCATATAAAATGTGAACGCAACGAACTTCAAGAAATAACGAAATAGGTGAACAACGAAGGGGAAGGCATCTGGAGGAAGCTAAACAACGGTTATAATTACAACAACAAACCGAGCAGTGTAAGCAAAAAACACAACAAGGGAGCAGAGGCCTTTCAATTAAGTCCTCTCCAATAAACGAAGCGTCGTAAACATGAATTCGAATTTACGGTTGTTGTTTTGCAAGAATTTTGGAAGCTAAAGTTGCCGACGTAAATATGACAATGGTAGAATATTTAAACAGATTGAACCAGTTTCACTATTTTAGGAGATAATAAAGATCCGTATCGTAGTGTTAGTACTGAAATCGGCAAAACTAAAAACTTGCTAGCCTGAGTACTGATGATGAGGATAAAGGTTACAATTTTCAATGCAGGCACCTTGGTTACCCGGACCTAGAATGGACCAGGAAGCCAAGTACCATTGGCCAAATTAACAGACGAATACATATGATGTGATATTTTTAAGTTTTTAAATCTAGGGTTAAACGATTGACCGATTGATTTGTATCTCTTAACCTTTGCAGGGCGCGCCGCGGAAAACTTAATTTGTGATTATCAAATACTAATTGTAGTAATAGGCCACTTCCATTTATATGCTTGCGTAAACTTTATTTATTGAAAGCGAATTTTCGTAGAACAAAAAATGCCCAAACAATTAGTGCGGAAAAAATTTGAGAAAATTTCCCAAATACCTACATTGTAAATTGCCTCAGAGTAAAAGGATGTCGTCAAACTTAGCGCATCTGGTGAACCAGCTGCGAAATAACAACAAAATTCGTAAACATGTTATATTTGCCTACCGCTCAAAAATAAAAGAACACAAACTGTGTCCATCATTTGTAACAGAAGAGTTAGAGAAACAACAACGCAAGCAAATTTCACAATGTACGAACAACTCTTAATACTGAAGATACTTTGCATTATTGGTAAAAAGTATTAATATAATTTTTATTTTTTCGAATTTTTTGTCATAAATAAAAAAAAAAATATTGCGGCTAATTTCCGGTACGTGCCCTCTCTTATATTTTTGAAAGCGGGTTATTTCAAAACATTCGGGTTATAGAGACACATAGCAATCAATTTGTAGCAAAATTGTGTAAACAGCAATTGCGGTTTGCTTATTACACTGCGGAACAAAATTTTGCGGTCGGAGATTTTTAAGTCGATTTAGGGTAATTTGAGGGCGCTGATTACGAAAATAATATCAGTTTTGTCGAATTGGCTCTAGTTTTTCAGATAAAGACTTTTAAATATTTCACGAAAAAACCTAATTAAAAATACCAGTAGGTATTTAAATTATATTTTTATTGCGCGCCTGTATAAAAATAATAAAAAAATAAAAAATAAAATATTCTTTTTATTAATTAATTTTAAAAATGTCGTTGCTCAGGACAATCCCGTATTAAGTTCCAGCAGTAGTCTGTCATCATGTGGTCGTCCATCGATCTTGGTATCTTTCTTCCATTATTTTTGTGTCCTGGTGGAACCGTTCACCTTGTTCCTCACTGTAATCGCCTAGGTTGTCCGGGAATTTGGGAATTTGTCCAAATGACTATGTAAATGATGTAATTTAATGCTCATTTTTGCTCCTAGTTTGCGAAAATTGAGAAGCATATCAGCAACTAGTTTTGTATAGTCTGGTGATTTATGATTTCCAAAAAAAATTTTGACTACATTAATAAAGCTTAGCCAGGCTTCAGATTCAATTTGTGACATATGGTTTAAGAATTCAGTGTCTTTTAGAAGGGTATGAATTTGAGGACCATGGAAGACTCCTGCTTTTAATTTTTCCATACTTAGGACTGGAAATTTTTTGCACACATATTCAAAACAGTCACCTGTCTTATCAAGGGCTTTGATGAACTGTTTCATTAGCCCAAACTTGATGCAAAGTGGTGGAAAAATGATTTTTTTCGGCTTATCAGTTGGTCATGAACCACATTTGCTGTTCCTACCTCCATATTTTCTCTCACCGGCCAGTCCTTTCTAATCCAATGTTCATTTCTTGCACGACTTTCCCATAAACATATAAAACAGGGCCACTTTGTTGGCCCAATAAAAAATTCACCATCTTCAAGTTCACGCATACTGACCACTTATGTTGTGCATACAAAATCTTTGCTAAAACAATTTTTGCATTTTCGTATATTTCTTTTAGTTTGGTACTATGACCGATTTGAACCGAAGCAAGTTTATTTCCATTGTGTAGCAACTCACATTTCAGACTTCTTTTTGAGCTATCTATAAAAACCCTCCAATGTTCGGGATTATTAAATTAATACAACTGGAACTGGGTCACATAATTTTTTTTTCATTAATTTCTTAAGTTTCGTTTATCTCAAGAACTAGAGCCAACCCAAAAAAAGTAAAAACACAGTTCGTAAGCCTGCTACTAAGGTTAATAAAAACTATTAAAAAAATCATAATCGCAGGTTTTTTTTAAATTTTTGATACGCAGTGTTATTGGCATAGGCTTTTTTTTAGCTTAAAAAAATGGTATGCCAAGTTTAACTACTATGTATTATTGAACAAGCACACTAAAAGTTCGAAAATTACTTTTTTCAAAACACTTTTATTTTAAAAATCATAACTGGTTGGGGATCTAAAAATTAAACGAATAGAATATATGCTCACCGCGTTGCAGCGCACGGGTCGAAATGTCCTAAGTGTGTGGTTGTGCGCCCTGCAGAGAGCGGCATCCACCTCTACCTATATTAGTATGCCCTAGCACAGTATAACCTGAAGAAAATCTTTTTCGATCGTTGCCTTTTTGTTTTCGTAATTTCGGCGAAATTCATCCCCATGCAGGGTTTGTAGGGTTTCAGACGCGAGTTGTTCGCCTCTCGTTCCTGCTGAAGACTAATTTACGATATTGAGATACCAGAAAACGATAAATAAATTTTAATATTTGTTTTTAAACAACTAATTACAAAAGTTTTATAGTTTGAACTGAAGCGATTTGTTGCGATGTAAAAGTAAAAAAGAATATACACATAATTTCTTGAAATACATATCTATACCAAAACGCCATCCGAACATTTCCTAGATAAAATGTTTTGTAAATCGATCAGTATTGAACATCAATTCATAACAATTTTGCAATGAACTCCACCCACTATTTATACAAAATTAATTTCATTGTTTTATCTCTAGTCATTCTATTTTTAAATGTTCATATCGACAGGTAAAATGCTTAATCAAAATAAGGTGTCAGTAATAAAATTTTCACCATATATAATATTTCTTCTTAGTGCAATATATGATAGGTCTATGAAAAATAACCCCGCTCACTATGTTTTCCACAGTTTATATGAGCTTGCGGCATTATGCGGATTTGGGACGGGTGCAATGTTCAGACTAAACGACTACCAAAGCTGGATTTCCCTAAAAAATCAACGCCTGTCGTTGAACCGATATGTACCAAATTTAAAGCGAACTAAAACGATTATGCTACATTACATAACTTTCATTAAGTGAAGAATGAGACTCTTATATTGAAGTATAAGGGCGCAGGTAGTGGACGTTACTTCTCCAGTTTTCTGCAACATCGCTTGGACAAGTGATACAAATGTGGATAACCAGGTTTACCGTTAATTTTTCATGGTCACCCTAGAGGCAATGTATTCGATTGTGAACGAGAAGCCGATCCGGTTGAGCTTGAAAGTGAATCATTAACTGATCAATGATCTGTGATTGAGTGAAATTAGTCCTCAGTGTCCCACTGATTCTTATAACTGTTATCAGTTTTAGCCGGTCTAGTTTACTGATTAACCTTTTATTCTTTAGTGCAGTTCCCCAGATGAAATCCCTGCAAGATAAATGGCAGCAGTCAATAGTCTGAAAGCCTCTCACCTCCAGACCCTTTCGCAGCCTCTTCATGGCCACAATGCAAAGAAGAGGGGCAATAAATAAAAAAATTGTGGTAAGTTTTTAGCCCTCGCATATCTAGAGATACAACGATCACCCAAGAAGGGCATTAGAACTGAAACCGTATAGTCTTGTCCAGCTTTGGCGTCCTGAATGCCTCGAAGGAGTTTATGGCACAGTCAAATTGGCGGCTATCCAAAGATTTCCAACTGGTGGTGGTACTTTGTAAAGGTCAAGTGAGGGCATCGAGCAGAAACTTAGGCGATTCTCTTTGCTATTTGTGATCTAGTTTCCTGCCTCGCAAATATTCCTGAGAAGTATAGCTCCTCTTTAGGCCATCTTACCACGATTTTGCTAACGATTTACATGAGTTTGTGTTTGACGTTCTAATCTCGAATAGTGCAACTCAGTTATCCAGACCATCTGCATGACGCCATGAGGTCAAGATGCTCTGCTGCCCACAAGATAGTTTGCCCTGGTCTTGAGTGTCATTTTATATGCTGAGCCATCGGTAAAATCCGAGTCTCCTTCTAGTGATGATGTACAGATCCCAACTTATACTCCGTGGACATCTGTTGAGTGAGTTATTATAGAAGAAACAAAATTGAAGTCATAAATCTCTTATTTGGTGGCAGTAACAAAAGGACGACAATTAAACCATTTTACTTAGTGCAAGTTACTCGACTATTATAAAATCATAAAGTGGCTCCGCTATTGAATATGTGCTCGAACTTTCTTAAAGAACATGCCTTTAATGAACACCAGACTTAGCCAAAGCTTCCTTCAGCATTTTTGGAGAGGGTTTCACTTCGTCCTCAAGAAGGGGATCATCTTCAATTTTAGAGCGAGTGCGAGTATAACTAACTCGCTGCATAAATTGAGAATATCCATGAGCCTACCTACGTCATTCGGCACAGAAACTTCGTATCCTCAATTATAGCAAGCAATTGAATGAAACTAAAGACAGACCTCGGGTTGAGAAAACAGCATCCAGTCTTCCCAAAATCTGGTAAGGCCGATATTGAGTCCAATTCCATTATTGAGAGGCCACCTTTGCTCCTTCCGCTCCGATGTAACCATCCGCTTGGAAGATTTCCATAACTATACTGCGCAGAACCAGCGCTTATCGATCGGTTCTATCTAGCCGGATACTCCTCCAGTCGTTCGGCGGGATGTTTGAGTTACTGTACTCTGATGCCCGCAAATGAAGGGATCGATTTATTTTCGTCACGTTTAGGCGCAAAATACTACTTATTTAGCAACAATGATTTCAAAAGAGAGTTACTTTATTTTATATTAATTTAAATCTATAGGAAAAAGGTAATATTATACTTTAAAATTATTCAAAGGATTAAATGTTCTCTCCTTCAAAAAATACCGCGAATTCAAACGTCAAGTAAATTTAAAAGTAAATTATTGTTCACTTGTCGACCAATACTCAAGCTGACCGCGAAAATAACTGTGCCACTCAAAAACTACGTAATTTAATATTTACTGAATCCAAAAATAAAAGGCCGATGCATTTAAAAGTTGCAATTGCTGCAGCATCTGTGGCTTGCCAACCCACATCTGCGAAAAAATGCTAGATTATTATCTGCTTAATTGGCAGAAAAGCGACACCACATTCACGAAACGACAGAGTTTAACCATGGCAGGAAGTGTTTGGTTTGGCACCGCGACTAGTTTTACTCATTAAAATTCCAAGGTTCCACAATAGCCAATCGCTAATGTTTGCCAATTGTCGTAATTGGCCGGAAACACAGGTACAAAGATTTGCCAGCTGGTCAGCATCGAAGGTTGCCACTTTCTCCAATTTTCCATGGTGATATTATAAAAGTTGCAGCGGAAGCGAAAATTTCATTTCCTAATAAACGCAACTTTGGATACCTTTTGTTTGCAGCGTAAAGGGAGTAATGCGTATTGTTGTTGTTTCTGTTGCTGTTGAGAGTTAAAATAAACCGTTTGGCAACAAGTATTTCGAGTTAGTTTTTTATATTATTTTATCTTTAGTTGCTCTTGTTGCCTTCGCTACTTGCCAATGATGCTTAAGTCCATTACTCTTATCTTTTATCTTCAAGGAACGGTTCGTGATAATAAAAGAAATTCGAAATATTTAGCAACTTATAATCTGAATATAGTTCACGCTTTCTCTACTACCAACTTATTTTTGTTTAAAAGTTTGCCAACAATTTCATCGAAATATATTTAACCCTTTAACTACCATGGGGATAATAGATCCCAGAGCAAATTCAAAAAATCGACAAAAATCCAATATTCGCTTAATTTAGGTAAAAAATTGTCCTATTCGTACTTTAAAGTGTTCTCTTTCTGCCGTCAACTGATTTGGGTGTGTTTAGTATGAGCGCTGTGTTTAATTGCCCTTAGTATGCAACTTCTTTCGTTAAGAGACCACGTGGTTTTATAAAATTCATATATTTCGTGGTGAAAATAAGTAAAAGTTATTTTGGACCCTTATAACAACGTTATAAATAACATTCACGTAAATAAGAAACAATGCGTACAAAATACATATATGGTAAAATCTATATTTTTGGGCTTGTGGGATGATATATTCCAACGGTAGTGTCCAAACAATAAAAATGGGATATATTATCCCATTGGGCTTAGTTTATGTTATGAAAATGTGGAATCAATTTTTGTGTTCAATGATTTGAAGAATGAATCGAAAGAAGCAAGATGGAAAGTTGACGGCAGACGAAGTGACTGCGATGGTAAACAACAGCGATTCCGAGGTAAGCGTCCGTTTCGGAGTATGTGCCAGATTTCGATGAAGAAACTGGTGGTCTTTCGAGCAACTCCAGAGAAGATTCAGATAACAATTCAGATATTGAATATGATAACGACGCGCAAACAATGAATAATAACAACTCAAGTAACCTTGTAGTACGGGGAGAACCTTCGGATTTATTTCGTCTTCGGATTTGTATTAGTGAAGAGCTTGATCTCGTCATATTTGCTCCAATGTCAAGAAACTTCACTGAGCTTCAAATATTTATTGCACAGTGCATAACTGAGAGATTAGACATATCGAAAACAAAAAAAAAAAAAAACGTAGTACCGTAGTAGCACTGACTGATGCAGACGAAATTAAATTGTTGCTGGGGATTTCATTTAAAAAAAAACAAAATATCACGAAATCGCTACCAAAATTGTATGTCATAAATGTATTTTAATTTTCCTGAGAAACCAGAATCGGCATCCAGACTTTATTACATAGAGGAAGTTGTCAGTTGTTTGAAACAAACATTTATGAAATCACGCACCGATAGCTCATGTCAGAGCATTGATGAATCCATGGCTAAATTTAAGGGCAGATCCTCTCTAAAGCAGTTTTTATCATTGAAGCCGGTCAAACGTGACATCAAAATATCAAACTATACGTATGACTTCAATATTTATGCTGGCAAGGACAGCAGCCCAGCCTCATCAGGAAGTGTAGGTGAAAGGGTCGTCAATAAATTGAGTGAGACTGTACGTAATCCTAATATGGTTTTAATTTCCATAAATAAAATGAAAAATAATAAATATGTCTAAAAATGTACCAAAATAAGAAATAAATAAAATTTAATAGGATACTCTTGTTTGATAGTTCTGAAAAAATACTACAAATGGGATATTAGGTCCCAATTTATGTTTCGTTTATATACCAATGTGACATATAATCTGAGCACATAACATCCGTTAGAAGGGCATTCGATCTTTTTTGAATTTTTTTTTTTTTTGGTTTATAGGATTTAATATCTATCCAAAAAGGTAAGCAATATTTTTGTAAAAGCTCTGCATATAGTACGGTGATGAAGGGGTTAAGTCAATTGTATCATGTGAAAAAAACAACTAAAAGTTGAATATGCCTAAAATAATTCAAAGATATTTGTAACAATAAATAATTTCAAAATATATTCTCATTGTGAGATATTATAAATAGCTGAAGTGGAAACCTTCACGAATAGGATACGTTGGAAAAAGGATGTAATTTTCGTAATCAGCAGATCTTTTCCCATAAGCATTAAGGGGAAGGATTGAAATTATAAAGAAAACATATCTCTCCGTTCAACTCGAATCATATATAAGCATTTTAGAATATACCTTGCATTTAATGACAAAAAATTTACTTTAAAATTAGTTGCAGCTAAATTTGACTGATAGCACTTCAAAAATCGTGGGGCAAAATTAAATTGGTACTTAAAGTTAGTTGAAGCGTTTTCGACAGATAACCCATTGAAAATGATGTCCAAAAGATAGAACTAACTTTTACTTTAATTTTAATTTTTAATTTAAAAAATACACCCCATATCATAAAGCTGCTACCAACTATGAACAAAGACAACTTTTTCACGAAGTAATCGATTTAAATGGATTACGAATTTTTGTATTCAACTAGAACAACGAATATTTAATAAACAAGATATCATTCGGGTTAAAATTTAAAGCATCGAGCTATTTCAGTAAGCTTTCACAGGGGAGGAAAAATTTTTGGACATAGGGTGCGAGGTGGTGGTAAACTCTACCCCTTCGAATTTTAATTGGAAGTTTTAATAAGAAATGGTAATGTCATTTTTTTTCGGTATTGGCACAGTTTACGTATTTGTTACATCCTATACACATTGCCTTGGAGTCTTTCGCTTACTAAAGCATATTTAATACAATTTACGTGCAAATTCCTCTGGAGATTGGAAAATGATGTAGGCGGAGTGTGCGTCTAAAGCAAGAATAAATCGAGCATTTCTTGTCAAGCTGATCAAATCATCCTTTTGTGTAATTGCCATTTGAGTCGTCTTTGTTCTATTATGCAAGGATCTAGCCCGTTTGGTCACAAAGTCTGGATTACATTAGGTGCATCCGATTCACTATCTTCTGTGCAAAATTAATCGCTAGTAGATCACTTTCTTCACTAAAGAGACCCGGATGGACAATTTCATCGGAGTGGATAATGATCTGAATCGACAATTGAAAATCTCAGGAGCATACCACGTTTGCAGTAGTGAATGTCGATGGTGAAACAATAACGGTTGATCAACTGTCTTGCCGTTGTTCAGTGTACACAGCTAAAGCTATCTCATCTCAAATATACGGAGCATATTAATTGCGTATGAAAATCAAGTCAAAATAATGCCGATTCCCGGTCATTCCGGGATTAAAGAAAACGAGCTTGTCGACTAAAGAGCTAGGGATACTACAATGCAACCGTTGCACACGAATCGCAGTGCAGCACCATTACACACTCTGCAATACAACGGGCACTAAAGACGATTATCCATCCATATGCCGAGCCAAGGACTCCACAGCTTTCATCCGACTTCGGATAGGACGCACAATCGGTACACATTTGCACATTTTAAATGCTTCGAGGACACCTTCCTGCTCGTACTGCAATTTATCAGCATTTACCGTCAAGGACCTCCTGGATGACCGCATACATTTTACTAATCTCAGGAAAACAAGTTTCGACAACTATCTCCCATCGAAAATACGAAAAACTCCTTTCCGGAATAATATTGTAAAAATGGTTGATTACTTGATCAGAGCGGATCTTAGAAAAGTATTAAAACAATAAGTTTCTTTGCATACTTGCTTATATAAACATTTCTTCCACATATTTTATTAATTTACTTCTCACATTACCTAAATTTTTATTAGTTTATATGTCTATATCTAGTTCCTAATACCCATTTACCAGAAAATTAACTGTCTAATAATTTAACATTGCTAGTCAAAATAATCATATTAGTGCAGTGAGCCGTAAGCCCTGGCAGGTAGTGCTCTTTCGATTCTAAGATAATAATTTATTGGTATTTTTCATATATTAAAACAAATTAACAAAAATAAAAATTTAAAAAGGCGAACATATTCAACAAAGTTTTTCAAAATTGTAATTTACATGACATATCTGAAAATAACTAAACGCTCTCATTTTACCACTTCTCATCGCTATAAACTTTTCCAACGAAGGATAGGTCATATGCTGTACCAAACGTTAACAAAGTTCTATGGTGAGATAACTTTTTACTATGGTGAGGAAATTTTCCTTTTCACCTGTAACTTTTTACTGCAAGAAAATTTTGACAGCTCTATAGTTGCAGAGACGGAGTCAATTTAAATTGTTCTAAAATTAAAGGCAATACATTAAATACACCTTTTATCTTTAATTGTCAACAAACAGCTCGTCAAAATTGCCAGATAAGTTGTTTGGTAAGATATTTGAAACCATAAACTATGCCTCAATGTTGTATTTAATTTTTATTTTTAATTTCCAACAAATTAGTAAGAAAATTAAGATATAATTGCAAGCAATATATTTTTTTTTCTTTTAAGCTTTTCCGGGAGCGTCATATTATTGCCCTTAATTTTGTTGCGAAAAATTTCCCGCTTGTCAAATTTTTCACTAGCCCTATGAGGCCAGTAAATTATACTCACCTCATAACTGTCAAAAATTTATATTTAAATGCACTTTACTACTGTTTGAAACAGGCTTTATGAAAACATTTTTCTGAGTGACGGCGCTCCGAGCAATCCGATAACCAACTTTATTTTGGCAGAAATATGGAAAGAAACGAACTTTTACGATAAATATTTGCACTCAATACTTTATATAAATTATTTTAAGAGTTTTTACGTAAAAATGTGTGCATTATATTATAGCTTTTTGAAAAATTGATAGCCTTAATTTCTTTTTTTTTGTTGTTGTCTAAGAGCAACCATGTATGTATATTGAGAACGGTCCCATGTGTTTTATTCCTCCCCCCTGCAACGCTCAACCCCATAGAAGGTTTTCCTCTCAGTTTCTCTACTGTTTATACTGTGTATTTTAGGTTTACCAAATGCGCGCATATTATGCTTTCATTTTTGGCTTTTGTCGGCATGAATCTTCAAACCGCAACGCTTACAGGTACTTATAAATGTACAGACTTATATATTTTGCGCTGTGGGATGCCTTTGAACTCATTTTGTGGAGCGCGCTAGCATTGCTTTCCGTGTACTTGTAGATTCAACAGACAAACAGCCTTTGAGTTAAGGAAGGCAGTCAACGAAGGTAACGTTCCTTGCGGTTAGTTAGCGAAAATGTTGAGAAAAATAGTAGTAAACAACATATTTATATCTTTGTTTTTATATTTTTTATTTTTTGCTAGTAGTTATGTGTGACCTACTTACATTTGATTGACATTTCCACATAAGTGCGGCCGCCTTAAAAATATGTGGATACGGGGCTTTGATGGCGGCTTCTGCAACACCAACATTTTGACCTTGGTAATTACATATAAGTGGCATTTCAACGACTGTTTGAGTAAGCCGACATAGCACGCACTTGAGAGTGGTGGAGGAGTGGGTGAGGTTTTTCTCCTCAATGTAAACAGTCAAACTCAGTCGAATGCATGTCACGAAAGGTTAGTATATTTGTGGGCGTAGGTATAAACGTTTTAAAGTACATAGAAAAGGCTGAAAGAAGGATTTCAAATTCCGCCTCAATTTAAATACTTTTGAGCACTTATGTGTTGGTATATACATAGGAAACCACTAAATTTCTTTGAAACAAATAATATGTAGAGAATAAAGTAACACTTTTTGTATGCCTTAAAGGTAATAGAAAAAGAATCATATGTTTTAAATAACTTAGACTGGGCGTTCTCACAGTGTGCGCCGTGGCGCCCCCTCCTGCCTCAAAAAAGTAAAAATAAAATGGGTGCCGTGGAGCGCTCATTTACTCTTCCCCGCATAGTAAATTGGGATAAATGTGAAAAAATTATCGCATTGTTTGCGTGCTTACTAAGATAAAATTCTGCGACAACCTAAAGTCAATTTAAACCCGCTCGTACTTTCTTTATACTTTATTTTGAAAATATGCCCACCCATTAATAAAATTTTCAAAAGTGTTTTATCTGAAGATCGATAATTTTCAAAAACCGAAAATTGCTTTGACGGTCTGTATTAATGCATTGCTATCTAAAGAAAAAAATAAAAGAAAATTACACTGATTATGGTACAACACCAAATCCGAGTTGTTTCCAAACAAAACTTGACGAGGGATGATAGAAAATCGTTCCAATATACATACATCAAAAGAAAGATTGCATAAAATGGTATACCTGAACTAGGAAATCAATGCTTTATTTTTAAATTTAATCGCAAACAACTTATTCTAACAGATTTTATAAATAAATTATTTAATATTCTGCTTGCCAACATACCATAGCCATGGGAAATGTGAAATCCAACCTTCTAGACAATTCTCACAATGAAGTACAAGTTTTGCTACAGAACATTTCCTAATTTTTAACTTATTGTTGCTTTTAAACCTTACTCTGGTTTTGTCACCTCAAAAATTTGACGACTGTTCGAAGTTCATCAATCGTCGCTGGCTTGTTGGCATAGACCATAGACTTGACGTAGCCTTACAGAAAATAGTCCAACGGCGTCAAATCGCACGACCGAGGCGGCCAATTGACTGGGGAATTTCGTGAGATAACACTTTCTCCAAACCTGGTTTTCAATAAATCGATTGTGACATTCGCTGTGTGGATTGTGGCGCCGTCCTGTTAGAACCACATATTGTCCAAGTCCATATCATCCGATTTGGGCCAAAAATATTCGATTATCATTGAGCGGTAGCGATTCCCATTTACAGTCAAGTGCCGGTTTTGGTCATCACGGAAGTACGGCCCAATGACGCCGCCGGACCATAAACCGCACCAAACCGTAATTTTTGCGGGATGTAATGTTGACTCATGGAGTACGTGTGGATTGCTGCCTGTCCAATAACGCATATTTTGCTTATTGACGAAGCCATTCAGCCAGAAATGACGACGACCATAAATTGGACGTAGCGCTCTTAAAGGTGAGGCCATTGACTCCGAATTTCGGTAGTAAATTTTAATAATTTCGACTCGTTGTTGGATCGTAAATCTTTCCATGATGAAATCGCAAACCTTACTGAAGAGAAATGTCAAAAGAGCGGGAAAAAATATGGCGACGTTTGCTGTCTCTATCGGTCTACTTTTGTAGCGTCACTATTAAAAAAAACCCTTTATTAAATACGTGTTGTTTTAAATGTCCTATTTTTTATTTTATAATTTTTTTATTATGTCATTTCTGCAAAGAGAATTTTTGAATGCATTGTCCAACAGTTCACCCCACTGTGCTAATAAACTTATAGTAGAGATGGCATTTGACACCATTTTTATCTTAATATAAAAAAATTTTCTTATCTTTTTCTTCTATCTAAATTAATGTCTTTATATATGTACATACAAATATTTTTTGTTTAACTTCTTGAATTTTACCTTTCATAGATATAAGTAAAAATGTTCCAAAAATGATTGAATGAATGAATAAATCATACATCAAAAACAAAACACTCATTTTCGAACCAACTCTACAAGCGTAGATTGAAGTCTCTTCGACGTTTTAACTTACTGCAAGTTGTTGGCGGAAAGGATTATAAATTAAAAATAGCTCCACAGTATTACACTTTAAACAAACATTTATCTACTGATGTCAGCTGCAATAGATGCATTTTTGACGGTGGCTTTGTTTTTAATACTTAGTAAGACGCAATTTTATATTTCTCCGTTTTTTTTTTAGTGAATTAAGGATAATTTTTTATAGTACAATACAAATTATCTTTCTCTCTTATGTATTTAATTATTCTATTAAATTAAAAAGATTTAATAAAAGCATGTCAAAAGTTTACCACTTCAATTTACTAAAATTAGTGGTGCTTTGCACAGCCAAAATTCAAATTCTATCGTTGCCATTTTAAATTTTTGCGTTGACGCCAAATCGTAATATGTCAAAAAAATATGGCTGCTATGATTCAACACAAAACATTTGATGTGACATTTGACATGAAGGAAATATTGGCTATTTCATGGAGGTATATTTGGTTTTCATTTTCTACAGACTTTTACGTTCCTTGGATAAAGATGTTGTATGAGGAAACACGTAGTAAAATTTTCCGAAGAATAAGTTTCTAGAACATTTCATTACTTTTTACGACTTTTTAAATTAGTCTTTGGCGAGGTATCTTTATATAACGGTCGAAATGCCAATTATAGGTGGGAGCTAATGAGCATAAATATTCTACGAAAAAAATGTCCGCTATTTTTCGTCTCGGCATATATTTTAGCAATTGCTTTCACATTTTTGAAGAGCTCAAGACATGCAAATTTTCGAGCCATTACGTATTTTATTACTGGATAGATGTATTTTAATAAAATATCAGCAAAGTTCGTGCTGGTTCCGGTTGTTGCGCAATGAAAATATTTAATATTTATCCGTTTAAAATGTTTGTTTCAAAAAACCATAAAATATAAATAGGTAGACATCTTCGCATGTTTAAAAAGTCAAATTCAATAAATTTAATAAATCAAATCAATGATTGTCGAACGACACCATTTCAATCGCAAATATTTTCAAACAAGGTTGGTTTACTAATTTGAAAAATATTTTGATTATTGTAGCTTAATTGATATGTTAAATGGTTTAATGAAGCTTAATTACGTAAATATTTTTGGATAGTGTATTAAATATGATTGAATTTTATAAATAATATGCATGAAATATTATGAAAAATACAGGTGGCAAAGGCAAATAAATAAGAAAGCTCCTTTTTGAAAAAAATGTTTAGAAGGGCTGCCACCTATTTGAAAAGTTCAAGAGGGTTACCAGTAATTTAAATATTAAATACAAGTTAATTAAAAGGTTTCAAAACTAAAATTCTGATAATTGCCGTTATAATCCGGGTACTTCATGTTTCCCTATGAACTTTCACTTTTGTCGTGCTCAATGCACTTATTTTTTTAACCAAATCCAGTCGTTTTAATCACCTTTAATAATTAAGTAAATTTCATGTGCAGGCGATAATTTTAATATTAACATACAAGTTGCACAGAACGTGAATAGACGCTAACATGACTCTAAACAAATTGAATAATTTTAAATAGTTGGCTCGAACTTTTGTAAAAATTTTAAATTTATTCAAATTTAACTTGAATATTAATTGATTTTTTCATTTCTGATTTTTATTAGTTTTATAGCTTAATTGATGTTAAGAGTTTTTGGGTAAACATTTTTAAAATTATTCGAATTACAAATATTTGTACATAGTTCGGATTTCTCGTAGATTAAAACATGTGGATTTTTGAGATCCACCTTGTTTCGATTCGGGGCTTTCCGTTTTTACATTTTTTAAAAATAAGTTCGAGTAAATATACCCTTGAATAAAGAAATATCAAAATATTAACGAACGACTTTGTAATTTTTCTTACATAACTCAAAATTAACTATTTCACAAATGAAAAATGATTTCGTAAGTAGAAAATCCGGCACAGAACAATTGGAGTTTTTAAAAATATTCATAAAGTTTTTATTGAAATTTGTTAGCAGATCTATGGCTGATTGGTTGGTTGTTGCGATGCCTAGAAAAATCTAAGACCCAATTAGTGCCTGGTGCGCCATTTTGATACGCTAATTCTGCTGAAACCTGTTTTGCCTGTTGTTGTGATTCTTAGTTTTCCAACTATTTCATCTTCGTCTTTCTTTGCCTTCGTTATTGAACTAATTAAGGAAATCTTGGTGCTGTCTATGGCCTTTTTTGGGAGATTGGTTTAAGGAAAACTTAAAAAAACGCAGTCGAAACTTCGCTGATTTAGACCTGTAATATATCAATCGAAACATATTTTCTCACCTGTGGTAACCTGTCTGTATTCGGCACGGAGTTCGGAGTTCGCAGATCATAGTAAGTATAGAAATTTGCTTGCAAAATACTAGGACGAGGAAACCTTCTGAGCAACAGTTTGGCAAGAGCCCTGCATCCTTTTCTCAATGAAAGGTAAGCAGTGAGCATTTTTTTGATGTCGCCTCACAGACACGTCAGAATGCATCATTATGAACTTTGTAAACTTCATTCATCGAAAGACAATCACTACCTTCAAAAACTCTCGCCCTGTAAATGATGTTATAGGGGTACACTGAACTTCTACCTATCCAGACTAAACCCCGACATCTCCACCATATATCCGGCAATTGAAGATCACCTATCCACATGCTCCCACAAGCTTACTCATCTAACACAAGTCTCCCCTTCGGAACAGCACAATTCCTGAAGCTCCCCATAAAAAACTTTGACGATAATGGCCATGGGCAAAATAACTACGTAAACATTTGCTCGATTATACTTTTAAGCTGATTTATATATTTATTTATATCTCATTCGAAGTAACAAATACAAAAAGCATTTAACAACCAACTAACTACATTTCTACTACCATTTCATATAAGACGGTAGGTCGCTTCATTTTACATTTTCTGATCGAAAGTCGAATCCAATTTTTTTTAAATTGATTCTGTACTTTTTGAAGCTTTGAAGGTTTTACGAAATTTAAGCTACAACTTCATAGCTTGAAAAAAACTTTTGAGTGCGTTTATAAGCAAAGTTGAATGCCCACAATTTTAAGTTGGCGTTTATAAAGCAACGGACGTTAGTTTTAGCAACTTTGTGAAAATATCAAATTTTAATCGGGATTTTTAATAAAATGTCTGGTATATAGTTTTATGACCGTTAAAAGTGCCTAAAGACTACTGTTCTTCCTTAATAATAAATTTTCGAGATGAACTTGGATATTTTCTTTTTTATAACAAATGTATAATTCTTTTTATAATGCTCCTTTTACTATTCAACTTGTGAAGTGAAAACTGCAGACACCGTGAAATAAAAAGTGATAATAATTGAACAATTATAGGAAACAGAGTAAACCGGCAGAAATATTTCGGAATATTATTTACTTAATATCAATTTCAAAATAAAGTGAATGCACTTTAGTAAAATGTTAGGAATCGTCGTGACCTCTCAACCATCGTAATCATCCTGACCATAACTATTTTGATAAAACTAATTGCACATTGAAAGATAAAGAATAACAGCTTAATTTCAAATACGAGTACACGCTTACATATCGCAGCCCACAATATCGAGCTATTTTAATTTTCACCTTTGCTTTGTTTATTATAGTTGTTGTTTTACTATTCAGCTCAATGTTTGCACATACATCCGCATACATAAATAAACATGTACATATATATTTAGTATGCAAACAAGTTTTCATGTGGTATGCAAAGCAGATTTCCGCTACAAAGGCAATTCTACTTCAGCTGATATTGAAGTAAAAGCGCCACGTGCCTTTTATTGCCAGATTGTTTTGAAACAATGTTGCTGTCAATGTTTGTGTGTTCTTGCAACATTTGCAGTTATACCAAATGGATGAGAATGTGTGCATTTGTGATATTGCTCTGTAGGTGTCCCTGGTTTCCTTGTTGTTATTTTGAAAGATTCAATCGCTTTATCGCATTTGAAATGCTAAACACGTTCAGAACTCCGTCACTTGAGGTCCCTGCTGACAGTCGCGTCATTTTGTCACCCAGCGCACTCACTCACAGACTTGATGTCTCAGCAATCAGGACAAATATCGTACATGCAGTAATGTATACAATAGGGTGGGTCGGTATATTTTTTATTGGGTTTTGGGTCAACCGAATTTGCGTAAACTCGCAAAATATTATTACTATTATTATTAATCCATATTTTACAAATTAATTACCTGGTGTACCCGTATGCCCTGGTACCCAGAGGACTTTTGTTGGCTTTCGTAGTTGGCTCAAGACCAAGTTGAAATTCCTGTAGCATTTGCTGGCAAGTGCTTTGATAGCACCTAAGCTATCTGAGCATATTACCGTTGCATGGCCAACTGAATGGCTCTTAGCTCGGCATGAAATATTCCGGAGTGTAGTGGGAGGAGGCTTTGTTGCACGACGGAGAAACCGTTTTCGTTTTTTTGAACCACTGCGTAAGATGTTGTTCCTTCTAGGAAGGAGCCATACGTACAAGGTCATTTCCGGTGAAAACGTTGAACTTTTATGACGATGTAGTTAGTGGTGTTCTGCGGCGCTGGTTATGTTTTTAGTGTGCCGGTTAAGTTCAGTGTCTATTTCTATTAATTGGTTATTGGCGTTTCGAAGTGCTTGTGGCTTTGAGGGGATAGGTATCCTGAGATCGTTTAATAGATCGATGGCCTGTTTAATGCTACACATGTTACAGCTTGAAGTTTTATTTTTCTTGTAATCTAGATACTTCCAAAAGAGGTCATGCAGACTTGCTTGTGTTGAGGTTATTGCTGTAGCTGCTAGTTTAACGGCGCTCTTGTTCCGGGTTTCTTGGAAGGCGCGATAGCGGGTTTTCAACTTTTAGTCCGTCTAATGGTGTTGAAGGGAGAGCGCCGGTAGCTGATCTGAAGCATTTGTTTAAAGCGCTGTTTATTTTTCTTAGGTTGGTTGTTGATGTCCATCCATAGATCGCCGGTTGTTAGTGACTGGCATATGTTGATAGCTGTTTCTATATGTGGACCTTTTTTACGGGAGCAAATAAACTTAATCAGGTTGTTGACTTTGTTGAGTTTGTTCACGACGTGTTTCGTCTGCTCATTCCAAAGAAGCATTTTTGAGAAAACTAGGCCAAGTATTCGTATACTATTTTGGATCTGGATATTTTTGTTTCTTAGTTGTATTGCCGTCGCTGGGCACTTCTGCTTGCGGCATACATGTAAGGGTTCGATTTTGTCCACAGGGACATTTGCCCCTCTGCTTTTCGCCCAATGGTTGATGTTTTGGTCCAATGCTTCAATGTGTTTGCGAACCTCGCTTGGAGTACCTGAATATATGGCTAGAATATTGTCAGCTTATATTCCGAGGAAGTCTATTCCTTCGGATTTTTTTAGTTTTAGAACGAGTGAAAGGTTCGAAAGAAGGGACCAAATTACTTCAAGAAGTTTTTTTGGGATGCCCCATTCGTGAAGCTGTTTCATAACGAACACACTTATTACTCGATCAAAGGCTTTTTCCAGATCTTCAGATAAAACAACGCTGTGCTTTTTGTTAGCCAGGTTTTCTTTTAACTTGCTTTCGAGTTGATGGCATAGAGTATGTACACCACGTTTGGGCAGGAAAGCGTGTTGTTCTGTACAAATTACGTGCGGTTCGCAATTATTTTTTCAAAGGTTTTTGAAATTACTAGTAGAAGGGATGTGGGTCGATGAATATGTTTGGAATATCACAAAAAGTTTTAGATAATGGTTATAATTAGGCTCCAAAATTATGACAAAGATAATCCAAGGCAACATAACAGCTAAAATGTGAGATGCAAAAACAATTTTCAAAAGTATATAATAGAAAAGGCATACAACTCTAAATTTACAAAAATTTTAGTTTTCATTTAGATTAAAATATGGTTTACAAATTTAGTTAAGCTTTTTGGTTGCTTTCTATACTTCACAAAACTGCCATTTGAACTATCCGTATCTTTTGACACTGAAAAATATTTAGAAGAGGTAGGATAGTATAAAATAAGGATAGTTATTGAAAGAATTCCTAAACTAAAGCACTCATTAATAAGGAATGCCCAATAATAAATTTCGCATATATACGTATATATTTCTTCCGAATTTTGAATATTTCAACTGTGTATATAGTACATTGTTCGATTTCGTGATAGGGAAGTTTTAATTTAGAAATCTTTTAGGCCAAGTAAACTTTATGTAACGCTTTTCTACTGTTCTTTTGCAGAAATTTTAGTGCTAATTTCGAATCAGACACTGAAAATGTAGTTGGGGATAGTATTGCCTCCAATTCCTCGCTTTCCTTTGGGTCTGTTAAAATAACAGAGGATGATGTCTTAAGAGTTATATCCTGTCTAAAACCATCTAAGCTCATGGAGGCTGACGGGATGTCAGTTGTACTTCTTAAAATGCATCCTGCTACGTTAATCTGTAATAACAGGATGGCAGAAAAAAAACCTCAAGTACCCCTATTTTTAAAAGTGGTAACAAAAAGGATGTTCGCAATTATCCGCCCATTCCTAAACTATCTACGCTTTCTAAACTCTTCGAATGTATCATTAAAGAAAAGTTGGATGTTTCTGTCAACACTTTGATTTCTAATAATCAACATGGGTATCAAGTTGACTCAATTTATACTGACTTTACGAAGGCTTTCGATAAGATAGCACAAGATATTAATTATGAATTTAGCTTGTTTGGGACTTCATTCAATCTTTCTTGAATGGGTTAAATCGTATTTGTCCAAATGAAGCATTTTGGGACCCTTGTTTTTTACTCTGTTTATTAATGTAATTGATACCTGTTTTTTCAGCAGCCAAATTTCTTTTATATGCAGGTGACCATAAGATCTAATCGGTAATAAAAAGCTATGATGACTCTCATACTCTCCAATCGGACTTAGATAAGTTTTCTGTCTGGTGTTGACAAAATCGCCTATCTTTGAATAAATATTAATAAATGCTCTCACTGCACTTCTACTAGAAAGTATTACCCAATTTCTACGAAGTTATTTTATCTCTGGCACATGATTAAAAGGCGTGTCTGAAGTTAAGGACTTAGGTATTTATTTTGATACAAAATTGAGTTTCTCTTCGCATATTAATTATATTGTGCCAAAATCTTACACCATGTTAGCTTTTTCTGATCCATATTCACTAAAACTTCTGTTTACAACTTTTGTGGGGTCTAGGCTAGATTACGCTTTTTTTATCTGGATGCCTCATCAAGTCTCGCATATCAATCGCATAGATTGCATCCAAAAGGTTTTTATTAAATTCGCTCTTCGCTCGTTAAAATTTAGTGAGCCTGAGAAGTGCTTTTCTCACCTGCTCTTTCGTTGCAAATATCTTAATCGGATCAATAAACTGTTCTGACCTCTTGGCAAGGTTAACTTTTAATATCCCTTTACGCAGTTTGAGGCAGTTCTCTATGTTTTATATTGATACTAATTATGCTAAAAATGCTCCTCTGATGCGAGCTTTTTCGGAAATGAATCTTATAATTGACCTTGATACATCATCGTAGTGTAGTATATAATTACTTTAAATAGTATTAAGCACTTTTGTTTGTAGTCAGTAAGGATTGTGTTCTTTTGACTGAATTTAAATAAATAAATAAAATTCTGAATAGTGAATCTTATATACAAAAAATAAATGGTTTTCGTTGGTCATCGCACTATGTAAGAACGGCTGAACCGATTTAGCAAACTTGTTGCAGTTACATTTAGTGTGGCTCGAGTAGTGTTTGCATAAAAAAATTATCGGTAGGTACCGCTGTGGTCGAGATATTTATAAAAGTCGCATTTATGCGTGATTTTGTTCATTTAATATGGGGATTGGCAAAGGGAAACATTTTTGCCAAAAAAAAAAAGATGCGGAGTTATTCCGAGAAATCGTATTTATGGCTCGATTTGTTTCATATAAACGTTTTTAAAAAAAATATACTTGCTAGGTGAAGCTGTGGTCCGCAAAATAGTATTTATGATCCGATTTAGTTCATGTTCAGTTTGTAGGTTTGCATACGAGTATTCAGTACCTAGGTGGGACTGAAGTCAGCAAATTAGTAAACATCGTTTTTTAGAATCGAGTTGATTCATATTTGAAACGGAGGTTAATTACTGTATGAGAAGTATTTTGATTTAAAAACTAACTCAAGAGATAGCACCGGAGGTCAGATTTGCAAAGATAAAATTTGTTGGTCTACTTGGTTCGAAAGCAAATCCATTTCATTTTCTTTAATTTTTTTTTGTTTTGTTCTAAACATTAAGGCTGTATCGTTAATGAAATCCTTAGTTACCTCTCCGCGTGTTAAGTTTGATATTTAGAGCAAAAATTTGTAGAATTATCGGAAAACTGAGATGGTCAATAACAATGAATTTTTAAGCACCTCGGCAAAGAGCGATTACCACGATTTTTCCTTCCAGGTACGGCGATTTTGAAAAGATTTATAGTTATACAGTACTCTTATTAATATTTAATAACCGAACGATAATCAACTGCCGTTTGTACCTCGGCACAGATCCTTTTAAAGTGATACCATCACTCAGTTGTGCCAATTTGTTACACAGCCTCTGCCGGTGCTGAAGGTTTCTATTTACTATGATTTTCTTTTCGATATAAGCTGCTGAGCAATATGAAAACCGAACTGAGATCGAGCAGAATCGCATATCACAAACTTTTTCAGCATTCACACAAGACGAACAAGAGACTTCAAACGATCGTTGTGTGATCGCATTGTAAAGTAATGAAATTCAAAAATTAAGCTCCTATGTCGTGTTGTCCAAGTGGAAAAGTTAACCCCAGAAAAATACAACAATTGCTTTCAAATGACGTCCGTTCCAAATATAAACTATAGCTTCATGTCTACCTTCAAGGTAATTACAACACAATTATTGCGTACATCATTCGGTACTTCCACAAAGCACTCATCATCGCCATAATTATTGTGCCGAAAACAGACCATACATTTCTAAATACTTATTTCATGGGAAATTCCCAACAAAAAGTAGACCAGCATTGTCTACACAACACCTTTTTTCATCAACACAGCAAATTGTTTCCATTATTTAAAAGCGCAATAGACCTGATTCCATACGATAATCACCAAATTATAATCAGAGCTGATAAGACACCTATGGTTGAACACGCAAGACGTTTTCAATGCGCCAACACTTGACGATGTCGATGCAGTTGGGGAACATTTTAAATTCTATGATATATTTTTCTCTCCTAGTTACATTTTCCAAAAGTTTACAGAAAACATAAACGTCTGTCGGGTCAGCTAATTAAGCCATAAAAACCCATTGATCGTATGAATTTTTGAACTAAAATTTTGTTAAACGACTACTTTCCTTGTACTGCGTTTATAAACCTAAATTGGTTTACGAGGACCAGTAAAGGCGTGTTATATTTTATTAAGAAATCAGAATTAGTCACAAAATTTTTTTAGCCTTAAAAGCAATCAAAAGTACCGCCTACAACTTTGGACGTTGATAGGAATTCTTGTTCTCTTCTTTTTTTGAAACGCCACAAGGTAACTAGACGAACATTTGAAAGCTCAGGTTCGGGGATCTAATATCCCTATAGTGTACATTTTCCGTTCCATATTTGCAAATTGAGCTTGGAAACATCTTTTAAATTTTCATCGCTTTAAAATATGTTGTTCGATTTGAATCGTGGTATCTACATTTTTTCGAAATCGAACCTTCTTTTTAACTAATAACAAAATAGAAAAAATTCAATGATCAGCCAGCCTACTTGCTTGTTGCTTCAACTCCCGTAAAACTCAATGGAAAGTTCCAAGCAAGCTGTAATGAAATTATATTGATAGCAATACATCCCTGGAGAAGCCGTAAATTTGGTCAGTCATTTATTCTGCGACTACTGAAATACACAATCTATCTATTCAGTTTCGATAACATATATCTCCGAAAAAGATGAAAAGCGGCCGTTACCAACGATGCTTCCAAACTAGATGACGGGGTAGCCAGCGAACCCCCACAATAAACTTGCGACAGAGCATATCGCTAAATTCGACCGTGTGCAGTCTGGGTTCCTCCCGCAGGCACATCCTCAGAAGTTGCGCATTACACGATCTGGCTGGCGCCGGAATCAAATTACGCTTTCAAACTGTAAGGTCTTGGGAAACATTCAGATGCTCTGTGTAAAAACTTAAAACTCAAATGTATTATATTTGGCCTCTAGTTTAGCGAGTATACGGATTTAATTTGATATAAATTTTAAAATAGTGTGAATGAATTTGAGCATCAGAATTTTCTTTCGATTTTTGTATTTAGGGGAAGTAGCGAACTAAAAATTTGTAGATAAAAATCAATAATCAGAATATCATCACTAGTAATTTTTGCATCAGTTCTCAGTTTGCAATTAATGTATAGACTGAGAGTGACCTGGAGCAAAACCTGTTGATGACGATCAGCAAAGTTGAAAAGGCCAATAAAAAGAAAAAAGAAATTGCACCTCAGCTTGGAATACCTTTAAACAGTATTCCAATGATTTTGAAAAACAAAAAAGAGCATTTAAGAAAGTCAGCCGGTAAACAATTGAGTTCTAAATGGAAAAGCTTTCGCACCTGCCTTTACCAAGATGTTAATGGGGCCGTGCTGAAATTAATAGCAGCTACACGCGAAAGGGATCTCCCTCTATCCTCTTCTTCTGCAAAGAATTCGTTGAACCATTGGGACACTTTGAGTTTGACGTTAGTGAAGGATAGCTGGCCGCCGTAGACGAGTGTATAGCGTGTGCGCACTTCATTCGGTTGGTCCCGGGTTCAAATCATGGCCGGGGCAAGTAACATAAAAATTAAAGAAGAAAGTTTTTGTAATAGCGGTCGCCTCCGAGTAGGCAATGGCAAACCTCCAAGTGCATTTTTGCCATGAAAAAAAAACTTCTCACAAAAAAACATTCACCATTCGGAGTCGGCGTGAAACTGTAGGTCTCTCAATTTGTGTTAGAACATCAAGAGAACATCACAAATTGTAGGAAAAGTTCAGCCAAAATCGGTTAAGCGGTTATAGCGACCGTTTAGGAGATAAGTAAGTAGGATGGTTGAATAAAAAAAGCGACATGATATAGTTGCAAAAAAAAGTATTGTGCTGAAAGTGCTGCCGAATTTGATACACAAGTACGACATATAACAAAAACGACATTTTTAATGCAGACCAGACGGGTGTATTCTTCGAGTGCTTACCATAAAAGGCTTGCATTTGAAAATGAAAAATGTATTGGAGGATAATTTAAAGAAATAATGACTATCGTGGTGGCTTGTAGTATGACAGGGTCGGAGAGCTTCAATTTTTTGTTATTGGGAAATCAAACAATCCGCGATGCTTCAAGGGCATACAATTTTTGAATGTAGCAGCTAATGAGTTCAACATAAAAGTATTGATGGCAAGCGAAAATTACTTAAAATTGCTTTTGAGGCTGGGCAAATAATTCAGTTCTCAACAGAAAAAACTTTTACTTTTCATTGATAAGTCTACCGCGCATTTTAAGAACGTCAGAGATTAATTGGAAAAATATAGAGCTTGGTTATTTTCCTCCCAACATTACCTTATCATTTTAGCCAATAGACCAAGGTATTATCCTTAACCTAAAACAGCACCACAGAAAGAAGAATTTACTGAATACTTTCACACAAATGAATGAAATGTCAATAAATTTACTATATGACACATTAAAAAGTTTAAGCAAAGTATGGAATGAGTGTGTAAAACCATAAACAATTGTGAACTGTTTTCAAAAGTCTGGTTTTTTGAAAGATGTCATCTAGACTCAGACAAATTTATGGGATGAAGAAGACTATGTACCCATATCCCGAACTGGGCACTAACAAATATCGAAGCATAATTTGATAATTACGTCAATGTTAATGATGGAAACCCCTTCCAAAGAAAACACATAAAATCCCTTGAGTGGCGAAACAAAAAAATTTAATTTTTATCGGTTCACTTTTTGCTGCGATCATTTATGGGTTAAGACAATGTAAACAAGTTATTGGCTGGTTTAATACACATTGATACTAAGGCTTTCAATTTTTGCTTACGTATTCCCGAGTTATCGATATATTCTCGGGTATCACGGTTCTTGTGAGAAATGTCGAGTATTTATCGAAACGAGTTTATTTTATTGTTTCATTGTTTAAAGTAAAAAGAAGACAGCATCAGTAAATCTAAGACTCAAAGTTTGATTGATTTGGCTGCTTGGTTCACTGCATATATTGCGAGGTAAGATAAGTAGTGCGAAATGAGTGCAAAGTTATCTTATGGAATGTCATCTCGAGAAAGCGAAGGCTTTAATTGTTACAAATCTACTCAAATTGAATTCTGACATTTGGCACGACATGGATAAAGGTTATCCTTTAACAGTCGATCGTCCAAGTGCTAGGAACTCTTCTAGCACATACCGTCTGGCGCTCATTAAGGAGGCTACTTGGAAAACAAATTTAGGGTCGTGTTGCTGGAACACCAAGGACTGTGAACGTTTAAGTTTCTCTTTACTTCTGCTAAACTCTATTATCTTATCGTCTATCTAAAATATTTTTGCGCCTATCCAAGTATCGAATATACATCAAATTTTTAGAACCGTTGGATGGGCAAACCGTAATTAAAACTTTTTTTTTTTGCACAGATTGTAGTACACCATAATGCTAACACAAATGGATGGATAGGTGTGTGTTGAGTGTGTTTGTTTGTGTGTTTTTCTACGCAATTGTCTTGTTTTGCTGCATGTCTGCACGCAAATTGAATGAGTATATGCACATACATATATATTGTACATATGTAGATATGTCTTTGGTGTGGGTAAATGACGTACTGCTTGCATACAAAGTAACTAACTTCGCGTATGTGTGTGTGGGTGTGTGTGCGTGTGTAGCCTTTTGTAAATCGCTCGCACTCGAATTGTACTTGTTTTTGTGTAATGGCAATTCATGCATTCCACCTTCGTTCATGCGTTTGTTTGACAGCAATATAATGGCACAGCGCGCATTGAGTGCACATATGCATGTATGTTTGTATGTACATAGAATAAATGAGTGACAACAAAAATGCAAATGTATGCGTGCATATTGTAGATTCACATTAAAATCGTTTTGCCATTTGTAGTTTTGCTCATGAATTACTTTACGATTGTACTCGTAATAGTAGCTCTATATGTATGTGGTTGTAAATGCTTGAACGACACGCTACGTAGAGTTACACACACTCTGTCATAGATAGTTAAAATCAAATGTGGCAGGGCTGCGTTTACACTTCCACGTCAATAGAAGATATACATATGTATAATCATTGGCGCAAGCAAGAGGGATCGTTGAAATTTTGAAAATTTAGTATTTTCTTGGAACTAATTTACTCTTTTTTGAAATAAAGCTTCTTTAGCGGCATGAAGGTAGTGTTGATATCGCTTAATGAGAAAAAGGTGTATGCATGTGTGTACTATGGTACCATTTTGGCACTAGTTCATGATCATTCGTAGACAAGCTCTGGAACGTTTCGGCTCTATTTTCGGACTAGATATTTTGGGACTATTTCAGGAACTTTCAATAGTTCAAGACTACTTTACCACTATCTTCACTGCTAGTACTATTTTTACTAATATTACTATTAATTATTCCTACAACAACTACTTATTACTAACGACTGCTGGCACCACTAGTCATCTATTTAACTCTCTTCTTCTTTTAACAACCGGCACTTATGTTACTTTTTAATTTAAATTCTTAAGGGTTCAAAACCTCACCAAAAATTTTAAAAATTTAATACTTTCTTGCAATTAATTTATTTTTTTGGCGTAAAATACGTCTTACCTTACGGTATGGGCACCAATGTCAGGTTTTTATTGTTGTAATCTCTATTTCTTTAATTATAAGGAAACGGCTCGATTAATTTTTTTTTTTTTTTTTTGTAGTCAAATGAAGATGTTAGCTTTCGTTTGACATACATTTCATGTTGGTTGATATCTTCCTAATATTTAAATTTCTCAAATGAAAATTGTATAAACACATGCACACAAATATGTGTGTGGTGTTTGGTTGAGTGTTTGCTGTTGGGCGATTTAAATGTACTCGTGCAGCCCTTTCTTTGTATTACATAATTTTAGGCGGGCAAGTTAAAGTAGAGTAAAAGAAGAGAAAATACTGCCAAGCACTGCAAAAAATATAATAAAATTGATTCGCGTGTGTTATTTATCATTTATCTTTACTATTGATAACAGCCATTGACTTCGTTTTCGCGAGAAATTTAATTGATAATTTAAAAACATTTTTATCCTATTTTTCCTATCATAAGCTTATGTATATCATCCAAAGTAACTATCAAATAAAGAAATTCATTTGCTTGTATTATTTATCATTTATTGTTACATATGTTTTCTGTCTTATCGGATGGCGTATTCTACGTTAAACTTAATGGCCGTGTCTCTGACACAGCCTGCTTCTTTTTAATTAAACTTCTTGCTTAAAATTTTTTTTCTATTACCTTTGAACGTTGAGCTTATCTTATATAGGATTTTTTCATGTTTGACTTCCTTGTTAATTTCATGTAAGTAAACTGTCAGTAATGGAACTTTAAAAATCATATTCATTAATTAATATTAATAATTAATTAATGATAGGCCAATAAAGTTCGGTTTGGTTTCGATTTGGCTTCGGCAAAAAATGCCGAAAATTTGTACATTTTGATTAGTAAAAAACTGTACAAAATTTTATTTTAATAAAGGGTGGTTAAATTTTAAGGACCGATATTGGTTTTGAATAAAACACAAATTATTTTGGAAATTATTGTAATTTCTTTTTATTATGATAAAACGGTGTGGTTCAATTATGTATGGAACAAAATATCGGCCAAATGTCCGCCGCGACCTCGGCGGCACACCTCCATCCGATGGTCCAAATTTTCGATGACGCTGAGGCATAATTGAGGTTCTATGCCGTTAATGTGCCGAATTATCTCATCCTTTAGCTCTTGAATTATTGCTGGCTTATCGACGTACACCTTTTCTTTCAAATAACCCCAAAGAAAGTAGTCCAACGGTGTCAAATCACATGATCTTGGTGGCCAATTGACATCGCCACCACGTGAGATAACACGGCCATTGAATTTGTCGCGCAAAAGAGCCATTGTTTCATTGGCTGTGTGACAAGTGGCATCATCCTGTTGCAACCACATATCGTCCACATCCATATGTTCCAATTCGGGCCATATAAAGTTCCTTATCATCTCACGATAGCGAACACCATTCACAGTAACTGCCTGACTGGCCTCATTTTGGAAAAAATACGGCTCGATGATGCCGCCAGCACATAAACTGCAAACAATCCTTTCTATGTTTTTTTATTTAAATTAGATCTAATTGTGTAAAGCCTTAATTTCTCATTCGTATCTTCTGATTCGAAAACTAGTAAGATTGGTTATTTATTTTAACAAAATCTGCTATTTTATAACAATAAAAAAAAAATATATTCACAACACATAACGATATTTAAATATCCTTAATAGGCGCTATGAATAAATTGATAAAACAGCGGTTGCAGTAAAAAATTCAGATTTTTTTTTATCTCAATGCTTTACAGATGGTGTGCAGAGAAAGTCATTTTTCTAAATTTATTCTTATCAAATAATGTACGTATTAAATCATTTGTATAGATTTTTAACTATATATTTTCACGTAACTAAGAAACGGAATTTTGAAAAAAAAAAAAAAATTTTGAAAAAATTTCAGATAGACTACCCTCGATTGATACTATAAAAAAAATCGGGGATGCAAAAGCCAAATCGTTCCAGATTTGGCGCAAAATTTATTTAATTTCACAAATTTATTGAATTGTCCGAAAATGTAAGTAAATTTAAATTTTGAGTATTCTTTGTTGATATATCTTTCCGGTTTAGCCCAGAATTTACTTCAATTTCGGTACTCTTTGGTGACATACCTTTGAAAACGTAAAACCCCCTCCAAATATTTGTCTATGTGTGCTACTTTGTATAATACCTCGATCTACATACATCCATCCATATATATATATATATAAATCCTTTCTATATATATACACAGTAGTAGTTACTCTTTCACATAACTTCATACATTTATTTTTTTGCTTTTTGCTTAGCCCATATCGTCATCGTCGTCATGATACCGGTTCGCATTCCTATCGCCGCCAGGCATTTACCTAGATTTTATTTATATTACCTTTTCAGTTAGCCGACTTTGACTTCATTTCACCCTCATATTGTTTCTCTTTTGTTTCCTTTTATTTATCTTGTTCTGCTATTTTCTCTGCTTAAAAAAAAAACAAAAAAACATGAATCCACTTCCTACCGTTAGCTTTTATGATTTTTACGTTTTTACCGCGCTTTCACCAAATTTTTTATATGAATATTTTATGTTCTGATAACGTGGTATCTTACTTAATATAAGGCACCTCCCAAAATGTTGCAAACGAAGTTTTTGTTTAGTGAATACGCAAATTTCTTATCTTTTTGTGTGTGATGTTGAAAGGGTCAGGCGGTAAAAACTTAATTTATGGTTAAAAGTTACAAAACAAAGGCAAAGCAAGTTGACTTCAGAGCAGATATTTAGGATTAGTACCTCTTAACCCTTTTTTAAATATTTAATGATATGTTTTTAGTTGTACAACTTCATTTACTTAGGAGGAACACGATATAAATATTAAGATCAAAATTAAAAATGGCACTGAAGATGGCGCGACGCCGAAACCAGTTGGCAAGGGATGACGAAAACTCATTCCAATATACACCATTAATTATCTCTAATTCCACAAAAAAAACGCCTAAAATACTGTATTTCTTAGCTTTCATTTTCATTCTTTTTAATTAAATGAAAACCGTAATTTTTGAAATTTCATTATACATTTCTTTGTTTCATTTTTTCATTACTTTTGTTTTTTAAAAATATCTTATTGATATTGTTCAAAACAATAAAAAAAAGCAACTGATTTCAGTAAACAACCGTTTTCAAGACCTGCGTCACCTGCCTTGTTACAATTTTAAATAGTTTTTGAATATTTTTATGTAGATTAGATCAGTATATGTTTTAATCAAATCAATATAAAAAAAAATATATTTATTTATATAATTCAGGAATATTTCAACAACCCTCCAATCATATTAACTCAAGTTCATAATAATGAAAAGAACTAAGAATTTATTTGGTTTTTCATTTTAGGAATTTTAAACATAAGTTATTTATTTATTGTAAACAATGATTAATTTCACTATTTATGCGTCCCGACATAAGCAGTATAATTCATAGTTGGTCAGATTCTGGACAAAAATACACAATGGAATGTAGACGAATGAAAATAGGTAGTAGTTTTGCAAAATATAATACTTTCGTAAATGCTTAATCATGCCGAATTTCGTTTAACTCTTATATCGGGTGTTTTTTTTACAGGTTTGTTTTTCGAATAGAGATAAAACTGGCATTTTGTGGTCAAATCTGGCAACTCTAATGTCATTTATGTTCAGTTTGGTTTGCCATTTCATCATGAACAGGTTGACAAAAGAACAACGCTTGCAAATCGTGCAAATTTATTTCGAAAATAATGGTTCAGTTCGCGAAGTTTACCGCGAGCTCCGTCAATTTTATGGTCGACATAATCGTCCATCAGAGCAATTAATTCGGTTAACCATGGATCGTTTTCGCACTACGTTTACTCTATGTGATAATACGCATCCGCAGAGACGTCGAACAGTGCGCACCGAAGAAACAATTGCCGCTGTAGAGCAAAGTGTTGAAGAGGACCCGATTGAATCGATTCGCCACCGTGCACAGCAATTGGAGCTTTGTCCATCAACTTTATGGAAGATTTTGCGCAAAGATCTTGGCTTGCGACCTTACAAGATCCACCTTGTGCAAGAATTAAAGCCGCGAGACCATGCAATGCGTCGTGATTTTGGTGTATGGGCCGAAAATGAGATTGATCTCGATGCTGATTTTCATCGCAAAATTTTGTTCAGTGATGAGGCTCATTTTTGGTTGAATGGCTACGTCAACAAGCAAAATTGCCGCATTTGGAGTGAAGAGAATCCACATGAGACCCTTGAAACGCCATTACATCCACAAAAACTGACTGTTTGGTGTGCTCTATGGGCTGGTGGAGTCATTGGGCCATACTTCTTCCGCAATAATGCTGGAGAGGCAGTTACCGTTAATGGAGACCGGTATAGAGCCATGATAACCGACTATTTTGTTCCCGAATTGGATGGCATGAATGTGGATGAGTTGTGGTTCCAACAAGACGACGCTACATGCCACACAGCGCACGTCACAATCGATTTATTGAAGGAAACATTCGATGAGCGCATAATTTCGCGGAATGGACCTGTAAATTGGCCACCAAGATCCTGTGATTTGACACCATTGGATTATTTACTTTGGGGATATGTGAAGTCGCTCGTCTACGCCAACAAACCAGAAACAGTAGGGGAATTGGAAGCCAACATTCGTGGCGTTATTGCCGACATACGGCCCCATATGCTCGAAAAAGTGGTTGAAAATTGGACCTGTAGAATTGGCTTTATTCGAGCCAGCCGCGGCGGCCACATGCCCGAAATCATATTTAAACATTAATGGCATAAAATTATCCTTCCAATAAAGCCAAATTGATGGACCTTAAAACGATTTTCTTGTGTTTCATTTCAATTCGAAGTTCTATACCCCTAAAAAAAACACCCGATACTATATAATTTTTTTGATTACTTTGCTTCGCCTGCTGCCTAAAATACAATATATTTTGAGCTCATATTTATATACAAAAAGTCAACTTAAAAGTTAGTAGCCACCTTTTGAGACAACTACGTTGCACTGAATTTTTTCTTAGCTCGTTTTTGATAAGATCAGCCTTTTATAAACCTCGAATTTGTGTCAAATAACATGGACGAAACTTCGGAAAGTAAGTTTAAGTTATTTACGCACAAGAGCAATAATATTTCGACATCTTTCCGCATACGAGTATACAAACGTATGGTTCTCGGACAAGGTTAGCATTCTCAAGTGAGTACGTGTACAAAATTTTTACCACCTATTACCGCATTGAAAAAAATATAAAATTATTCGTCAAATTGTTATTAATCGTCATTATAAAGTGCAGCTGCAACTAGCTCCAACTTTAAATTTTATCAATATATTAGCCCTTTTGTACAATAATACAGAATTTGATATTAAACAAGTTAAAAATCGGTAACATACTGGTTTTAGCGTCAGGGAATACGAATTTGATTTTAAAATTGTCAAACCAAAAATGGTGGAACGAAAATAGCCGACACAAAATTGAAAAAATGACGTTACACTCAGAAAAATGCGCACTAGGGTGTTCTAGGGGTTGGAGAATACGAATTTGATATTGCGATTCAAAAAAACGATATGGGAGATTCAAAATGCCGAAAAAAAAAATCAAATGAATTAACATCACTGTCTTTTCGTTTTTTGGGTTTTCACAATTTTGAGTTTTTATTGAAACTTTGATTGTTGAGAGAATCAAATGATAGTTAAATCAATTTTTTACATGTCAGTCCACAATTATATTGCGGCATTGCAAACAGCGGTTAATGTTACTCGTTAGGTAATTTTCAATATCATAAATGGTGTTCGTCATGAAGATTTGAGTAGTCGAATCATAGTTCTTGAATATGCATTACCTATCTAGCAAAATAAAAAATTCATTTGAGATTTTGGCAGAAGAGAAAAATAAATTGAAGTCTTTGTTTTCAAAATTAAAAAAAAAAATGGAAAAATGCAAAGCGGAATTGCGCTTCATTCTAAAAACACAATGAATCCTGGCTCAGCGTTAAAGTCAATATTTCGGTGAGTATTTTCCAATGCTAAGAACATAGATATTACATTACGATACGGTTAGCGATAGCTGCGTGATGATATCTTTGATGACCTAAAACTTATAGTTATACATAAAATGTTATGCGCATATTATTACTTAAGCTCAATAATAATCGTCGAACTGCTGGAGAATTTGTATAATTTATTTTATTCTGTTCAAGCAAATTCAAAAATTTATCGAATTCCGGTCGACTATTTTGGAGCCGGCATTTTGTACATATATTAAAATTTTAAACTTAAACTCGTACTCCCTGACCCCAAAAATACCCGAAAACTGATTTCCGTGAGGATAAAATTAATTTATAAAATTTTGATTCGCCATTATGGAGTCGCCATTTGTTTGTTTACAAGTTTAACCATAAACTACTATTTTCCGACCCCGAAATTGGTAACTTACTGACTTTAAAATTTTTTCATTGGTAGTTTTAATTTTATCCAGCTTTTGCGGTCTTTCGGGCCAGTGTGTATCTGCTAAAAGATAGCTGCAACTATCCTAAAGGCCAAGGTTATCTCGACAATGACTAATGACCATTATATTTAATTGCACAAAGCTTATTATATTTGAACTAAGTCGAATGTCTGGAAATCTCGACTAAAGCGCCATCTGATGAATTTTTATACATATTTTTTCTTTAGCAAATATAATACACGTATACATACTTAAACATATATGTATATTTTCAATGTCTTGTAAGTTGTGTTATAAAAAAAATTCTCACCGAACTTACAGCATATCTTTCTAATATCATAATATTGATATTATACTCGTATTCTAGCATCATCTACCGCATACGTTTTTTTAAAAGCACTTTTCATCGCACCCGAATTTTGTGTTTATAATTTCATCAATAACGGGATCAAAAACAGAAACTGGCGCATCCAGTTTTCATAAGAATATTTTTTGTTGCACTATCACAATATCCTCCTAATATCATAAGTGAATAAACGGCGCAATAAAGGCCTATGCGATTTTGGACGATTCTAATATAGCAGGTCAGTCGTTCCTTTGCTTTCCTAACTGGCGTCAACTGGATACACCAGGTAAAGCTAAGTCCTTCTCGACACAGTCTTTCCAGATTTGAGGAGGCCTACTTCTTCCTCTGAAAACACCAGCGGGCGCCGCATTGAATACTTTCAGGGATGGAGTATTTTCTTTCATACGTATAACATGACCTAGCTTAGACGCCGAATCTTAATTTGCTGTACTATGTACTATGTACTATGTCAATATTGCTATAAAGCTCATACAACTAATCGTTCCATCGTCTGCGGTATTCGCCGTACCAAAGACTAAATGTCCAAAAATCTAGCTCTAAACCCCTCCAAGGGCTATCTCAGCGTTCATGCTGCTGTGCATTGGCATGATGAGAGACTTATAGAGCGTGGCGTTCGTTCGTCTAGAGAGAACCTTAGAGCATATTTTCCTCCTCAGCCAGATGCATCTCTTGTTGGCATAAGAGACTCCTCATTGAATTTCTCGCCTAACGTTCTTATCGGTGTTTGTGCTGATTCCAAACATAATCAAAGTTCTCCACTTTGTCAAAATTGTAACTCTCAACAGTGAAGCGTGAGCCAAGACGCAATTGCACTGACTGTTTATTTGATGACAGGAGGTACTCTGTTTTGCCCTCGTTCCCTCCCCACGCATTCGCTTCGCTTATTTATGCAGCTTGGAAATGGCAGAACTAACGACACCGTTGTTGAGGCAAATGATGTCGATGTTCCCAGCATACGCCAACAGTTGTACACTCTTATGAAAGATCAGGCCTGACCGGTTCAATCCTGCACGTCGATTTATCGCCGATTCACTTTTTATAACGGATTAAAATATATATTATTATATGATCGAAATTCGTCCAATCGGTTTTTGTGTCATTTTCTAACAACAAAAAAACAGCTGTATTTATATTTATATAGTATATTATTAGTTTAGTCCCGAAGTATATGTCGAATAGCTATATAAGACGTTAATTAATGGGAAGAAAAAAAATGTTTTCTTACTAAAGTCTCTATTTGAAATCAATGGGAGAGCTAAGCCAAAAGATTTTCAAAAATGTTGAAGAGGTTTCTTTGCGCCATACACGGGAATGTAAGCAACCAAAAACATATAAATTTAGTACTTATATAACGTAAAAAAAAATTATGAAATAAATATTTTTTGTAGTGAGTTAAAAATATTTTTTTTTTCAAAACCAATACTAAAACAAGTATTTATTTAAGTTAAGCGGAACTTTTTTTATGCAATGAATATAGTTAATGTCATAAACAAAAATTATTGTGAGCCCTTTATAGGCGAACAAATCACGCAACTGATTTTTATGAAATTTTTGCAATAGAAGTAGATTAATGTGTCCTTTGGACTCAAAATAGGATATATACAAACTTGAAAAGAGGGCGGTGACACACCTCCATGGAAGAGAAAAATTAAATTCATCTTATATTCACAACTATTCGGAGCAGATCAATCATATGTGGGTATATAATCCTAGATATCCAACTGTGTAACATTTACAAAAAATTATAATTAATGTACAATAATAAATATATGGAGCCTGTATTATTATATTAAGAATGGGTTCGCCTTGCCCCTTTTAAGAGGAAACTACCCGTCGTCATATCTTCCCAGTTATACACATTTTTCCTTTAGATCAAGGTATATATAATATTGTAAGTCCAAAAGCGCTGTAATAAAATACCTGCTCTAAGAAAATATATGCATTTGTTGGCAAAGCAAAGCAAGCCCGATACGCTAGTATAATAATATTTTGAAAACTTAAACGAATATTATTGATTTAAATAAAAACAGAAACAAATTTGTACGATTTTTTGCACCACACCCATTTTCCAAAAATTTGGTACTTGACATAATTTCTGCCTAATTTAATTCTTATTACCAAATTTGAAAGTATTTGCATCATAATTTAATAAAATATTGAATATTTTGATTGGTTTCATTTACCGTTCTAACTAAAAATGCGAAGTGTGTACAAAGTTTAGTAGAATTTAACTAAGACAGATCTGAGATATACCTGTTTAATCCAAGGTAGGTTATGCTACGCCCATTCTCAACATTTTTGATTTCATATATATTATTCTCAAGCCCAATCTTTTATTCCGAAGTTCAGCAAATTACCTTGCGTGGTTAGTGAATATCGGACGCTCGTCGTTATTGTCATTAACCGTTATATGTGAAGTGGGCGTGGTATGCATCAATTTGGTAGAGTTTCGTGACAGTTTCGGAGATATAGCTATTTTCTCTGCAACAGGCCATGGTGTCACGACCACTTTTATCTCTATCCATCACGATGTGGTATATCAAGTTTAATCAAATTATCATTAATAGTTGATTCCTTTGATTTGCACAAAACTTCGTTATGTGAGTGTCGTTATCTTCCGATTTCGGGCATTTTCAACTTCAGCCTACCATGAATCGAGTGCAATATGTGTACCAAGTACGTAGAAATATCTTAATATTTACTAGAGTTGTCCGACCAACGGACGGACAGACAGATATGCCTTAATAATTTTCGCTATGCCGCTCTCAACGTTTGAAGGAATACACAAGTTCAATTTGGAGTACACAGTAAGTAGTTACGTATACGCTGTGTCAAACCATACCAAACCAGTTGATAAACCCTTGATTTTGTTGCATTTCAATTTTATCTTTATTTTTATGGGCAATATTGTTAAAGTTAAAGAAGTGAAGCGTGTTTTGCATCTGGTACAAAGTCCATTAAATCTTTCCGAGACGCCTTGCCATTGATAGGGGGTCGAATTTATCATAATTTTCGCCCTATATAAATTCCCAAATGCCGCTCTTTTATGTTTTTTAAATAATTTAATTTAATAATTCCTGCACCATTTCGATTTTTTCCTTCCGACATCGTTTTCTTCGGGGCCATCCATAAAATACGTTACGCTAAATATCCCTCCTCATACAACGTCACATTCTTCGAACCCAAAACATTTTTCTGCTGTTGTCTTATCAATCTCGCTCTTTGACGGTTCAAATCTCATGGAAGATATAATAGATGCATTTATTAATTGCTTTCTGAAGAGCCAAGAGCTAATCAAAGCATCTCTAAGTATCTGGCCGAAGCTGGTGAATCTATGACAACTTCCTGTGCTGGGCTTTGCCTGGGCTTGCTGGGATGGAAGTGAATGGGATCGCTGTGTGTGTATGGGCTCAGAGCGAAGTAAGTACATGGGAATTGTTAGGGGTCGCAGACTGATCCTTTTTTTTTTGTTGTCCATGCGGTAAAAATACAATATATGTGCTATTGAATTGTTCGACAGTTACCTTACCAGTCACTATCTGAGCGTACGAGTATCTGCCGAAAGAGAGCGCCGGCCATATTTTGAAAATGACAGGGCATCTTTGTACAATCCATCTCTTTTTATTTTATTTCTGAGTTTTCCTTTATTTTCGTAATTTATAAGGAAAACATTTTAAATTTTATGAAAACTTGGTGGAGTGAAAGGCGGCGAAAGTTTCGACGTTTTCTTTTGCTTATGATTACAGATTTTAAATAGAATGGCTTGAGGTGTATTAAAAAGAATTATATTATTTTTGCATTAAATTGTAGATTTTATTTAGTATAGTTAGAATGATCCGAGTTAGGTCAAATGTGAACCTTTTTTTTTTTGGTCACTTGCTTACATTTTGAAAGTAATTTTATTATGCCACTCTCATAGAAAGGCACATCCCTATTGGCGACCATAAAATATGTAACTCTGAATGTCCGTACATGTGACATTATTCGGAAAAAAGTACGAAAAAAGCACAATACAAAAAAGGTTAATTTTAAACTTTGTTTGAAATTTGGCGCTCTGGGCAGCTTCCCATGTTGCTCATATGATAAATCCACCGCTAGAAATGAAAATTAGATTTAAAGTACTGATTGGTAGGTTATGAATTTATAACATCTATAGATCAATATCTATCACGATAGCCGCGTGACAGTGATTTCCAATTGGCTGCTTCTGGATCTTTCCTTTTACCCAAGTAACAACCACAACGCAGTGACATTGGAAGTACGTCGCGGATATGGGAAACACAATTTAATTTGGACAAATATAGAAGAATGTCCATAGGATACTCCAAAGCGCTCTTGAGCACCATGGCCCAAAACGTTTAAGAGAATAAATGGGCTAACCAATACAGGAATCTTAACAGAACACTGTAGGTTGCACATGCAAAAAAAGGGGATCTACCCGAATGGCTACGGCGAATTCTATAAATTGCTGGATGGATACGACAACGACGGTATGAACTCCAGAGATTTAGTTTTAATACTAAAAAATTACCTTAGATTATTTCGCTAAATCAATTTTTCGGTTAGGGAAAGTTAAGTTTTTTTTCTGAACCAATGGAAAAGGTTTAAACCATTACGTTTTGAAAGGGTTAAAATAATGCAGCAAATAACAAAACTGACTACATCCAAAATTATATTCATAGTTGGTATGCTCTCTATCTGCCTTTATTCTACTAGGCTATTTGTTGTTCTTATATTAAGTTATGGTAATTCTAAATTTAATATTTTACCGCTTAACGCTATAAATATCAAAAAGGCTTTAGCAACGCTTCTGGTTCAATAGAAAAACAAAGCTAAGATATTAAACCAATGATTTACAAATTTTTTGTAAGTGAGAAAATAGAATTGTGTGCATGTAATCTTGCACTTTCTTCATATCGTATCTGCTATGTCATTTTGTCAATATCCAATTGTTATTAAATTATAGCCTCGCTTTTTTTCCTTTTTTGAAATTCATAGGTTCATGCTCAATTTCATAGCTAATAGTAAACGCAAAGCAAAGAAATGACGCCGCCCTGCAGCACCAAAAACAGCTTGCTTTCCACACCAGACACAATTTGCCATAAATAACTCATGAAAAAAATATCACATTCATAATAGTTGAGCTGACAGGCTGACAGCAGGCAATTCACAATCCGCAAACATCCAAGCATACATCTTAACACTCACACACAAAGAAGCGCCGGCACGGCATGCCCATTCGGCAGCTTAATTCAGCAAATATGTGAGCATAAATCAAGCGTAGGTAATAGTGATGTGCACAAATGTTGCAAAGGCACTTTCTTAAGAAAAATATTTCCTTTAATCATTTTGATTGTGAACATATTTCATGACACTTCAGAACACACACAGCCCAGCCGCTGACAGTCAGTCGTACACCAAAATGCAAAAGCAAACAAATAAACATCGTACAGTGAATTGTTTTTACCTCTGAGCGCTCGTTAGAGGATAAAACCACGGTCTTCGATTTTACTTCAAATACCTTTTCATTTAGCAAATTTTTTCAATTCTTGGAATATGGTCTTATTTCCTTAGTATCGTATAATGTGAACCAACATATACATGTTTTCACAAACTTCTTAAAGAAAATTTCAAGGAACGATTTTTCGAATAAGCAAATCGCTATGAAGAATTCGTTGAAAGTTCGAATACATCGATCTTATTCTTACGCCATATGCCTTACCAATCTAACCTTATTTTTATTTACAATATTTCTTGTTTTAAATCTTTGTATAATCGCTATATGTGAAATATATTTCTTCGATCAGGTTTGATAGTTATTTTTCAACTCTTATTTATTCGATGAAATTGGATCTATATATTGTGATTTTAATTTTTTCGATAAAAACAAACGGTATTCTTAGATTTCAATTTTTGCGATTATATTTGGTCTATACTCTGTGAAAATTTTTCGATCATAAAAAATACATGGCCAATTTGTCGGCGTTTATTGTCTAAAAATTTCAAATCCAAAACTAACAATTATTTTTAACCAAAAATAATGAAAATCTCAAGATATCGATAAAGTATGATCGAAAATTTTAAGTCCAAAAATAAGGAGTATCATTGATCGAAAAAATAAAAATCACAAAATATCGATTAAATATGATCGGAAAATAACGATTGGAAAAATGTAAAACGCATAATATCAATCAAATTTGATCGAAAAATTAAAATTGAAAAATAACGATCGAAAAAATAAAAATCACAAAATATCGATAAAATGTGATCGAATTAAAAAAAAAACTGAAAAAATATCGATCGAACAAATTGAAATCGCAAAATGTCAATCAAATTTGATCGAAAAATAATAATTACTAAATAATGATCGAAAAAAAAATCACAAAATATCGACCGAAAGTGATCGAAAAAATAAAAATCACAAAATAGCGATTAAATCATGATATGTTTTAACCCTGCTGTTAGGTTAAAAAAAACTTACGAATCTTAGGTTAGAGGACCATTTGGTCCATACTGCAGTTTTCATACAAAATAACATTTTAATCTTAGTCTTTATATTTAGTTTGGTTCAATACTTGCTAAATATTATTATTTTATTATTTACTCAACTCTGGTAAAACCCAGCACCAGTGGCCTGCTCTAAAAATGCTTCTAGTTCAGGAGCTCGAAAGCGAGGAATTTGTAGTTGCTGCAAGTCTAAGTCTGATGTAAAATGCTCCATTTGCAGTGCGTTTATTTGCAAAACCAACCGAAAAACATTTTTTTGCTCATCATGTAGTGCCAAAAAATATCGAACAAACTAATAAATACTTATTTTTGGAAAATTAATGTAAAGAAAATCAAAGAAAATATACTATGGACCAAATGGTCCCTTAACCTAAGATTCGTAATTTTCAATTTATCTTAGTCCAGTTTTAAGTCAGAGAATTAAATTTTCGCACATAATATTGTTTTATAAAAAGACCACCTGAGCTGAAAAATTTAGACAGTATATATCACCGTTCCAAAGTTACAAAGAAAACAAAAAAAAAAATTGGACCAAATGGTCTTAACCTAACAGCAATTTAGACAGTATATATCACCGTTCCAAAGTTACAAAGAAAACAAAAAAAAATTGGACCAAATGGTCTTAACCTAACAGCAGGGTTAAATAAAATTTATAACCGTTACGGTTCTCGTTAATTTTTGAAAAAAATTTAATATTTTCATGAATTTCTGAATTTACTTTGACTGTTAGCACCGTGACGTTTGGCCGCCATTCCTGATTTGTACAGCTAAATTTTCATTGGATTTAATGTGAGCCGGAACTCCTAAGTCGGGGTTCTACGCACTCAGTAATAGTTGCCCGTTGCACTTAAAGCCTGGGAAGGATGAAAGAAATAAGGGAGGAAAAGAAAAAAAAAACGAATAATACTTCATTTCTCCTCGACCAATCTCTTTTATGAACCTAGGAAGCTTGACCCAACTAAAAGCAGGACAGATACAGAAGAAATGCACTGTACTATCCTATGGGGGCCGTGCGTTGTCCCATGGACTGTGTAATGTAATCAACGCAACCAGGGCACGTAACTTCTTCCTTTTCTGTGTAAGAAGGAATTTCGGCACCACCTGTCCGGCCATTTCAGGAAACACTTGGTTGTTTCACAGGGCTCCTTAGTGCACCAACGGTTCTCACACATCTTACGCATTGCATCCCTGATGCACCTAACCGTCCTTGCTATGCTTGGCTCTAGTATAATTGAATGCAATCTAGTGGGGTTTGCCGATGATGCACAATTAGCCAATTCGTCAGTCAGTTCGTTACCTTCAACTTGGTGCATATCTAGTTTGTTGGATAGGGAAACAGAAGAGTTTTCTTACAGCAAAAAAACGGTTGAAGTTATTAGAGATAAATTGAATGAAAGGAGATAGTAGATAAAAAAATTAATTGAGATAAAATACTTCATTTGATGTTAGAAATGGTTGACGGAAAATTCGCTCAGGCAATATCAGGCAAAGCTATAAAATATGTCGTGTTATGAATTACTTTCGCAACTTTTATTTAAAACTTTAATGGCATTGAAGAAATGTATTAACTGTGACTATCACCGCTCCATGCAAGAATAAGATCTATGAAGGATCGCTTTAAAAAAGCATATGATTTTAAGTTTCAAAAAATTTGATTACGATTCTGAAGATTTCTAACAAAAGCATCTGAATTAAAAAAGACATATCAGAAATAACCTTGAGACACAAGAAAGGAAAGGAATGTAAAACGAATGTAAAAATTAAATAGGTTTGTTTATAAACTTCCCAATGATTTAATTACCATAGCGCAGATAACAAAAAAAATATGAAGCTTTACTCGATCACTTCCAAAAAATATTAGTTGCTCTACAATTTTACTTAACTCTTGAAATATATAATAAATAATACGGAAGTTGGAGATGTCTGTCACCAAAACTTCATAAAGTATTAATTCATGGGAAAAATAAAACTAAATATCACGAGAGACTCAAGAGACGAAAAATAAAGAATATAATCACTTTCGTCTAAACCAAACTAGAAAAATAAGTAGAAGGTGTCAAAGCATATATCTTATGACCACGGTCCGATCCTCTTTTTGGTTTGCATACGGGAAAGGATAGGCAAATACGAGTTTGTGAAAATAGTTTTCATATTATTGAAGATATTTTAGTTATATAAACAGTTATTTCACAAAATGCTGATACGTAATTCATATACTATTGGCCTTGGTAAAGACATAATGTTTAGATTAAGTGATGATCTAAGCAGAATATCTGTATGTGTCAAAAGAAATTGGCTTTGTTTAAACGCGTCCAAAGCACAAGCACTATCTGTCTCGCGTAACTCTCTTGAACTGACTAGCCTTAATTTAATTTAATTTAATTCAGCAGTCACTAGCCTAGGATTTAAAATAAACTCACGTTTAACTTGCACAGTTCACATTAATTATGCCATATTAAAAATATATTATACACTAAGAAGCTTATGATACTCTTCTTATTCTCTACCAATCGATACAAAACTTAAACTTGTAAAGATCCTTATCGTTTCTCGAATATCATACTTTGATGTGGTATATAGTAATCTCGATTGCGAATCAGAAAATAAATTAAATCTAGCTCTAAGCAATGCTTTATATATTGATCACATCCTACTATATATCGGGTGTTTTTTTTTAGGGGTATAGAACTTCGAATTGAAATAAAACACAAGAAAATCGTTTTAAGGTCCATCAATTTGGCTTTATTGGAAGGATAATTTTATGCCATTAATGTTTAAATATGATTTCGGGCATGTGGCCGCCGCGGCTGGCTCGAATAAAGCCAATTCTACAGGTCCAATTTTCAACCACTTTTTCGAGCATATGGGGCCGTATGTCGGCAATAACGCCACGAATGTTGGCTTCCAATTCCCCTAACGTTTCTGGTTTGTTGGCGTAGACGAGCGACTTCACATATCCCCAAAGAAAATAATCAATGGTGTCAAATCACACGATCTTGGTGGCCAATTTACAGGTCCATTCCGCGAAATTATGCGCTCATCGAATGTTTCCTTCAATAAATCGATTGTGACGTGCGCTTTGTGGCATGTAGCGCCGTCTTGTTGGAACCACAACTCATCCACATTCATGCCATCCAATTCGGGAACAAAATAGTCGGTTACTAAAAAAATATTTGGACTTAGCTTTGAAAATTACCTCAATGTTCGAAATATTTTGTTTATATTCAAAATAAGTAGATATCGTAAGCCTGGCTATCTTTTTCAATAATTTAAAATTGTTCAGTCATCTCGCACACATAACATTGTTGTTACAAAGTATAAAACACTAACTGCCTCCAAAATATTCTCAGTTAGTGTAGTCAGACTGTGGAATTTCTAACCAGCGTCAATTAAATCTATTTAATCAACTAGCTACTTCAAACGGCAGTTACAAATCTTTTTGTGTAGAAACCTTTATATCTCCTTTGCTTCATCTCTGCTTTTCAAACTATCATTTTCCTTTCTCTATTTGGTATTTGTTCGTTAGCCTTAAATTTAGTATATTACGTATTTATTATTTTTAACATAAGTTTAACCAATTTAAGTTTCATTTTTGCAATTTAATTGTTAAATATGTACATCGAAAAGCCTTCATGTCTTACCGTAGTTTTGAAATAAAAAATAAATTTAAAAAAAATTTAAAAAAATTCATTTTTACATAAAATATATCACAACTGACTAATATCAAGCGGAAAAACTATCATTTACATACATTTACTGGTACGTAAAATTGGTGCAAGGGCACGTTAAGCAACCAATATTATTAGGTTAGGTTAGGTTGGAGTGGCAGCCGCCTACAGCGGCTCACTTAGGCCAATATTAGGAGGCCCATTGTGTTACCACAAGGAAGAATTTTGTATCATCCAAGAAGAAGAAAATGACTCCTCACCAAACCAGTTTGCCGCATTGATGAACCTCAACAGGCAATTTACCTCGGTGCTTGAAACCTCACTAAGGTCATCCAAAAACGGTGATCCCAGATATCGCATTCTGCTTTTACACAGTGCGGCACACTTACACAGCAAATGCAAGATTGTTTCCTCCTCCACTTCATTATTGCAGCTCGTACAGCATCTTCGGAAGGGTACTCCCAACCTTCCAGCATGTTTCCCCATCAGACAGTGCCCTGTTAGAGCCCCGATCACATTCGAAATGTTTTCCCTTCTTAGAGAGAGAACGCTGCGTGACCGTTTCCGATCCCATTTAGGCCACGTCTACCAATATTATTAAACTGCGTATTTTTGCGCGCGAAATGTCTGTTTCAATGAAGCCTTAGAAACATGCTACTTCGAACGAACTTAATTTAAACCAGTTTCTTCCGTCTAAAATTGCAAGCCCACAAAAAAAATGCAGTTGTTCAAAAGTCATAACGACCACTCAGAGACCCAAAAAAGTACACTGTGCAACATATGAAAAGTGTTCATACAAAGAAATTTACTTGCAGTCGAGCGAGCTCACACGCCATGCATGTCAGCTGATAGCCCCAGGTTCATAACCACAATTGCCGGATGCGGTGCAAGTCAAAACCGGCGAACGCATACATTCATATACTACATATATGTATGTATGTACATATGTGCGGTAATGTATTAGTGTTTGGCATATGTATGTATCTAAATATGTGCGATGCATTTGCCTGAAAGAATCTGCACTTATCCACTTGCATATTGAGTAAGTTCTAAAAGCCCGCAAGTAGCCGTCAGTTGGCCGAAAGAGAACGCGTACCACCAATTCACTCACTTCCTCAATTCCCATTGAGGTTAATGCCTGGAAGCGTCGCATTGCGGCATATTTTGCGGCGCGTAAATTTGCAAATGTGGCAAAGGGAGTTCCTTTTTCTGCATTTCCTTTCGCCAAATGTTAAAAGAGTTGCACAAAAGTGAATAGGACTTTAGAGGGTAGCAGTTGCTGCTGATGGGAATATGAATGAATTGGCTGCTTTGATGAAAGCACTGTGGATTGATCGAATTAATGCTGGCTTTTGTGATGTCAACAAAAACAGTTATAAAGAAAAAAGAGTTTTGAGCAAATGTAGATTGAATTATATAATTATATGAAAATTTGAATGTAGATAAATTAGGAATCACACGGCTTTCTTTAAGCCGGATTGCAGTTATTCAGCCTAATATTTTTTTTATATGGCAAGTTCACCCTCGGTCAGATATTTACGATATGCTAAATCTTGGAAGAGACTAGTGAAAAAAGGATCGTCACACATCATCTCTTTGTCGACTCTAATACCGCGGTGTCTGAATTTGGTATGCCTGAAAAGTAAAGTAAAAGTAATATGGCCGTCAGCTCTACCAGAATTCGACACCAAACGACATCAGAGATTTCCAAAATCGCGCCGTTGCTTCTGCCTTTTCCAAACTAAAGCGCAGCGAATGGGTCTGTAGGTGAACGAGGGCCAAGCGATATACCACCTGCCTTGCGTTTGGGTGCTAACATCACTAACAATTTTGAAAAAGTGGAATATGGAAATCAATATTAATACCGATAATGATGACAACCTCGAAATCTAACGGAGAATCTCTATTGCCAAATTGGATTGGCTACGTTGGATAAGACATATTTTCAGCCATGAATTTCATTTAATTTATAAATGAAAGTTATTAGTATAATAAGATTTAAGATGATCCTTTATAGTACAATAGTTTCAAAGTAAAAGTAAAGTAGCAAAAGAAAATAAAACAAATTTAACAAATAAAACAAACAGTAGTCATATATGACCAGATTGCAAGTACATTTCTGCGTAGGTAGCGAAACTCATCATTATGCTATAGATAATTATATTAAATTTGAAGATAGATTAACGAAAGTACTCATAAAAAACATTCTTAAAGTTGCTTTTGTTTAAACTACTGCGAAAAGAAGCTGGAATAGAATTCCAAACACTATCCTTGCAGAAGTTAGGTAATTATATTTAGGCACTATAAGGTCAATTATCCGTTCATAGATAACTAGAACTAAAACGAAATAAAAAAACACAATTTCTGGCTTTCAGATACTCAGAAATTTCACACCCCAAAAGTAGCGATCTCCAGCCAGAAATATGGCAAAATCTCGCTAGTTCAAATGCATACCGTGTCACATGATTAAAAAGTACCTCAATTTTATGCGCAGATTGAGAACTCAATTTAGGTTATAGATTAGTTATGGATAGGAGAAAATTGGTAATGTTAATTGCACGGCAGACATTCTTAAATTCCGTAAGATATAATACACTTGGCTCACGGTGGAGTTTACGTGATCGTCACAAGTAATACTACAACTGATAACAGAACCAAGATTTGTGACTTTAGGGACAAATTTAAGGCTCTTTTCATCAATATATAGGGACGGAATATCAAAGAAATTGATGCGGTTTTTAGATATGGAAAGCACATATGATTTTCTATTATTAAGACACACGCTGTTTTTAGACGCCCAAAGTGAGATGGATAACAAGTCAACATCTGTGTGCTCAATAGTTCACGACATACATATAACATTGTATATTATTCGCGTAAGCATGCATATATAGTATGTGCATTTTGACAAGTATTAAAAATGTCATTTCAAAATAAGCTACTGTCCCAAGATAGAACCTTGTGGCACACCCATTACCAGTGGTTTAAGACGAGAGGATTGTCTGCCATATTTCACACGCTGAGTTCTACCTACCAAAGAGCTTCTCATGAGACGCACTGCAAAGTCTCCAAAAACTAAAATAGTTTTTTTTAATTTTGAGCAAACGAACTTATGGTCCACAGAATCAACAACCTTAGAAAAGTCAAGTACGCATAATAACGTCAGTTGGTTTTTGTCAAAAAGGGATTCTTATAGCGTCCAAAATTTTAATAACAGCCATGGAACAGCTATGACTGACTCTTAAACCAGACAAAGACGTTGATAGTAAAACAAATTTGTTTGAATGACCATAAATTAGTTCAGGCATCTGGGTTTCAAAGACTTTAGAGAGTGCAGATAAAATTCTTGATTACACGCATGCTTACTTTTAGCAATCGGTAGCATAGTTGTAACTCTCTACACTTTTCTGAAAAATACGAGGTAGTACTCTTAGTGCTGTGATTGATCACATGGGTGAGAGTTGGCAAGATGTTTAATAAAATTATTTTTACAAATTTAATTTCATTTGACCGTATTTTGTAGATACAGCTTGTTACATCTAACTCCGATACAGTACGGAACTCAAATATCTCACCGACAGAAACTAAAGCGGAATAACTACCTAAGGAGTGGGAAGAAACACTGAATATATTCAAAATTGATTTGAAATTATTTTCACACTTTTTTTTTGCTTTACAGCACTGTGTTTTATGTTGGTTATCGCCGGTACACTGGTAAACTTTTCAGCTGTTTTAGTCAGGTTTGAATACTTCACCACCGAAGACAATAGTCAAAACAGATAAGCATATTTATTTAAATTTTCCTATAGTAGAACCCCAAAATAAAATTTTTTTAACAAAAATTAACTCAGTTCTTGTAGAGCGTCTCCATCAAAATAATTGAATAAGATAATATAGATGGTATATATTCAAAGTCTCTTTTTGATCTTCTGTTTTTTCGGCAGGGTGAAAAGATGATGTATATTGAAACGGCTTTCCGTCATCCTTGTCTCGAGATCTAACGCGAAAAGTGAAACTGAAGATGGCACTGAAGATGACACAACGCCGAAACCGGTTCGTCGCCAAAGCAAACTTGACAAGGAACAACGGAAAATCGTTCCAATGCACATTATTCAAACTTCGGGAAATCGGCTTTTCGGAAAATGCCTTCAGTGTATGATCGTCGGGAAGTTAAAGAGCTAGCGAAAAATTTGTTCCATCAGCAATCGACGCAAACTGCTTCAAGCAAAGAAATAATTTTTTCTTCATCTTCCCCGAAGACGTAACCAAAAATGTTTTTTTTTTTATTTCTTGTTTAATTTTTTCCCAGCCCTGCATTTTCTCCAATGTTGCATTTGATACTATTTTAAAGTTTTCTGCCAACTTTGATGAGGATGAAGCTTATCCCATTGGCGTTGATGATTGCGATGATGAAATTGCTGCAGCTGGAGATAATTCAGCTTTTATCAAAGTAATAATATCGCTGTATACGTTCATGATCTAAAATCCAGAAATTTCAAGCTTCATAATTTGACAGCTGTGGTGCTCCGGTTCATATATAACTAACTGTCCACTCCTCATCTTAACTAACAAAGTTTAAGTTGCAATGATTCCTAGAAAATAGCGAGCACCAAAAATAAGATTTATAAGCAACATGCTTTCAGATACACCTTCTGCACACCAATGCTGTTTAAGTTCCTTTGTTGCTATATTTGAGAGCTGCATTAAATAATTTACAATTAAGGAAAACATGAAGATGGCTATCCGAGCCAGTCTAAGGAAATGTTGTTTTCTATAAAAACTCAAACACTTCATATCTACACTTTGACTCGCCACCATCACTCCGTCTACTATTTTATTCTTATTTTTCCCTCATTACTTTTGGGGAAATTCGATTGAAATTATGAAAAAATGGAGGAAGCGGGTTTGGTGTTGGGTCCAGATTTGAAATGATTAGCTCTTTGTAAGGAATAACTTTTCTTTTCCTCTTTTTTTCAAAAAACTATTAACTTTTAAGTAAGTGTGCTGAGGAGTAAATTCATTTAGCAAAAATAGTCTTATATTGATTACTATGGACCAAAAAAAAAATTAATTTTTTCTACTTTATTATTATTAGTGCTAAATTAAAGGTTTTGAGAACAGTCAAAGTTGACATTTAGTTGAATAGGCTCGACATTTATGAAACTCATTAAAATATTTTAAATGTATAAGCAACATAATATATAGCATAATAGCGAATGGGGTTTGAAATCCTTAAAAATTCATTATAAATTTATTTTTTAATTAAGTATTTTAACTCATTTTCATGTTGAGGAAAATTTCAATTTTTTTTTATCAAATTAAGTTATGACATATGTACATATAGATTTATTTGACTACAGTTTTTTGAATTATGTAGTTAGATAAGTTTTTATGTAAAATATCTAAATGTCATGCTTAAAGAAAATTTGATCAAAAATAATATAGAGACTAAAAAAATATACGGTGGATACTGCGTTATGCCAAATCCCAAGTCCTCATCATCACTTTGAAACCTAAAATGCCAATGTTCTAATCTGGAAGTGAAAGATAATGAAAACGGCCGTGGACGATGCGTCAAACCGGACTGAAAATGTATCCATGCACGTGCAGTGTACGTAAAATAAATTGAGAAGTCATTGTCGTAACAAATAAAATACAAACAACTCGCTGCTTTTAAATTTTTTTCTACAAGATGTACGCATGGTCGGAAAACACATACCGATTTAAAGGTCAGCGATCGGTGAAGAGATTTTAAACCTGCAGAAAAGTTGGAGTAAATTAGATCAATAAAATAAATCACATATTTCAATATGACGGACGACTGGACATATTTGGCTACGATTTGGAACATGTAGCCTGTAATCTATATTACTAAGTTTAGAAGTTATTTTCGAAAAAAAAAGTTGTGTGGTTGCATAATTAGGACGTCAAACTAAAAAGTTTAGGTTATTAGTTTGTTAATTAGCGGCAATATGGGTTTCAAGAAAAATAGGGTTAAGGAAATATGTATTAGTTGAATTAATTATTATTATTATTATCGAATAAATTAGTTAAATTATGATGGCTTAATCATGAAAATATGTTTTAATAGGATAGCGCCTTTTTTGCATGATTAATTTATTTTAATTTATCATTTAAATGGAATATAACAGTACTGGTGTGAAACAAAAGGATTTATCCGAAACCTTTTTCTAAGAGGTGTGCCATTTGAAAAAGGTTAATATGATACCATGTATAATTTTTTAAATTTTATTTTTTTAAGATAATTCAGATGGCAAAATTCTACCAACGAGGTGGTAAATCACACATTTCTTCTTACAAATTGCCTTGTCTATTGCATAGCGCTCAAAAGTAATCAATTTTGTTGAAAAATTGTTTCATTACGTAGTCGTTGAGTTTTAGCTCAATTTAATTTTTTATTGTTGGGTATATTTTAATATAATGCTACGTTTTTCCTAAATAGACATACTGAGAATTTCTGAATTGGTGTTGAGGCTTTGAAGGTCTTAAATACATCATTTCTGTCAAAGATAGAGTGCAATCTGGTGGAATTTCTATTTTGAGCGAACTTGAGAGGAGAGAGGACATGACATCTAATTACTAAACCGAACTTTCAAAATATAATTCATTCGGGTATTTTAAAGTATTACTGCTACTTATAATTGTAGCTGCTTTCATAGAATTTTATGCACGCGAGAGTTGCAATGGGCTTGCAATGATATCTTTCTTAATGATTTCTCCTCGGAACTTTAGTGTTGTTTTCGCTGTTGAGAAATGTCCCCAAAGTTTTCGATTAGCAGCCATTTGTTCGTTCTGCAAGAAGCCCCTCATTTCACCGGAGTGGAATCAAAAACTGTACTCACATGAATTAAGCAGATTCCATACAGCCCGATTAAAATTTTGTTTTTTTTTCAATATATTGAGTTCTTTGTTTTCTTTTGCCCTGATTATTTGAATACGGATACAAATTATGTTACTTAGGTTTTGGTGAATTTAAGAAAGTAAACACTTTGAAATTTTAATTACTTCCCTGCAGGAAGTGAAAGTAGCATAAACCTAACTATAATCTGTTGTCGAAAATACTAGTGCTGACTACTAATTGTAAGTTTTTTTTGCGAAAATCTAACTATTTTTGTATAACGATGACCGAAAAAAGTCAGCCCTGGTTACCTCTGCATTAGTTGAGAGCTAACTACTATCTTACTATTATTTGGCACAAATTAGCCTTTGGAGGCCTTGGTAAACTAATTATTTATAAACAATTTTTCTGCGAAATAAAGCTAGTTACTTTTTATCACATCCACCTACTTTTCTATTGCTTGTTTTAAAATAAATTGAAGGTCAAAACAATGCATTCAATATATTAAGTTAAGTGGCGGTATTTATTTGTTCAAATATTTTATAAAAATTCATTCCACTTACAGTCATTATTATTAAATAATTAAAGTTTTATTTTTGTGATTTGATGAGCGAATGTAAAACTTTAGAGAGCTAACGTTTTTGGATTCTTCGGTATTACTCGCCAACTACAAAAACTAAATGTGTGTTTCTGCTTATTTTATAAAAATGTGTTTTTATTTTATATCATTACAAATTAGTTAGTACCAGGTCATCTAGTTTTTGTAATTGATCATTTTTTCCGCAGGCTTGTTTAGATTTTTTGATGTGTATTGGAATGACCTTTCAAGTTTTTCATTAAACCTTAATTGTAAAAACATTACGAACTAAAAATGTTTATCCAAAATGCACTTGTACATATGACAACATTTAAACCAAAACTGTTTAGAAAATTCATTAGTTTTTTTTTGCACAATTAAATTACCACAAGTTTCCAAGGTTACCAAACGTGAAAGTACCTTTTTTTTATTTTTATTTTTTTATTCTGTGACACCACAAAATTAAATAACTTACTTTGGGTTTACACATAACGACGGGACCATTATTAGTAGCGAAATTGTGGCAAGCAGCCTAGGGCAAAAAAAATGAATAAACAGCATAAGAAAATTTCTAACTGACAAACACAACGTTGCTCATTCGTTGTTGCCAGCGGCTGTACCATAAATTTGTTAGGTCATCGCCAGCACGTTTCCGTGACATCTTAATTGATATCACCGCCAAAAAGCTACAAGCGCATAGCCAAGTAATTCCGGCTCTCTACGCCTAAGCGGATACGTAATATGATATCTTCATATACAGCTAGAGTTTTCAACCTTCCTATTGTCATCCTACTTTCTTTTTTCTCTTATTGTGCCTTTGACCAACTTTTATTCAGCATTACTGACCATTGTCATAAAAAACAGCGTAGAAGGGCGTTATGCGCGTGTGTGTGTGTGCGTGTGTGCGTCTTCATGTACGTGTTGCATGCGTCTATGCTTTGGCAGACATACAAATACAAAGAAGAAAAATTACAGTTTAGATGAAGTACGGCCGTAGGCAGACTATGCTATCAATGACCACTTTCGCAACACAACAATACAAATATGGCATTTATTTATTCATAAATATTCGTAGTGCATACATAAATAGTGTACATTATACTTAGTATGTTTGTATAGGTAGAATTTATTCATCCATTAAAAATATTTGCGAGACGCAAATAAATATAATACGTATACCTATGGCAAGCCTCCATTCGCAAGATATGTCCCAGCTGGAAATGAAATTGCATTAAAAGAAATTTAAAAAGTACTTTTTACCAACTGCATAGGCAATTATAGCCCTCCCTTAGCGATGGAGCATCTGGCATAAATTATCATCAGCACAGTTTTGGTTTTTGTTTCCAATGTAATGTACGCATATCACAAACGACAACTATGCACCAAAAGTGCAAGCACATCTGCCACATGATCGTCGTTTATGCCCAGCTTAAAACTGGTCTAATATCTGTAGCATTAAATTTAACAAGTTCGACCAGTTTAATGAAGTATCACCGTTCTCGCGATCGCCGAATCTAGCTAGCGGTCGTTGTTGTTGCTTGTACACACAAATTTGTTCGAACGCGAGCAGAGTTCGGGCATCGCGAGCAAAGACGTGACTTTAACTACTTTTGGACATCGCGAACCGAGAAGTAACGAATCGAATGCACGTAATCTGACTCTGCATTTGATTTGAACAACATTTAAATAAATTAACAGAAAGATCATCAAAATTGGTTTTTTTTTCAGATGCAAGAAATTTTTTGTTTCAAATTGTTTTAAAATTAGTCAACTTATAATACTCAAGTACATTTAAACCTGGCCGTTTCTAATTATTTAAAAATTGGTACAGTCTACGTTATAGTATCGTTTAAACCATTTAAATTTCAATTCAGTTCATAAATAAAGTCTACGATTGGCTATGCTTGAACAGACTTAAACTGAACGTCAATAAAACAAAATACATGGTCATATCAAGGCGAAATTTTGACGAAAGCGAACTGCAAAATCTAAATATAAACAACGAAATTATTGAAAAAGTTAGTACCTTGAAATATCTAGGAATAAAAATTGATGATAAACTGATCTTTCATGATCACATTGATTATACGGTGGGGAAGATAGCTAAAAAATTATACTTCACACAACGAACGTGTAAATACTTAGGTAGAAGATACAAGACTATGGTATACAGATCTATAATTGAACCTCATTTTATTTACTGTCCCACAATATTCTTCATAATGAGAGATAGTCAAATCTATAAGTTACAAAAGCAACAGAACCGAGCAATGAGATTCATTCTTAGTAAACGCTTTGACACACCTATCAGAGATATGCTGGCCACCCTAAATTGGTTGAGCGTTAAACAACAGCTTTTTTACTATACAATGAAGTTTATTAAGAATATTATAGAGGGAAACTTGCCCGATTACTTGAAGAGTAACATAAAACATGTCAATAATGTACACTCAAAAAATACTCGGAACAAAAATGATTTTAATCTCCCGTCTTATAAAACCGAAGCAGATAAATGTAACTTATATTACAAAGGATTAAAATGTTTTAATGAATTGCCAAATGATATTAAATGTAACAATATGAATGAGTTCAAAAGAAAATTGTTCAATTATTGTAGGACCCTTCCAATTTAGTGTAACATGGGCGGTCTTTCAAACTATTAACCACAATGCATTCGTACATAGCATACTTCAGGGTCTTGCCAGAATGCTGTATCGGTCCCACATGCAACCATTAAGTAGCCGAAGCTCATCCCGAAACGCATCACTAGATCAAATCAGTGCATCGCCGTATGGATGTTTGCTTCGCACTTTATTTGCACAAATGGCCGATACACGGCAACCGAGTGATGCCTACAATCATTGTTTTAATATGCTTTGGAAGTCTGCTAGTTTGTTATTCACTGATACTTGGTGGTCCTTATAAGTAGCTTTTACTTTATTTTTTAGTATAGGCTATAAATTGTAGATTTTAAGAACTATGTATAAGCTAGGCTTAATAAAGCTGTAAGAAATAAATAAATAAATAAATAAATAAATAAAATTACAAATCATTACACCGCTTTTTCGAGCAATAATAATTAAAATATTGCGAGTGTTTATTTCTGGATTAATAACACATCTTTGCAGATAAGAAAATTTCAAAAAAATGTATTTCTAGGGAAGGTTAGTACAAGTATGTACCTTCTGAGCTCAAGCACACATTTTTTTAAATTTTTTGTATGTGTAGGGTTTTAAGAGCGGTAGTTTTGTGCTTTTTTATGTTTTGTGTATCCTCTCATTAAACATGCTGAACTATAGTGGTCAAAATATAAGTTTATTTTCGGAATTTTTGCGATTTTTTTTATTTCTTAACTATATGATAAAAAAAATAACGTAAAAACAAAATTAAAAAAAAAGGAAAAAATGCTAAAAACAAAATACTTTTATAATCAAAATTCGAAAAACAGTCCAATTTTGATCAGCTATAACTCTGCACGTTTTGACCCAAATATATATAGCTAGTACTTATCTGCAAAACAATTATTAATACAACTAATTAAATTTTTATAAAGTTATACATATACTTTATTTAAAATATATTCTAATTATAATAGTATACATAGCAACATATGTACATATATAATTGGTGCAAGTTAGATTAACAGAATTAATTTATCTTGCATTTGTTTCAAGTACTTTTTGAACTGGTCGATTTTTAAGACTGTCTGCTTTTTTCCTACATGGATATAACAATGCGCATGTGTATGTGTGTAAGTATTTGTATGAGATGATATATTTACCGACCGCGCGCTAACAATTTCTATACTAACACAAACACGTTGAAAGCGCCACACATACACAAGCAAAGAGAAACCTTAAACGTATGACTTCTTTGCGCTACTTTCCCACAGTATGCGTGCGTATTGGTGTGTGAGTTGTAGGCAACCTGCCAGCGAGCTTTTCATTCAACGCCACAACGACTAGTTGGTTGCGCATTCACTCAACCATCCATCCATCCATATATCCATCCATACATCCATCCATACAGCTCCATTGCATGTTGCCTACCTGCGCATTTACTTACTATTCGTGTCTGAATTATTGATTTTCATTAAGGTAGGTGAACGTGAATCACAAGACCAACTGCTGTGGGTTACTATAGATACGGAAATATATATGTACATATGTGTTAACTCGTACGAGTATGTTTCAAAAATATCTATCATAAGTTTGCATATACCAATAAACGTACGTAGTAGTTTTTATGGATTTTCAGTTGTTGCCGCTAGACGTGAAAGTTTCGTTAAATATATCAAAATTTAGAACTAAGCTGATAATGGAATTTCATTTGTTTTATTTTATTTTGAATTCACATATTATTATATTTTGTTTCACAATTCAACATTTCTATAGCAGGGAAGGACACGTATCCAGATAAACTATGTCACACGTGAATAATCGCCAAGAACTAGTAGGACTCAGTGAACGAAACTTCAGACGTGGCATAACGCTGTATTGCGGACTATGACAGGTTGTCTTTTGATGCCCGCTGATGCGAAACTACACCAAGAGGCAAGTGTCCTATAAATTAAGGAGCACAACCTCATGCTAGGAGAACAATTCCTCGCTGGTGGTCACCACCTGTGGCACCCAAACAGGCATCTACTTGCTGACGAGCCACCGCCCAGACACATCAGAAGTCATTTTCATGAACTCGAGGATGTCATTGAGGCATACACGACCAAAAATCTGAATCTGCGGCAGGCCTTGAACGACAATCGCAGATAGACAATCGCCACCTGCATCGACTCTAACCGGAAGAGGAGTATCACAAGTCACGCGCTACTCTGGCCCAATTAAGATTTGGATATTGTAGTATACTCAATTCTTATTTATCCCGATCAATCGCGATATTCCAAATGCATATCCGGCAAGAGGAGATTTCAAACATACCAAACATCTATTCATATACTAACTCAGACCTACTCATCTAACATCCGTCTCTCTCTTAAGTCCGACCCTGTCGAAATAGAGCATTTCCTGGGTCTCCCCCTAGAGGAACATGGGTGAATCTGATCTTAACTGGGCATAGCTAGCCGCTACAATAACAACAGAAACCTCTCTACTTGCTTCTATATTAGGTTTGGTAAAAATAAATCCATTATTTTTCCAATTAATGGCTTTAGTAATCTGTCTCTCGCGTTGTATAACTGCGACCGGGTTACCCTATATGGTGTTAGACGTGCCACGAAGTGATATGTGAGAGATATAGCGAATGATTTTGTTGGTGAAGAACTCGCCTCAAGTGAATCTTATGAAAATCGGCTGTCCCAGTTTTTTTGCCAAAAGGGAAAAGGATTTCTATAAAAGTGGTACGATGAAATTACCTTCAAAATGGCAATAAGTTTTAAAATGAAAAAGTGCGTATTTGACCTAAATCATATAATTTTAACTATGCTAAATAAAGCCTTCAATTTAATGCAAAAATAGTGGAGACAATTTAATTAGACCTAATATTTATATATATAATTTGCATTTTACAAAAAGGATACGGGAAGCGTACAGACAAAGGATTTTCTCCTTCATTTACGTTGATTTGGCATATTCGTTGTTTATCTACGTCAACGCATAAAAAAAGTGTGAGACCAGTAATAAGCGCATTAAGTAATACGAGTGCCTTAAATTCGAACTCCCAGCAGTTTATGGTAAATTTTTGAGTGAATGTTCTTAAATAGTATAAAACTTCCGATTGTGATTAAACATCTTACATGGTGTACTGAACGCAGAAGGTGACACCTTTAGAGGTGCCGCTACTTTGGTTTTGCCGAGTTTGACAATTCTCAACTTCAACTAGACAAAGTTTTTTCACAAATTAGGAAAAATAGCCACGTTTTTTAATATTTTGCAGATTTATTTATTAAATCTCTGCCTATAAATCCATATTTTTACACTTTGGAATAATTAAAACACATAATTCACTGAGATATAGGAAGTTATTCAATTTACTACCTATCGTATTCTTGTTTACTGAAGGCGAGATCTGTCACTTTGCCGCGGGAAGGCGCAATCTTATATGATATCATTATTGGACATCTTACTCTATAAATTGTTCCATTAGTTCAACTAAATATAGAGGTTTGCTACGTACGAGAAATTTTTTTATAAAGGACACTAAATATAATAAGTCTTTAGACTACCTAAGAAACAAAAATGTACACACTTTCGCATACGCCCATACCAATTGATGAATCTGTCTTCTCACAGGGAAAACTATACCTTCATAACAATGTTTTATAACGCGTCGACATCGTCTTCCTGCGGTGATAAAAGTTGTCCGTACAGTTTATTCTTGAGTTACGGGAACGAGGAGAAGGCCATATGAGTCAAATCATGATTTTTTGAAAGATGACTCAACAGTTCGATGTTTTGGGTGTTAAAAAAAAACATTTGCTTGACGACATGTCTGAACGCTCGCATTGTTTTGATGAAAGGCCATTTGTCGCCTTCGTTGGTTCCCTTCGCTTCTCAAATATTGTTGCCAAAAAATGGGTATACCAATACCAATTTTCTATCCAGACTCCAGACTTTTAGTAAGTCTACTGGTGGGTATTTTCCTTTTGGCCGCGCACACCACAAAACTGGGGTTTGGGGGATATACAAAATTCAGGAATTGCATACTGTAGTTTTCCCGAAAAAACAGTTATCCATTTGCCTTCAAGTTCCTCGACTACGAACAACTTTTATAGAGTTAGCTTCATTTTTAAATGCACACACAATAGTCTATGGTTAATTTTGTAGTTTATAAGCAGAGATCCACCTGTGTAGAAGACATACGTGGCCCTTGATGGACCTACATAAAATTGTTTCATAACTGTTTGTACCAAATACTCGTAACAAAATACGAGTTTTGAGTAATATATAATTCATATTGGAGCCAAGGTCCACATAACTTTCTGAGAGCTGAAAGTCCACGCAATACTATAGGTATAATAGGAGAATGCTTAAAACTGTCCCGCTCCCAGTGCTGATGTTTTCTTGCATACTCACCGATATTAGGCGACCTGTTCGATCGTCATCGGCGAACCGATTATGCCCATTTTTTTATGCGTGATATATATTATAAACACTAATTGTGCTTTAATCCAAAAATTCTTTGGTGCACTGACTTTTTATTAACAGAAGTTCTAAAACCTTCTTCTTTTTGGCAATTTGCAACTTGGAAGTTACTGTAAACAGCGCAAAGTGCGCTCGTATATAAAATGTTCTGAGTATGTCTTTACTAAAAAAAAGTAAATTTTACCTCGTATGTTGTAAAACCAATATTAAAATTGCTATTATTATTATCATTATTATACTAGAAGCATATTTTAAAAGTAAAACTCCATTCAAAGAATTAGAGCGAGGTCTCGCAAATAACAAACTTTTTAGGATACAAAAACCCGTTAATAAGTTGATCATAATGTCTGGAAACCCCTACTTATTTCCATGCATCGAAAACGGATTAACATAGTCTCAGCTCTGGCCTGACTGATCGCTGTATCTTTTCTTAAAAATATTTCAATCCCCTCTTTCTCTTCCTGTATTCTTCTACCGACCTTAAAAAAGCTAGTTTTCTCTGTGCATTGCGCTGGATACGCCAGTCAAGTTAATGCCCGCGTATTCCCACCGGTGCACCGTTGGCGGTATCTACGGGCCAAAATTTAATTAAATCATTATCCTTTTTTTTTGTTAACATCACTAATGATTTAGTTGTAGTAAGATAGTCCCATTATCAATACTTATCGGTAAAGTAACAGAGCACTAAATTTTTCAGAGAATAAAATTTAAGAACTTTCTATTTATGCCGTATAAAAGTTGGGTCTTAAAATACCTGAAGAAAGTATAGTTATTTAACATAACTAAAGGAAGCTGCGATTGCCAATGGCTTCACAAGCTCAATATAGCAGCTGTTGGCAATAATTTTTATTTTGTATGCTCTTTCCAGACATGGTTTCCGTTCTTAGCTGTCAGTTACAAAAAAACAATTTTTTGTTACTTATTTTATTTGAAATAAAATAATCGGTCTACCCGGGCCTTTATTTGTATAGTGGTCCAGTAATAACAGCGAAACTTGTGCAAATATTATTTTAAGCCGAAACAAATATCTTTCCTGATAATAAATCAACCGCTTATGCAAAATATACAAATTAAGTCTCCAATGAAAGATATTTTGTTTGAAGTATTTTTAGAACATAGATTGGTTATATCTTACATATAGCAGTATATAATTCAAACACCCCTGCAAAGATCTGCACTTAATTTTGCTACACTTAGCCTAATAAACTAACACCATGAAAACTTTCGAATTCGATCGAAAACTACTTTATTCTTCCATACAACGGTAATTTGAATACTTAATTTATTCTTCTTTTGATTTTTCTTCACTCCACTTTAAATATTTTTTGAATGAGAATCACTTTCCGAACTTTTAGTTTTGAATTTCTTCTATTTCATCAAAGGTTCAGTACTTTTTTTCTTAAGAGTTATTCTAATCACAAAAGCGCACTGTTCGGATCACGATCACACTTGGAAGATTTGTCACCAAAAAAGTCCTTAAGCAAAATTATCAAATATTACAACAATACTGTTTGAACTGCTAAATATTAACTAACTTTATACGAAGGCAGAGTTCTCGCATTCTTTAACAACACAAACGCGAAACTTGTTTTGATTTGCTCCTTCAGTCAGAAATATTAATTTACATATAGGGAAAAATCATGATTCAATTATTAAAGGTTTGATACATAATGACAGCTGATTTCTAGCTCTCCCGTACAAAAGGTTGCATTTGCGAAGGAAGTAGAAAAGGGGAAGAATGTAATCCCTTTTTGTAAAAAAAAATGTTTAATAAGTGCGAAAATATATAACTAGTTGTAGAATTTAAGTTCCATAAAATCCAAATATGTTTCGAAGTCTACGAAATATTTGATGCATTCTTCCGATTCGAAGCTCTTTCGTTATGCAAACATTGATTTTAACTAACAAATATCATTATTATAAGTAAATAAAAGTAAGTTTTCTACATTTAGTGGTAAATATATGAAATGGTTGGTACAATCAAATTTTTGTAGCTCACAATTAAAAAAACATGTGATATAGCTAGTTCTTTGTTCTTATAAAAACCAAGCAACAAAAATTCCTTTGAACTCCAATATTACATATTGTGAGGTCAGCCATATTAATTCATTCACCAAAACTCACACAAACTCCCCACGTCCCAATTGTTGAGACTTCTCTTATACGTTTGATTTACGTTTTGGTCGACTCCGAAAAATCGAGACGTAAGTCAAAACGGCGTAAATCGAGGTTTTAGCCCTCCACAGGATTACAAAAACAAGGTTATTGATGGTTTCAAACAAAGTGAAGTACTTTTTTTTTATAACCATAATAAGTATGTAATCACAGGATTACGTTTCAACAATTCACATACAAACGGGGTAGGTGATTGATTTGGCCAGAAAACAATCTCCTAACCATCGACAGAGAAGTCCGGTAACACCAGTTATTAGCAACATGCTAAGAAACAACTAATATTTCATTTGGGCAGAAACGCTTATCATCTATTCAAATGGCATACACACTGCAAGGTCCTAATTAAAGATATATATTAACTTTTATTTAGAATATTTGATTTTTTCTAAATACCATTTTAAATTCTCGAAATTCGGAATGCCCACCCACTTTGGCAAGGAAGCCATCGCACAGAAGTGGAGGTGAAAAAGAGTAGGGATACGATCACAACGAGCAATGGGATTTGGAAAGAAATCCTATACAAAAGATAGGGAACAGCAAAGGTCTTGCTAACTCACGCTCGCACACGGGTGGAGATAAAAATGAATTAGGATACGGAGCTTAACGGGCTAAGATGCAGGGAAACGATCACTCAGTATACCAATCACGATTTGGATGCATAAATTACCTAATGAATTGCAAATAAAGCCACATATTTGCATTATATAAAATATTTACATTTTCATAAAATGCTTTGTCACAATTTTCAGGAACAATGTGAGGGAATATAAACAATACAAATGAATCAGTGAAACCGACTCTTTGTTTTTTTTTTTAAATTTTACTATTATTTAAAAATATTTGATGATTCATACAAAAAATTTTAAAAAAAGTAACACAGTTTTAGCTAAGGGAGACGTCATGTGAAGAGTGAGGAGCAAAGCTGTTTATGTATCAAACCTTTCATTATTGAATCATAGGGAAAAATTTTGGGTTTTACTTTATATTTTTTGGGAATATTTCTTCGCATGGATTTCCGGCGAGGTCAAAAATTTATATAACAATTATTTAGTTATCAACTAGACAAGTAAATACGCTAAATATTTTAATGTTTATATTTGTTTTTTATATTTAAAAAAAATTGCTAAATAAGTCAAGGATTGGAGGTACTATGGGGATAATTATGTATTTTTTATAAAGATGTTATGAAAAAGCACCCTTGTTAAACATTACCATATTATTATAGATTTTTAGGTTATCATTTCGTTTATTATTTGCCTAGGAATTTATTGTGGCATAAATAAATTAATTTATAAAAAACTATGTAAATTTATGTTAACTTTGGTTAAGCTATTTTTGTTTGCAAGCTATTTTACTCCCCTTTTATTTGATGCTAAATTTGTTTAATTTTGATAAGGTTTGCTTGTTATTAAAAAAAGGCTTTTATTTAATGGACAAATTGCAATTACAGCATCAGCGCCAATCTTATATATAATCACATTTACTTATTGTTTACCGACAGATTGTAAATAAAAAGATATTTAAAAAAAAAAAAAAAATTTGGGTTTAAAAAAACGTTTGGCCAAGTTCAGCTATTATTACAGTAACAAATAAATAAAAGTGCGGATTTTTCAGTAAGCATTCGATTTTTCCCAAAAAATTTAAAAAATAAAAGAATCCAGTATTCTTGTTCAGGGGGTTCTGGAATCAACCACTTTCTATTTGTCTTAGGACCAGTTTTTTCTAGAACAATATTTTGTAATAAGAACATGGAAAAAAAAACGCTTTTTTCGGCACCTCTTTAAAAGTCATACGAAACTTAGCATTATTGCCTAAAATCCTGTTTGGATACGAAAGACTCAAAGAGACCTCTTTGCGGTAACAGTAGAGTAAATATTTCAACATCAGTTATGTACTTTAATAAACTGCTATCAAACTATGAAAATTGACTCAAAAGTCTTCGAAGTGGTTAGTTGTTTAAATTCCCTTATAGGGAATCTCCAATGAAGATTTGGTAAGACTAGTTGATCCGCTCCTTTACTATTTTAAATCTATAAAATATTTTAAATCAACAAAACCAGGTATTGTTTCTTGTCGTCGTTCAGTATTGTTTAGAGGGGTTTTCTTAACAATTCTATAGACACCTGTTTTCCGAATCTATTTAGTCTGAAGATGTTTTACCGAAAGTTTTGGTAATTAAAAACTTCCCACAGTCTTTAAACTTTTCCATTGCACACTTAGCAAAGAATCCTCTATCTACCTGCAAAAGTAAATCCCCTATACATATACATATATTTAAAATCCAATGTTTGATTACGGGGAGCTACCGTCACAAATTACTCTATAGCAAACAAGAGCCCACCTGATTGGCGCAAGAAACGGCTCAGTCCAGTTCGATTCAATTCAACTCTTGGTAACCCCATAGCAGCACCTCACACATCTTCTAAGTAGTTAGTTCTTTTTTTTTTTGCAACATTCCATCAAAGTAGTAGTATGTTTGTGCATGCGAATAACGAACGCCACTAGCAAGTAAAATAGAAATATGCCATGAGTTATGCAACCATAGTAGCGAGCGATAGCGGGCCAGTAGCGGAAATTAAATCGCATCACAAATGTGCACGTAACTCATTTCTGTCTTCGCTTTGGTGCTTCCGACTGATAGCTGCGCAACGTAGATCCATCACGTTGGCCAACACCATAAATTATTTTCTTTGGTGAATGTGGTTCCTTTAAATGCGATGAACGCATGTGGTATACCTTTGCTTTCTCCGACCGGTGGGTGGTGCGTGTGAATTTAATATCTTTGAGTTTGTAAGTTTGTAAAAAGTTTGGAGTTAGAGAATTTTCCGAGTTGCTCATTAACCGACCGCATGTTTTACGCTGTAGAGGTCCAATAACTAGGTCAGCACGTATTAATTATTTGGAGAGCAGCATTAGTCAAGTGACGCTAGTTGGCGTTTTAAATTATTGAGAGTATAAATTACTTTTAATGATGAGAGAAATCTTTTTGAAAAATAGAAAATTGATGACTACAAAGGGGAAACTTGCGTTTGCTGCAATTTATTTTCTCTATTCCTAGTTAAGTATGAAACAGGTGGATATATATAAATTACATATACCATTTACGCGTATAGCAATAGTGGGAAATTGATGAAATCAACTGCTAGTCTGTAACCGTTTCGACGAGTATTCGAAATTCTAATATTCTTCAAAACAGCCGAAAATCGAAAAGAAATCGAATTCAAAATGAACTGCATCATTGCAAACAAATATACCGTACCTAGATATATTTTGTGTAGTATATTTTCTTTAAACCATCATTAATTTTTAGTACTCAGTCCCTTTGCCACCACAAGAGCGATTTTATTTATTTTTTTTCGTTACGTTTTGTTACGAGATATAAGAATTGATACAAAAGGAACTCGAGAATATGTCTGATATCCAGGGGACGTTTGCTAAAAATTCCATACATTTAGACATTTTTTTTTTAGGATATCCTACTTAAGTTAAGTGATTCTCTTTAAGATAACACAGACAAAAATAGTAATTATCGGGATTTTCCAAACCGCTTGATGACCTTTGAAGTGCAGTCAACTTGTCTACTCGGAATGCAAAGGAGCGGGGAACTTTTTTATATATCCCGTAAACGTTCAATGTATGTAGTATATGCCGATTTTAATACCAAATTATCAACAAGCCGTTAACGCTTTAAGCCAGTCTTGAAAGATGACTTAATATATTTCCCTTTACTTATCAGACAAAATTAAAGAATATCGTATATAGAACCATAAACTTTTGTGTAATTAGGTAAAGAAACAAATTAAATTATTTTTTTTTATTGGGTCCTAACAAAACTAAAAAAAAAACTAAATAATAATAATAATAATCATTTGTCTAGATTGTTTGCCATAATTCTATTGGTGAGCGTTCTGCTGTTATACCATAACTTGGGGGCCATGGAATAAGTTTTGTGCCGACTCCGAACGGCAGCTAATTGGTGAGAGAAGTTTTCCTTACGCCACAAATACAATCGGAAGTTTGACATTGCTTTTCGACAGTCAACCGCTATTAGTAGAGAACGACTGAACACTGATTTTTAGTGCCGAATCGAAACGGCCAAACTGAAGCCGAGCCGAAGCGAACATTTTGAAAGTCTAAAATGACGAAAATGTAATTATTTTGTTAAAATTCTTGCTTTTTATTTTTGTTATCACAAAATGTGATAATATATCGATATATATTTAGTTAACCTGCAGCAATAAAAAATTCATCGCTTGATACACTCGGTGAAGGAGCAGACAAATATTTTAAAAAAATTTTCCAGCAGAAAGCACAGAATTCAAAAAGGAATAAAAGTGTTAAAGAATTACATCATTTATTTCTTTAAAGGCCCAATAGACCGATCGATTTATTTTTCAACTGGTTGTAACACTTACTTAACGAAATTCGCTAAACACGGGTCATACGGCTGATCGATTTCATTTCAGTTGTTTAATTCCAAACATATCTAAGAAGCATTATCATAAACGAGCGCTTCGAATATTACCTCAAGAACATGTCCCTCAAAAAGGACTGACAAAATGGCAAAACGAGCTGATAAAAAATGCAAAGGTGTAAGCGATATAAAAAAATAAAATCGTTTGCATTTTTGTCAAGTTGCCTATATACAGCGCAAAAACTTGTTCAACGTGTATTCGAAAATCAAGATATTTTAATTTTTTTACTGCCTCATGATGATCCACATGACGAAAATGATCAACTTGCATATCGATTTACAACTTCTACTCGTATTGGCTGATCAACCAATTGGGTCCCAATGTTTCCATTTGGGAATTTGTCCAAATAACGAGATTTTATCGAAAATCACCCATATATCGAACAGCCGATAACTAGTTACACATTCTCACATTCCTATGCTTATAATCAGCTGTTCTTGATGATCTCCAATGATCACGTGCACAGTAGCAAGCAAATATTTTCGGAAGTGGTACATTTTTCTTTTCCTCGGGTTTTTTTCGCTAAATTTGTTTATTTTAACAATAAAATTTAAGTGTTATCTTCTTTATTGTGCTATATTGTGACGTAAGTAAATACAATAAACAGTTTTTTATTGAACAAATTGCTTGGATTTCTTAATACCGATGAATTTGCAATGTTCCCAATTGGGAGCATTGGTCCCTATGTCAAAATTGTGTTAATATTTTTCGTTGTCGTTTTAGGCTGAAATTGTTATATATCAAGTATGTTCAGCCAAAGAGCTTTAAAACTTCATGAAATTGAGGGAATTTTAGAAGAAATTCTCGAAGACGCAGAGCTGGGTGACGAAAGCACTATTGATATAGTGCAACTGCCACCAGATGCTGATAGTCTGACTGATTGCGAAGATGTTGATGAAGACAATCTCGATGAAGTTGTAGAACTGAAGGACGTACTTGGCGAAGTAGAAATTCACTTTACGGAAAGAGAACAAGATATCGGCTTCTCACCAAGTACAACTTCAAAACGACAAAAGCTGGACGAAGAAAATTCAGCCAGCAAAACTAGATCATCACGTTGGACTCATACTGATGCGACCTACAGTCAAAATTTTTCATCGTCTGAACGTTGCGAAAGTAGCAAAGCAAGAATTCGGGAAAAATTTCAACAAAAAGAGCCATTCGATATTTGTTAGTTCTTTTTTGACGATTTGCTAGTCCAACACGTAGTTGATGAAAGTGTGCGCTATGCACACCAAAACAATTTTCATGGTTTTTCCCTTTTTTCAGAGTGGTTTCGTAAGTTTTTAGGCATATTGATTTTGACATCATACCACAGTTTACCATCTGAAAAGATGTATTGGTGCACTGACCACGACGTTGATATACAAATTGTAAGAAACTGTATGCCGAAAAACAGATACCTTGAAATCAAGAGATTTTTGTACTTTGCTAACAACGATAACATTTACAGCAGTCTTCCTGAAAAGGACTTCAAAATTAAGCCATTGATAGAAAAACTCAACGAAAATTTTTTTAAACTCAACGTGTTTTCAAAACAATTGTCCATAGATGAGCAGATGGTACGATATTACGGAGGTCACTTCCTAAAGCAATTTATTAAAGGAAAGCCAATACGTTTTGGGTTAAAACAGTGGATTATGGCCTGTGGAGAAACTGAGTTTTGTTACAATATGGAACTGTATCAAGGAAAAAGAGATCCTGCTGAGAAGGATTTGACAGGTGTGGGAGAAAAGGTCATAACTTCAATGGTTAATCATCTGGAGAATCCTGAAGACCACGAACTATATTTTGACAATTTCTTTTCAAAATTCAGACTGATTTCACTTCTAAGTAAGAAAAATGTGCGTGCCACCGGAACAGCCAGGTTCAATCGTCTCAATAAGTGTCCTATAAAAACCTCGAGGCGCTGGTGATTATAGATTTGACAAAAATAATGAAGTACTAGTTGTCTCATGGAATGATAATAGATGTGTAAAAGTTATTAGCAAACACCTAAATATATATCCAATGCTACCGGTTCAAAGATACTTCAAAAAGGACAAAAAGTATGTCGAAGTACTTCAGCCTAATGTAATATCACAATATAATAAGTACATGGGAGGTGTTGATAAGTTAGACTGGCATTTTAATAAATACCCTGTAAAAATTAGATGAAAAAAGTGGTACTTCAGGCTTTTTACAAACTGTTTGGATATTTGTATGTACAATGCATTCGTTTTATATAACTTAAGTCATGAAAGGATTCCTTATCTTGACTTCATTCGTATGGTAGCGCGAAGCTATTTGCATATACATTCTGATCTTTTAGATCCGAAAATACTTGGTCGCCCAGTTCGTACACTCAAACAAAACAGGACTATTACAAAACATGTTTTAGCTGCTATTCCAAATGGAAAACAAAAACGATGTGCGTTCTGTAAAAAAAAATTCACGTAAGATGTGTACTGAATGCGATCGAGGTATGCACGATCATTGCTTTGTGGACTATCACAATATGATTTAAGTCTTGCTTACCCAATGTTCAGATGAAATAAAATATATATGTATATGACTTCTGAAAACCGAAATTTGTGCGTTTGTCTCTATATTTTGGACCAGACTACCAGAAAATGGGAAAAAAACTGCATAAAAGAAGTTGGGACAATCAGTTAATCGGGCCTTATCGGGCTACAACTTATAATTCGAAAATTAATAAAAATTTGCATATTTTCCGATCGGGGTTTTTTGTTTAAATATTAGAAAACAAAACTATTGATATTTATTATTATTTATTTATTATTATTATCAAAAGGAAAAAGTGTACAAAAATATTGAAGTTGCAGATGGCTAGAATAGGATAGAAATTAAAGAATTTCTGCTGTATCCTCGTATTTACGACCTCAATTTGATATTTCAACAGCTGGACAACGCAGCATAAGTCTCTACATACATAAACTATATTTACTTATTTACATCACACTTCAATTATATTAAATATACTTTTATTTTCAGAAAGTAGATATCTATATGTTTTTTCTCTCTTTTTTCCAACATTTTTGAATTGGAAGAATAAAAGTTTCATTAAACTACACAAATGACTTCACTTTAAAAATCGAACTCCCAGTAACTAATGCTATACAAGAATAAATAAAATAATAGAACCAAAACGCATTCAAACAATATTATCTTTTGCATAACTCACTTAAGTAAAATATACTGTAAATAAATCAGTTTCGTGTTTTTCGTCAAAATTTGTTTTCCCATTTGTTTACATTCATTGGTCATTAAAATAATAATGGTGTTGTTCATCGATTTGACGATCACATTAATATATTTTGCACTATAACATTTCTCAACATTTCGTTTAACTGAACAGGATTGTGAATTGAGAATGCTCAACTATTACTAGTTCGTAGAAGTAATGGAAATAATATGAGTTTAATGAACAACAACAATCTTGCGTTAAATTATTCGAATAGCCAACATGTTTCCAATATCATTTCGATGAAGATATTTAACGCTTTTGAACATCAAACTTGTGAACGAAACTGTCATTATTATGAAGGAAACAATACTTATAACCTCGGTCGTGTGTGTCCTGGACTCGAATCCTAGCCAGGGCAAATAGTATCAAAAATTATAGAAAATCTGTATTTTAATAGTGGTCGCCCCTTGGCAGGCAATGACAAACTGTCGAGTCTATATCCTTCAATTTGTGGTACAACAACAAAATACTCACCACAAATTGTAGGAGAAGTTCGGTCAATCATCTAGCTATGTCATGCAAAATGATTATTATTAATACGATATGAGGTTTGTTAAATTAAGTAAGGGGAAATATCTCAAAAGACGAGAGCATTAGTAAAATTAAACTTTTATATACATGTGGATCATATAGGCTTATATCATATAGGCTTATAGAGAAATGAGATATTGAGAGTCATTTAGTTGACTGCCTACTAGTACAATAACCAACTCAATTTAGCGAAATGCCATAAGATATTGAATATTTTTTTCCGTTCCTGAATTAAATTTAATTCCCAGCCATTAACATAATTTAAGTAGTTAAAGCATTTCAAATAGCACGATTAAACCGATTAAATCTTCTCCACTCACCACAGCAATACTCCTATTAATAACTACACAACAACCCCCTAAATTATTTCAACCGTCACTACATGGAGCATTGTTGTTGACAATTTAAATGAACTCTGCATGACCACAAAAAGATTATGAGCGTGATATGATGGTGCAGACAGTGTAAGTTGTAGGAATCGTCTCAACCTCCAGTGCCATGCGGTAGTCTCCTGCAAACTTCTCCATAACTAGCGCGTTAAGAAGAGGATAGAGTACAATTTCTTTAAAAATCGGAATGAAAAATGTTTGAAATCAATCAATGCTACTCTTAAGAAAACTAGGTAGCCTTATAACTTTCAAAGTAGTTAATTCAACGGTTTGTTCAATTTATTTATTTTAAAAATTTTTATTTTTTTTTTTATTTTAACGAAGTGCAAATTTGAAGGAGCTGATTTTTTAACGAGCATAATTTGAATATTTGAATTGAATTTTTGGTTCTGCGAAACTTTTTCACAGAACTTAAGGGTTTTATGAAAACTCCTGTTGATTTGTAATTATTTGATATCCGGATAGTGTTCTGCATTTTCGACCACATAAAATATGTACATGTAAAGGCCGAAATTAAAAAAATTGTGAAAACTCAACCACAACAAACTTTTATTATTTTATTATGCTAAAATTAAATAGGCTATAAATTTGCATATCCAAAAAATATTCAAAACATTCTTTTAAAAAATTCAAAAATGCTGATGAAAATTTGCTGAGTTTTATAGATTTTGTATAAAGTTTGAAACATTATTTACATGGCATTAGTTATGGTATGAACTATGGTTTTAACTAAATTTAACGACAAAAATGTATCAAGAAAAATCTCGCTAATATTGTAGGACAATCTTCATTCGACCAGTGTTGCTCGTCAGTGTACATTTCCAAGTCCTCGTTGTAACTAGATTAACATCTTTACTCTTTATTCCTATACGTAGGGTTATCTACTATTATTCGGTAATCGAACAGTTTTAAACATTTAAAGGATATCTAGCGAGCTCTATGCCAATATCTAAATCAGTTTTGTTTATATTGGATTAATATCAGGACTTTGGGGTGGCGTTTCAAAAACATGGTGACAATAACATAAAGCAACCAACGGGCAATTACCGTTCGAGTGATATTACAACTTACGTGGTATTCAGCATTTAGTTATAGCAACTGGAGTCCCAAGAGGTAATGGGCATATCGGAACTGGGCTAAAGTTGAAACCTAAGTTTGTAGGGCCTTTTAGGGTGACTGCCGTGCTTCAACTTGGTAGATATAAAGTTGAGAAATTTGGGGATCATGGGCGTGAGACTACCACAGTTTTGGAAAACATGAAAAAGTGGCGCGATTCATTCGGCGATGATTCATCCGGACGACCGAATGTGGGATCAGTATGGGGAAAAGCAACCCGTACGGGAAAACGTACTATATAATGCAACCCTGACTCGACAGAACGACAATTGAAGATGAAAAAGTTGAAACTGATCTCCAGAAAAGAGAAAACGTAAGTATGTAAGAAGAGCCGATTTAAGTAAAACGCGCCGCACTACATTATTCCAGTAAAATCTCAAAATGTGAACTAAACTGAATTACAAATTAACTTGAACATATTTATTGAATATTTAATATTATTGTAATAAAAACTATTATGTGTACAAAGTGTTGTGTGTTATTGTATTTATTTACTTGGAACCCACATATAAAAAAATCTCATGTCACGGTGCTTGTGGTGGCAGTGATACGAGATGAGATGGTTCAACCGATTTTTACGAAACTTTGTATGCATATTTGACAGATATGGGAAAAGGTCGTGTGGCTTATGCTATACTGGGGAGAGGAGGGTGGCCGCCTGTTTGAAAAGTCGAATTTAATAAAATTATACACAAGTTATATGAAGCATTAAAAAATCGCTGTGAACTGTTCAGTTCGCTGTAGAGAAAACTATAGCAACCTTTGTTTAACAGAGGGTTGCCACCTGTTTCAAAAGTAAATTTTAATTAAATTGCACTTGAATCATATGTACCATAAACGGAAAATCTAACAGGTTTTCCTATATCTTGCTTTTAAAACAATCCCGTGTGTCTGTTGGTACATAGCTTATAGGCTCGAAAGCTGCTGGCCCGATCGGACTGAAATTTACGGATTGTGCTTGCAATGGTTTTTTTTATCAGCTTTATTCAAATTCATAGGATTTATTAGCCACATGAATATAAATATTAAAAAAAAAAAACTTGCCGATAGATGGCGCTAGCTTCGAAATATCTCTAAAGCCCAAATACGCAATTCAAATTTGATTTCGAAAATTCTATAAACAATATACATATTATGAAATTGAAGAAAATCAAAAATTGAGCGGAGCTATTTACTGGACGTGAAAACCTTCTTTTTTTCAAGTGTCATAAAAATGTACGACTATTTATTTATTCGCATGCCGCTTTTGCATTGCGTGATAGTAGCTCATAAACACCGCTAGAATGTCCCTTGCGTTACCAAGCAGCGCAAAACGTACATAAAATACAAAGTAGCGCCCCTGTGTCACTATGCATGTAATTACATACCGCGGTTATAGCACAAACTGAAGTACGCGTCCTTAAATTCATTTTGTTTTCATATCCAAGAGTGTGGTGGTCACTGGTGGCCAGAATGATGACAGAATTAAAATACATAATTAATTATACATTAAGAGGAATTCCTCTCTTTCGGCTGCTTTCCATTCAGTTGAACGGGCGCAATAGTATGTAGAAATAAATAAATAAAATTAAAAAATTTAACTTTATCTCCCTGTATTAGTCACTGAAATTTTAAAGACTTGTATAATTATTTAATTTTGATTTGACTGAGTTGCACTACGTCTGAGTCCGTCCTTCTTCCTTAATTAGTCGAATCAAATTGCTCTTTGTTAATTTGTCAGTTCTTTAATTATGTGTTATTTGAACTTTCCAAAGCCCAAAATTTTAGTCATTGGCTCAACATTTACTTTTTAAAAGTCTGAAAAATCCAGAACTTGCCGCTCATGACGACAATGGCAAGAATTCTGTTTGTCTTTCTAAGAAAAATCGCATTCATTTTTGAAAGAAGTTTCACTCAATTACTTCTGACCAGAAGGAGTGAATGTGCCACCTGACGCTTCGTTTGAATACGACCCAATTACGCCAGAGTCTACTTTTATTTTCTTTCGGGAAATTTCGGCAAGAGAGTATTATAATTTTCTCTATTTCTTCTTATATTCCTCTTTGCAGGAAACTTCACATCAGAATTTCTTCGAAAATGCAATGAAGATATCAATTTTAAAACAAAAAAAAAAAAAACGCATCCAGAATAATTGGAACCAAATTTGCTTTAATTTCAGCAAACTACCACCTTGCCACAATCGTAACACTACATTTCTTTCTGCTCGAGAAACGTTTTGGTTTTCACTCATATTATATTGCAGCCCGCCGAAGTAGTTTTTATAGAAATAATAATTATTCTACATTTAAGAACTTAAAGATGATCATAGAACTTCCACGTCCTGCGTTGGCCCTGAGATCTCCAAATTCGAAATCCCCATAGGAAAATCCTCAAATTCAAATCCACAAAAGCAAAATACCCAACACATTTCACAAAAAACACGGGGATTTAATGTTTACACCGCGTTATTTTTTTATTATTATCCATATAAATTTCACGGAAAGTAATTATAATCGGGCATGTTGCAGAATCCGACTCAGAAATGTCCGAAAAGCGTAGAAAGCCTAAAAGTAACAAAATGTTTAACTTTTACCAGGCGTTCCAGACTCGAAATTTGCATACAATTTAAACAATAAAACGAGTAGAAGCTTTTGATAATATGTTGATGAGCCCTTGAAGTTGGTATGCAATACAATAAACTAATTAAAAAAGGTTCAAATAAAAAGATTTTTTCTCATCTGATACACATATTTTAAATCTATACTTTTGTGTACACTGTTAGGTCGTGTTCGATGAATGCACTGAAAGTGTAAAAAAATCTTCCATTCGGTAAAAATTTTTCTTCCTTTGGTTTAGATTTTTTTGTGTATTCATCGAACAGACCTTTTGTAAAATGTTTACATTGCGGAGGAATTCCATATCTAAAAATTTTCATATTAAGTTCACAAATACTAATGCCTGTGAATTATTTGTTATAAGGAATGCATCAAATATCTATATTTTCTAACAAAATTTTTAGAAAATTTTTGCATATGCATTCAAATTAATTGCAACAAAGGGCCAATGCCTTGTCGATTTTTTCATTATTTTCCCGATAAATAAATCATTGAAGTAAGAATAACATTTTCTACAAAATATATCTAAATATAATGAAAAATATCAGCTACAGCACATAAAAAAACTCAAATTATAGTTAAATTATTATTAATTATCAACAACTGTATTCTCCGACACCTAAAACCGATCATAAAATGCGAACATAAAACTCGATAAGGTCAGATTGCCCGACACATAATGCGAAAAGTCGACGGATTGAAATCCGATGCCTAGAAGCGCGGATTTGACGACATAGCTGAATAAACGCATTTGAAATCCTACTTTCAAAATTTTTTTGATTGTATAAAAATGTTGCAAAAATTATACAAAGTAAATTGTTTTTGTAGACGAAGGCCAAGTTAAACGGAATTCAAAATATTAACCATAGATTTAAACATGCTTTGCCGGATTCTGATTTTGGGAATATTTTATGTATGGGGATTTAAATTGTGAGATTTTGTCTGTGGGGAATATGATTTTGGAAATTTTGTGTTGGAGATTTTTTTTAATAGCAATTCAATGCTTGAGGACTTTATTTTCTTCGGCAATATACTGAGATGTGGCCATTTTCCAACATATTGGAAGAAGTCGATTATAATAATGCTACCCAAACCAGGAAAGAACATACAAGCCAGATATCGATGCCCGAACAATGTATACAAGGGTTACGTTGCCTTCCCACTAGATAGAAATTCTTGGCCGCCTCTGTCTTTACTTAGCATTACGACCCCGCAAATCAATGAAGTGGTGTGCATCTCGACAGGCGTCTCACTTGACGCTAGCACATCGCTCCAAAGAAAACTCAAATGAAGCTGAAAGCCGACAACCTTCATTGACTCATCAACTCACTTTCTCTACTAAAACTGGAGTACAGAGTACTTCTATATACTAGTCTTAGAAAGCCATGCTAGACATACGGCTCACATCATTCGAAGAGCTCAAACTACACAAACTAGTTTCTCAGACGAAATAATTTTACAGTCCGGCAACTGATATAAGGGCTCGTGTACATATTTTTCCTAAAGCGGAAATTTGTTTTTTTTTTGCGTTAAACTAAGGTTTTAAAACTTATTGTTAGTCTCTTGCACAGAACATTCAAAAAATAAACAAAGCTAAAACAAAAACAGTAAAGGCTTCATTTCAATGGAATGTTGGTCAGCCTGTTAGAAAATTTATTAAATTTGAGATTGAAGAATTAAAATTCATTCAGACAGGTTAGAATAGGTAGGGTTGACGTGGTAGTACGAGGATCGAAAGCGATCGGAGCTCTTTCGAACACCTAAGGTCCACCACCGGCTAGAGGCTGGAATTCGGTATGCCGTTATATTTGCTTATCGCTCGCTGCGCTCACACAGATCCCATCTGTCCAATAGAAGTCATAGAAGCCCTACAGTTTCCTGCAATGACGCTATGGCCCGATACACAAATCAGTCTGATATGAAAGTATTCAGAGAGGATTGAAAAAGCAGTAAGGCACTACCCAACCAGTTTCGACTTGATTATTAAAGACCCTAAGGTTTTAATTGCAGCCTGGCTAATATTGTGTAAAGGGTATTACAGTGGTGCGTAGCCAATCGGCTGGCTTTGATTGCGACCACCTCCGCCTGACATACACTAATCCGAGTGCCTAAAATTCTGGCTGAGGGAGAGCTCCTTTCAGAAGACACCCTCTGCAACCTTTCCGTGCAGCAATCTGTTTTTTGAGGGACATAGTCGAAGCTGGCAAGAATTTTAGAGCCGAAGCAAACTGCTGGCAACACCCACAGACACCACGTTTAGCTTCCAATATCCAGCGTCCAATAATAGCGGTCCGTTGCACCCGCTCTAGTCGCTTCTCCAGTGCCTTCCACAAGACAATCACAAATTATGGCCTGAAAAGTTCAAAGTCCAAGCAGACAAATTTAACACTTGCCATGTCCGTTGAAAACGCCGGCTCGAACAACTAAATACAAACGCTTATAAATATGTCAAGGTGACTAAATTTTCTGTAGCGAAAACAGACCTTAAGAGAATGGCAATTTTCCAACTGGGTTTCTCAATAATTGGATGATTGTGTATTTTTCTCCCTCCATTCGTTAGTATATCAATTTATTTACTTCTGTTATGCAGAAAAGACTTTTTACTCACTGAGTTCATTTATTTTTTAAATTTTTAAAAAGTATTCGTTGGATTCATTGATGAGTTGCGTTGTCATGACGGAGCGTAAAACGTGAAACCATTGCAGAAATCCAGCCTCTCATATGAAAATACAAAGCAAAATTCAATCGCTGTCTTCAGATAGTCGGGAACCGCAACCACTTAAAAGCATTTGCCAAATAGTTTATTTACTTATTTTGGGTGCAACAAACCACAGCAAGAATCGTTTCAAGGGAATAAAATTGTTTTAACTTCTGTCAGGCCAACCAAACATTGTGCCACCACTACCGCGGCATCACCAACAAAAAAAAAAAAAAACCCGTCAACCGCTATAATAACCACAACAATTCCAACGAAGAAATCAAAGAAAACATAAAATAAAATGGAGTAGCAGGAGAAGCAAACAAAGCGGAAAATTAAAGAAGCGAAATATGATAGGCAAACAAAAGCAGAGGAGTATTCCCCGAATAAGACTGGTAGGGGAAAGATAGCTAGCTGGTGGAAAATAGTCGAGAAGTTGAAATCGCTTGGTATTACAAAATGTCATTTATAACAGCGTTAGCATTTGCGATTGCATTATGCTTGTCGATGTTCTTCGAAATGCTGAAATTGTATAGATATCTACGTACATATCTACGTATATTTTTCTAAAGGGCGACCACACGCAAACGGGCCGGTTAGTTGAGTGGCTATTGACTGCGTTTTTAGCATTTATTTTATTAGTGGCCGGTTTGAGTGTCCTGTTGGTATTTGTGTCATTTAGTTGGCTGGAAAACCCTAACACGGAACAGTGAGTATAAAAGTGTAAGCAAGAGAAAACTTGATTAAATATAAATATTATTGTGATGTAGGAAAATATTTCTTGAACAACATTTAAATAATATTACCTTCTGGTGGCATTTTAATTGCTTTGTAAGCCAATAATGGATATTTTTACTTACATACTTAGTTTATATTTGAGACTTAGTTGAGGTTTGTTAATTATTTCCAGGTAATTATCTTGATTTTTACTTGGAAAATGTCTCTCATTATAGCAAAGGCAATTGATTTCCTGGAAAATGCCGGGGCATTTAAATAAGATCAGTGTACTATAGATGCCAAATTTGTTCCCGGTGCTCAAAGGCTAACTGGAATGAAGCGCTCTACTCAGTTTTTATCTCCTTATGAGAGCCGATAGAAAGTTATTTTGTATCGCATTATTACTGGCGATGCAACCATAGTTCTTTGTCCAGATCCTGTATCAAAATAACAACAAAGTTAGCTCAAGTCCGGGAAAAGAGTGTGGCAACAATCTGGGAACTTTCGAGTGAATTTTACTGTGAATTACTATGCTTACAAAATAAATTACAAACAGTTACGAATCAATTACGAAATGCTGCTAAACTAAAGCATCGTGGAAAATTGTCGCGAAGATTGTGGTTACTTAATGACAGCGCGTCGGCGCACTTATCGAATGTTTCCATAACTTCCATCAATGAATTCAGTTTCACTGTGCTCGAACATCTTCCATATAGTTAGTTTCAAAATTACCCCAATGACTATTACTTATTCTAGAAATTGAAATTCAACTTGAGAGAAAAAACATAACAAAAAATATTTAACATAATATTGTTCAAAGAATTAAGTTACCATCTTTCAGTTATCTGCAGAACCACCTTTAGGCTTTCAGCAACAAAACTTAAATAGTTTCCATTAAGTACTACTAATTAGTTTACATAAATTGATTGAGTTGACTACTGTCATACGAGCATGAAGATCATACCCGTAAACAGAGATAAGATTTAATATCGAACTGGGTAATAAAGCAATATGGAGCGCGTCTTCATTGGAAAGACATCACCAGGCGAGCAAACTGCACTGGTACACTTGGTCTAAAACTCTGGCTAACGTCTGAAGGCTCATTAGTAATCGAGTGTATAGAGACTCAACTCTCTAGCAACGCGGAATGATACTCATAGATTAGTTAGGGCCGGAACCGCAAAGACGCCCATAGGACCTGAGTACTAGTCAGCATCATACCTGCGAAATTCGAACTTATTTCTAGCCAAATCTATCCAAGAATACATTGAGGCTAGTTATCGATTAGAAAATGTTTGGAGAACTAGTCCTATTCCCCAAGCTCAAACGTTGCAGAATGGCTCAAAAAGCTAGCGATAATCATAGCGATCTCAATAAAAAGGAGGCATAGTTCTCGACTCGAGAAACTTGTAGCTCTATAATGAAATTCTGATGTAGAATTCTAATGCAAATTTCTGAATTTCTGTTAAACTAAAACGTCGTGAAAAACTGTCCCCCATATTGTGGTTGGTTTATGACAACGCGACGGCGCACTCATCGAGTGTTTCCATTAATGAATTCAGTTTCACTGTGCTCGGATATCTCCATGAACTGATGATGACTTGCAGTCAGTAGAGCTCTTTCTTAAAATCGACTATCCTACCAATGGATTGGCAACTTTTTTAATAGTTGATAATCGTTTAGCAAGTATTCGACTAACCGTTCACTTTCGACTCGGTTAGTCACTATTGAGTAGTCTGAAAAGCGAGTTACCGAAATTATTCAAAGAGAGACAGCTACTGACAATAAATTAATAAAACTGCATTACATTAAAATACGCAGGCAGTTTGTTTTTATGTGCGTAACACGTAACAACAACAACACAGACAAGTAAGGAATAGTGTAAGTTCGGGTGCAACGGAACTTTAAATACCCGGCGCAGGATTTTATTTCAAAGTTAATCTTAAATATAAAATTGGATGTGAGTCCTTTCTAGGCGTCCAAATTACTCACCAGATCTTTATGAAATTTTCGCAGTAGGTGCATGTGGTCTGCGATTCGAGCGTAAGGTAAATATAAATATGGAAATTTGTCTTATAGATCAAACTGAGTATCATTTTGGAAAAATGGACAGTGTCCCTATAACTCCACAACTATTTGACGCAGAAGCACAATAATTGGCATATAGATCCTACATATGAGGCTATATATTATTTGTTGGGGAAAAAGGCGGTTTCATGCCCGCATTTAAAACGAAACTACTATTCACAATATCTTTCCCGCTATTTGGCGAAGATATTTCATATTCGAGAAATACATATTTCCATAAGAGCAAGGTAAAAAGTATATTTTAAGTACAAAAGCAATGTTCAACATCTAAAAAAAATATGTCTTTATTAGCGCATTAAAGCAAGCCGGGTTTGCTAGTATAACAAAATTGTGAAATCTTAAACGACGTTTATTGATTTAAATACAAAAGAGAAATTAGTGTGAATTCAATTATTTTTCTCCCCAATTAAATTCTTCACACCAAATTTGAAAGAGTTCGCGACATGATTTAGTAAAATACTGAATATGTTGATTTATTGTAAATTAGCGTTATATGAAAAGTGAGTCTTCAATTTTCGAAATTGTGATTTCTGGCTATAAATATAAAGTGTAAATAATGTAAAAGAACTCGACAAACAAATTTTGGAGATATATAAATTTGCTCTAAGGCGGGCGATACCATGGTCATTCCCAATATTTATGATTCGATGTATTTCATTCTCAAACACAATCTTGTCTATTTAATTTGTGCAGACTATCTTGTATAGTTAATAAATATCGAAGGTTTATGCTGTAATATGAGAGGTGGGGCATGGTTTTTGTACGATTTTTTAAATTTTTACAATTTTCGAAATTTTGCTTATTGAAATGCAATGTGTACAAAAAATTTGGGGTAGTTTTGTGGCATATTTTTTGAGATAGATCTCGTTGTTTGAAAGTGGGTAGTGCCACGCCTATTACCATTTTTTTTTAGTCCATGTATTTGCTTGGGCAACCATACCATATGTGTACCAAATTTGATAGAATTCGATGAAATAGTTTTGAAGATATAAGTTCTACATATAAAGTGGGCGGGCCACGCGAATTATATTTAAAAATTAACTTGCGTATTCCTTTCCTTAACCTAATCGTATGTGTGAAATTTGACCGAATTATCTGCAATAGTGACGGAATTATCGAGGTCTTTTGATTGTCACAAAACACCGCGTGGGCGTGGCACCAAAGTTTTTTGGTACATGTATGTCTATATCTATCTCGGTTACTTTATGCTGTTATAAACAACCGTTAGGTGAACAAAATTATAATACCCTGGGCAGCAGTGCGCTCTGGGATAAAAAGAACCAAAGGAGAGAATTCAAATTTCAATTTTCTTGTAATCAAAACTTTAGTTTTTGACCTCTATGAACTTTCTCAACATTGGCGTTGCATGTGGTGTCAAATATTTGTTTCGCCTAACGCTAAGGAGCAGTGTCATATGGCATAATACTAAATAGCCTACAGCAATTGGAAATTGTTTGCATCTACAATTGCTCCTACATGCGGGTATGTTTGTGTGAGTTTTATATATATATATATATATATATGTTCGGATGATATTTTGTGCCGCACATTTTCTGAGAATACTTCATTTTACAACGTATTTTTTCTGTGGGCCTTTCCTATCAATCCGGCCAATTGTCTCGAAGTAAATAAATAATTGAAGAATAACTCGAAACATCCACTGCACTATAGGGAATTTTTTTGATTATAAATGGTACAAAAAAATGTTTCAATATATTTCATGCCAAGTCCGCTGCTGTTAAATCCCTTCCAACTTTGAAAAATTAATTTTTTATAAGCAATACGTCTTCAGCGCTAATTTAGTCTTACTTTATAGTCGCTTTTTAATGCAAAAATATTTTTGGAGTCTGTTTCGGCATATAAGAAATTCGATATTATTTTTTTATACGCAAAGTAGGCAAAAACTTCTGGTGTTAAAAACTTAACATTGGTTCCCCTGTAACCAATCCCTTTGGAAAAGTTATCGTGACTTTCGGTTTCATAAGGCATAAAGCCAGAATTCGGAAAGCGATTGCTCTGTTCAATCTCTAGGGGTTGTTAAAAGAGCAAAATTATGAAATATGGTGAAAATTAGATATTGTATGACCAACATCCGAACAAAGAAATAGCAAAATACAGCTTCATATTGAATGGTGAAATTCATTCAACGAATATAATTAATAGTCAGAACGATGAGCTGACTCGATTTGGCCATGTCCATATATCTATCTCCTTGTTAGAACGCAAACTTTTTAGTTCCTACGTTTTAGAAATACTTAACTAAAGTTTGTTAGGATTACTATAACTCTTAGCTCCCATACAACTGGTTGTTCAGGTATTATTCAGATTTACAATATCCGTGTGTAGACTCGATTCTGCTACCAAAATGTAGAAGTAATAAAGTGTAGTGGCAAACAAAAAGAGTTGAAAATGTTAGACTTTTTTTAAGGGTTTTAAGTTATATTAAAATGAGCAAAAATAAATTCTGTATTGAGCTAAATATTACTTTTGTTATTGTAAAGCGATTTTATTTTTTATTTTCAGCAACAGCTAAAAGTAATATAATTTTACTCAGACACAGACTGCAAGGTCCTTCTTGGTATTTTTTAAGTCTAACGAAGTTTGCAACGCCATTATCGCTATTGAAATTCCCGCTTCTGAAAGCGTCGGATTAAGAAAGCCCTCATTTCCACTTACCGTGACACGAAAAATTGTTGTATTGGTCTTTAAACGGTTGACCTAAAATCACAATAAGCTCCACTTCTCACACCTTCAAGAAAAAAGAACCCTTACTAGCGTGATTTGGTGTTAAATTAAAATTTCTCATATACATATTTGCCTTATTTTTGTCGTTGCCTTACACCGAATTATGTGTCTTGTCAAGTACTCTTTTGCAACTTGGATGAAAAATAATGTGCATGACGTTATGACAAATAAATTAAAGTGAATATTTTAGAATACATAACCTTCCACATTTTATTAAATACGATCAATGGTTTCTAGCGCGAACAGTTAAATAATGGGTAAATCTACAATCACTATTTTTTATTATTGCTTATAATCTCCCTTCATTTTAATACATGTTTCGCTGAACTTATTTATTTTTAGCTATTTTCTTTTTGTCAACACTGGTTTCATGTATTGTGTCACTGTCAAACATTTTCAGTTTGGTCTACAATTTAACTATGAATCGTCTTACAAACGAACAACGATTGCAAATTATTAAAGTTCATAGTCGAAATGTGTGCTCTGTTAAGAATGTTTATCGCGCGCTTCTTCCATTTTATGCTCAGTTTAAACGACTGAGACGGCTATTCGAGCTATTGTGACTAAATTTTGCAGCAAATGTACACTGTTGGACATTAAATCACCTAGACGCTTACGCAATGTGCGAACTGAGGAAAATGTTTCGTGAATTATCGATTTGACGTCGTTCGCAGCAATTGCGTCTCTGATACTTCACTATGTGGAAAATTTCGCAAACTTTTTTTACCCAAAATAAAGAGCTTAACTTGCATGACATGTGGCTCAACAAGACAGGGACACAGTTTATTTCACATTTGTGGTCTGTCAATTGGCCGCCTAGATCGTGCGATTTAACGCTTCTAAATTATTTTTTTGTGGGGCTCTGTTATAGCTCACTTCTATTGTGACAAGCCTGCTTCGATTGATGCACTGAAAGCCAAACTTGAAGCATTTATTCCCGATTTTCACCAGAAATGGGTACGCTTGGTTCAATGGGTACGCTAATAAACAAAATAGTCGCATTTGGAGTGTTGATTATTCGCAAGCCATTTTTGGGACGCCGTTACCTCCTCAAAAAGTCACTCTTTGGTGTGCTCTATGGGCAGCGGGAACCATTAGTCCATATTTCTTTCAAAATCTAGCTGACCATAATGTTACAGTTCAGTCATTGGGGAACGCTATAGAGCCATGATTAATGACTTTTTCGGGCCTGAAATGGAGGATGTTTATGTGGACGACTTTTAGTTCTAACAAGAAGGCACTACATGCCACACAGCCAACGAAATAATACATTTATTGACCAAGATCGTTCAATTTAACACCGCTGCATTATATTTGTGGGGTTATGTGAAGTCGCTTGTCTACGCAGATATGCCCGAGACAATTGGCAGCTTGCAAGAGAACATTCGGCGCGTTATTGCAGCTACATACAGCTGCAAAAAGTGGTCGAAAATTGAGTCTCTCGGCTGGAATTTATTCGAGACACCCCCCGCGGATCACTTGCCTGAAATCATTTTTAAAACATAGTAAAAAACCCCTTAAACTTTAGTCATTATATGAAATTATATGCGTTTTATTTCTTTTTGAAAACTACACCTCTAAAACAAACACACTTTGTAACCGTTTGTGGAGCCACATCGTCGCTAAACAATCCTTATCCAATGCTCAGTACGGGTTTCGGAAGGGAAGGTCTAAAGTCGATGCAATACGCAGACGTTATTGGCTTAGTGAAGAGCCAATAAGAAGTGAATGACGGCTCAAAGGAATATTGTGCTGTAGTAACCCTAGACGTAAAGCACGCATTTAACTCGTTTAGTTGGGACCATGTTATTAAAACGCTAATTGCGATCAAACCACCACTGTATTTGATCATTATGTATATATAATGGAATTATGTTTTACAGCGCTGGTACAGGCATGAAGCACTACAATTTTATCATACGAGTTCCACAAGGTTCCGTTCTCGAACTGCTTTTTTGGATTATTACCTACGACAATATCCTACGCCTTCATGTCCAAAAAGGTCTCGAAATAATTGGCTATGATGATATTGCACTGCACGAACTTTGTCGATAGATGGCTCAAAAATAAAAGACTTTAGCTAGCAATTCACAAAACTGAAGTTGTTCTTGTAACAAGTAGGAAGAAAAAAGAGAATGCGACATTGAACATAAACAAGTATTTATTACTTAAAACTATTCCAGTAGTTAGGTATTTAGTTATAATGATAGATGCTAGGCTATCAAATAAAATAAATTTGGAAATAGTTAGTCATAAAGCGGCAGTAATTCATTGGTAGTTTTATGGCAAACCTAGGGGGTCCTAGTCAAGATCGAAAGACACTCTTGATGAAGGTAACACAATCGGCCATTATATATACAGCCCCTTTTTGAGATGAGCATACTCAGGCATAAGTCTTATTGTAAACATTTAAAATCGATTTATATATATATATATCGCTTTCTGGGCAGCCTCGTATGAAGCAGCCAGTATAATTGCTGGTAGTTATAAGGTATGCCGATCAACTGGCTAATGAAATCCAGCGAACCTACCTGACATACCCAACCAAAGGCAGCTGAACGCCAAATCCTCAAGTTAAAAACATATGAAAAATTAAATAAATTTGTTTCAGTCATAATTATTATGCAAATATTTGTATAACATAATTCACAAGATATGTAGTTATTGATGACTTAAAACAATTCGACCATAATATAATGATGTGCGTGCAGGCGTATCACAAGGTTCACTGCTTGGACCTGTATTATACAACATTTTCCTAGCTTATTTCCCAGACCTGCTTAGCTAAATGTTACATACATACATACATATATATGCAGATAATATTCTTGTGATCGCTTAACCTAAAAAAGTTGAGCGAATACTTTCCTAAATGAAAATTGAAAGTTGACTTTCATAAAAGTGACTATACGGTTATCAAAGGCAAACGAAAGAATTTGTTTCCGCATGCGAGAAAATTGTTACCCCAAATCGAAATTGACGAGCTCAAAATCCAATAAACTATCTTGGTATAACTTCAGATGAAAGTTTTACTTTTAAAAAACATCTAGACTACACTTTAGCAAAAGCAAAAAAGATGTTCTTTTGTTACGCGAACTTGATAAAGAGATCGGTCGGACCAAAATCTTTTATAAAGCTAAATAAAGGGTCTGACAATAGGGACGCTACAAAAGTAGACCGATAGTGACAGCAAACGACGCCATATTTTTCCCCGCTCTTTTGACATTTCTCTTCAGTAAGGTTTGCCATTTCGTCATGGAAAGATATACGATCCAACAACGAGTCGAAATTATTAAAATTTACTACCGAAATTCGGAGTCAATGGCCTCAACTTTAAGAGCGCTACGTCCAATTTATGGTCGTCGTCATTTCTGGCTGAATGGCTTCGTTAATAAGCAAAATATGCATTATTGGACAGGCAGCAATCCACACGTACTCCACGCGTCAACATTGCATCCCGAAAAATTACGGTTGGGTGCAGTTTATGGGTCGGCGACGTACTTCTTCCGTGATGATCAAGACTGGCACGTTACTGTGAATGGGAATCGCTACCGCTCAATGATAACCGAATATTTTAGACCCGAATTGGATGATATGGACTTGGACAATATGTGGTTCCAACAGGACGGCGCCACAGGCCACACAGCGAATGTCACAATCGATTTATTGAAAACCAAGTTTGGTGAACGTGTTATCTCACGAAATGGCCTAGTCAATTGGCCGCCTCGGACGTGTGTTTTGACGCCGTTAGACTATTTCCTGTGGGACTACGTCAAATCTATGGTCTATGCCAACAAGCCAGCGACGATTCATGAACTTCGTACGAATATCGAACGTGAAATTGCAGCAGTATCGGCCGATTTAGGCTTGAAAACCGTCGAAAATTGGGTTCAGCGTCTGGACTTCTGCAAGCGTGCCCGTGGTGCCCATGCAAAAGAAATCGAAATCCATACATAATGGCATCGAATGTACTTTCACAGGAATAAAGAATTTAGTTCATATCCCAAACCGTTTTTGTTTTATTTAAAGAAACTTTTGTAGCGTTCCTATTGCAAGGCCCGATATATGTATATAAACAATTAATATGACCCATCATATCGTACGCTCATCCTATTTGGTTTAACATCTCATCAAGTCAAATGGAAAGGCTACGCATATTTGAAAGATATATATTGAGACTTTGTAGTGGAATTAATCGGCAACCAAATAGAACCGGTACTTTTAGGAAAAGATTCTGTAATACACATTTATATAATGCATTTAAAATTAACTATTTCTTAACAAATTCATTGAAATTATTTATATATAGAATGCAATTTCTCGACATTGATCTCGTAAAAGAGGATTTACTAAAAGAAAGTCAGATAGTGCTACCTTTCACTGAAAATTTCCTATCCCATTTGTACCTAAATTTGCTTTTATTTTTACCTAGATAAGATTATTCTTTTTTAAGCCATTTTTGGAAACATAAACTTAAAATTTACATGCACCCAATGTACTATACTATATATTTTTTTTGGATATTATATTGTTTACATAATTAATATGTAAATTTATAAACTCCTAGATATATAAATAAATGTACGGTAATTTAAATGTATGTAATTTTGGGCAAATAATTTTTTTTAATTTTGACATTTTGACAGAAACTGCCCTCTGTCAGCTGACAAGCGTGCTCCGGCATAGTGTCGATAAGAAGAAACCCGCTATAGGTGATTTCCAAGACATTGAAGCATAGACCACCATTGTGCAATTTACAAGGAAATATAAACTTGAAGATATTAAGCCCGTTAGAATGAATGGAATAAATACAGGTTATTAGAAAAAGAATAAATTCCTAAATGTGATACTAGACTAAAAACTGTCCGGGAAACCACACTTAGAGGAAATGGAGGAAGACAAAAAATATAAACGATATAATACAGGTGCATCCAAAACCAAAAAACATCATTACACGTATAATATATGATAGTAAAGTCTGCAATGTGGTGAGAACTGTTAGTAAGGAAATAATGACATAGCTTTGAGCAAGCGAACAGCGTCGCCAAATAGACAAACGTTATAACCAATAAGAAACGTAAATGGCTAGTGGGATATCCAAAAAAAACAAGAGCAAACACTATATGCACATAGTATGTGAGTAATTATATCAGTTCATAAATTGTGTGTGTGAGTTTTTTTTTTAAGTACTTACTTTTTGTTAGTCAATTCCTTCCGCATTTTTCCATAGTGTCCCATTCGCTACTTCATTATTTACTTTACTTATTAATTTTTGCCGCATACAATTCCTATTCCAGTTGCTTCAGTTCTAGTAAAATTTCTTTTCTCTTTTTGTTTTAAAACGGGGCTTGATGTTAACTGTAAATCGATTTTGTATAATTGAGACGCTTACTGAGCGTAAAACTTAAGACTTTATTGCCTTTTGTTTAACAAAATCTGTTTAAGCTGCTTTTCGCTCCAGTTAAGTGCAAGTGCACAACACATACATACGCAAACACTTGCACTTAAAAGCACTTTGAACCGTAACACTAGCAAACTGCTTATATTTGTTGTTGTTGTTGTTGTTTGTTGTTTACTCGTACTGCTATTCACACGCATGCATCACACCGCCTATCGGAAGTTTAGTAAATATGTATACCGTTGTAAATATTACTTGACACAGATTTATTTGATTATTACACTAAAATGCACTGGAACTTAATTATACTCGTAATAAATTTAAGCGAAGTGTTGAAAAATAGAATTTTCCCAGTTAAGTCGTTTATAGATATATGTATATGTATATAGTAGGAACAGTTGGTAGTAATTTTACAGAGTATGGATAGATATATTCACTCACACAGATGGCTTTTTTATTATCTACTTTTTTCACAAATATTTTTATGTTTTGTTTTTTTTTCACTTTTTAATAATTTAAAAATCTGTTTATCTATTATTCACATTTGCTCACACATATGGCTTTTTTATTATCTAATTTTTACACAAATGCTTTTTTTTTTTTTTGTTTTTTCTTCACTTTTTAATAATCTTATTATCTATTATTCATATTTGCTCACACAGATGAAATTTCATATTATCTAATTTTTATACAAAAATTTGTTTTCTTGTATTTTCAGTTTTTATAAATTTAAGAATCAAATTGTCTATTAAATTGTAAAACTGTTGCATTTGTTTGGTTGCTTAAGTAAAATGCTTGATTCGTGCATTAGAGTTGAAGTATTTTTGTTGTTGTATGTTTTTAAATTTGGTGTATAAATATTTTGAATATTTTTTTTAGTAAGTAATATATAGAAAGAAAAAATCAGACTGAAATTGATATGTTTCGTTACTTACAGAGTTCAAAGTTTTACGCAAAAATTGTTACTTTATTTTTGTGCTCACTTCGTCGACCTCGAAATATTTTAGTTTATTTCAAACTTTTAATAAGTTTAAATATTTTTCATGTCATAGCGACTTTTGTTTGATTTGGAATTTATAATATGTAATATTTTGTCATTTTTTCTGTAGTTCTATTGTAATTAAATTAAGGCTAAATGCACACTTCCATTGCTATTTCCACTTTTATTCACTACTTTTGGTTTATATTTCTTTTATGTGGTTTTCTATCTACCGATTTAACTTATATTGGAATAAGTTATTGTATATAATATACCATTTCACGCGAAATTCTATTTATTTACATAATCACGATAATTTTAACACTACTATTCTCCACTTTTTCGGTTTTTAAGTTCTAATTTCGGTATTATTACTCGCACAGCTTATTACACATCCCACTGCATTACTGCTGCTATTGTGACCTAAAAAAATTTTTAGAAAGCAAAGTAAATTATTAGTCGTATGTTTATATAAATAAAAAGTATGTACATAAATTGAAAGAGAAATGTATGCTAAACACGCATGTGGGTTGCGAGAATATGTGAAATGAAATGCCGCTATGGCTCATTGAAAGGAATAGAAAATAAAAAATTGACTAAAATAAAAATTATACTTCGTTGAATTATTCGTTGAATTTTTCGCTGAATTTTTCATAAGAGGTATTGTGCCAAAATATTTTTACTTATCGCTTTCTATACAATTACCTATTACGGTATCAGCATTGAAAATGGCGATAAGTTTTAATAGCGGGAACTAACGCTTCATAATGTTTTATTATTTAGAAATCATTATTCATAACCAACTGCTCAAATTTTGTTCGAATTAATGAATGTGTAAATTTGCGTATTTTCATTGAGTCCGATGCCAGTTTTTTTTGTAAAAGAATATTATGAAAAAATAAAATTTTAATAAAAATGTTCAAAGTGGTTGGGCAAAAGAACGAGCACGCCTAAAAACAAACCATAATTAGCGCACAAAATGCACTTAAAAATTTGTTATTAGCAACAACAAACATGCTGTTAAGCACATGAGGAAAAATTGTTGCTTTTGCATAATGAAAACTGGACTCGAGCTCAACAAAATTACGGGTTTATTTCAGCAACTGTTTTTCATAACAGCTTAACACTTATCCTATGTTCATGGGTCAAAATTGTCCAAACGAATTTTAGTACATAATGTTTTTTTATAGCCTCCATGTAATCTGGTGAAATTTTTTTACATTTATTTCTTGATAAAACTTAACTTGAAACACTTTTAATATTATCCGTCATGTAATCAGAATATACACTTGCAAGCGGAAAACAAATACTTGCAACCACCGGTATTATTTTACAATGTGCTAGACCTACGATGTCATATATTCCTAGAAGTGTTACGATCTGAACTTGTACCACAGGAAGTATGGCGAAGAACTATCCCTCTTCAGAGCAATCCAGCCAAATTCGAATCAAAATACTGCAAAAACTAGTGAAATAATTCCACAGTCAACAAATATATGACATGGGCATTGCTTTATCTGTCCAAATCGATCCATCCGTACAAAATATAGCAACAAAGGTTCCAGGTGCCAAAAATTCATTTGTAGAGATCACTCGAAGCCACGATCGAAGAACTATATATATTTTTATTTCATAAATTTTTTAGACACTTGTTCAATGATTAAACTGCTTCAAAGTTTAAATTCTATTTACAATCTGGGTTCTCGCCGATATTTGGCAAAACTGACCCATCAGCGTCATATTCATTACGATTTTTGAGTACAGGATAAGGGTTAAATTTTTCGTTTGATCCCAGTATAGTAGAAACTAAGTTATCTTTCTAATTAAACTGAATCAGTGTTCTTTAGTAGGTGACAATTGTCTTCATAAATTTTGTCGAACAAGCAAATTCGTTTCACAACAAAACTGGTGCTTTCCATTTCCAGACAACCGGTCAGGTACGAGCATGATTTTTAATTTCGACCAAACTCAAATACATTGTTTGTTGGTACAAATAATGAGACACGGATTTTTTCTTTTGGCTCGGAAAAATTTTTCGGCCGAATTAAACGCGATTTTGTTTTTCATTCAAAAATCGATTATCCGAATTGACAGGGAGAATTTTTTTTTTAAATGCCCATAACTTTGTCAAAATTTAATCAATTGCAACAATGTTTTCACTCAAATGTCAGTAATTCTTGTCACTTCAAGATAAAATGATATAATTATTGATTTTTATTATTTAAAATTTTTTATTTAACAATAAACAAAAGGTGCAACTTTTTTTTTTAATTTAATTTCTCAAAAAGTGTATTTTTTTTTCTCTCAAATTTTTTTACCGGGTAAGAGACATTTTGAACTACAATCAACCCAAATCTCTGATAGCGAGGATTTTTTTTCTGAGTTATGATTTTTTTATAGAAAATATACGTTTTTGTGGTACATACTACAATGTTAACAGTAATTTTCAATTAAAAAATTGAAATGACGAAAAATACTCGAAGTACTGAATAATTGTAAGCTTTTTACAATGAAATTTTTTGTGTAGAAACCCTTCACGCACTGATAGAAGTGAAAAATGAAAAAATTGTATGAAATTTTGTGAAACAGATATACGTAGTCAATCACATTTTACCGGTTGTCTGGAAATGGAAAGCACCAACTGCTATATTTCGGTAAGCGCAGAAATTGAACTAAATTAGTATTTTTAAAAAAGAGGCAATACTCTTCAAAGGCATTTTCATAAGTAAGTTTTTTAATTGAATTCCATATTCATTTAATTTACTCTTTTAAGGAAGTAGCAACCCCTTCCCGAGATATTTATTAAATATAAAAATCTCCTTCGTCAGAGGCCCATAAGTGAATATTTGATTTCAGTTTTAATTTTAGTTAATTTCAAATTTATGTGAAAATCGACATTTTTCAAAACCTTTTTTTATTTTCCAGTAACCAAATACATCAAATTTAATACGTTTTACTTTTGCTAGCGAAACAAAGTATGCCAGGTATTTGGATGTAAATAGTAAATAAATATAATAAAAATGCCAAATATGTATTTTTTCTTCACCAACAAACAAGGCAAATCCATACAAGGTGGTGTTATAAATACAACTACAAAATTCCTATGCATTTTGTTTTTGTTCCTGCGTTAGAGTTGTCAAAATTTAAATACATTTTGTTTTTGTTTTTACGGCTTTTGAAAGCTCATACGCAAAAGCAAAAACAAAATACATGTAGGTGAATAAAAAAAAAATCAAATCAGCTGCTCTTATGCCATCACCTTCTATAAATTTGCCTTGACCAACAAATATTTTAACAATACTTTAGGTAATTGCGCCTTTAGATAAAAATGAAATGTCGATATTTTTCAAAAAGCAATTATTTTTTCTTCCACATTATTTTTTGTTTTATGATCTGCTTTGAACCTGCTCCCGAAATTGTGAATAGTCAAAGCATTGGAAAAGACCTGGGAGAAGATGATCGGCACGCGCCATCTATTTATCGACTTTTAAATAACTTTCGACAACACGAGAAAAAGTAGCCTATATGCCGCGATGTTTGAATTTGGCATTCTTAAATGTAAAATGACACCATCAGCTCAGTCAGAATTGGGAAGGCCCTCTCCGAGCCGTTTGATGCCAAACGAGGAGGGTGATTCTCTCTCCTGTGACTTCTTTAGCATTATGCTTGAAAAGATAATTCGAGCTGCCGATCATTATCTCCTGTCATCGAATAAATATTCAGCGCATTCGCGTCTTGGCTCCCGCGTGACTATTGACAATTACAATTTTGACAAAGTGGATGACTTAATTATTTTGAAACTAGCATTTACACCAACAATAATTTCAGCCTCCAAATCCATTCATTTGCCTGCTCAGCCCAAAGAAGCTCTTGTCTTGGTAAAGTCCTTTCGACGAACGAAAACCTCGCTCTATAAGTCCCCCATCATGCCCGTGCTATTGTATGCCGCTGAAGCATGGCCACTTGGAGTATTCAGAAGAAAGATGTTTAGCCCTTTACGTCTTTGCGACGTCGAATACCTCTGGCAATGAAACAATGAGTTTGTATGAGCTTTATATCGACAGTATCATAGTATGGCGAATTAAGATTTAGCGGCTACGTTGGCTAGGTCATCTTGTACATATGGAAGAAAATGCTTCAGCCCCGAAGCAATTCAACACGGTACCCGCAGATGGCTGCAGATGAAGAAGAAGGCCTCCTGTACGATGGAAAGGCTTGGTGGAGAAAAACTTAGCCGCATTTAATGTCTACAATTGGCGCCAGTTAACAAAACAAAGGAACTACCGACTGACTTGCTGTACTAAAATCGGCCAAAATCGTCGGTTATAGCGTCAGCTGTTGATTGATTGAAGCACTCTTTGTCCAACGAGTACTGTTAATTTTCGATACCAGAACTTTTTGAAAAACCATTTCATAGTGAGAATTCTAAAATAAAAAGTTAAAGTTAAAAGTAATATTAACACAAGGAACAAAAATGGTTTGGAAAACATTTTGTATTTAATAGCTGAGTGAGATTAGAATTAAAAATGGCTGCTACACTGTACCAAAAATAAGTGAGCCTTGTGACTCATAGACATCTAAAGATAGAAAAGAGAAACGTGCGCTACTTTCGGTTTGAAAAAAAAGTTTAAGTAGTTGTTTTATTATTTATAACTAATGATCGTAATAAATCCCCCTGTATCATTAAGAAAAACTTACACTTAATACATATAGGATTTGAATTAAGCATCGCATAATTGCAACCGGGTGCGCAACTGCATATATTGTAAATATATATATATAAATACATAGATATACATATACGGGTAATCGAACACAATGTCGCGCATCAGAAAGTCAGTATTAATTTGGTAGAGTAAGTGTGGGTAATATGGTATACCAATTTGTATTTTGATTATAACTATAAAAGGACACGTGAGAAACCTTCAAAACTGAATTGCTTCTAGTATTTTAATATTCACAACGGAAAATGCATTATATTATATGGTAGGGAATGTGTGCTGAGAAATCTGAAAGAAGTCAGAAACTGGCATCAGGAAAAACACGCGGGTAATATGGTATACATGGTCAGTCTAATATGGTATACTATACCATACCATATGCCCGCCCAATACATGATCAATAAGGGTGAAATGAATGTTTTGAAAAAAGTGACAATTAAATATTTTCGATGCTTTATTACATATCTATCATAAACAACAAATCAAATAAAGTTAAATTGAAGGAAAAAAATATGGGTTGCTGAAAAATTATATTTTGCATACTCATTTTCAAGTAAACTAAAAAAGGCAGCAACGTTTTGAGGTGTGAATCCTTTTGCCATGTCAAAAGAAGTGCCAGTTGGTGTACGTAAGCTTAAAATTTTACTATGGCGTTTGCAAAACCCATTCAACCAGTCTCTGCCTGCATATTTTGCTAACACATTGAACTTGTTAGGAATATTGTTTTTAAGTGCCACTTAAAATGCAAGGCATCGCAAGTCCAATCTACTTAGTCCCCAAAAGCGAGATTCCATCTCCAAAGAATATTTGACAAGCTCGCTTTCAATTTCTGCGCTGAACACAGGTTTTCTGCCTAATTTTCTGGAAAGCAGCTCCTCTGCCGGCTTCTCGCTTCTAGCCATTCGCTGAAGTGTGGTGTGTGGAACTTCCAATGTCTTAGAGGCCAATAGTATTCCCATTTCTCCTCTTTTCACTTCAGCTATGGCCTTTCGCATATTCTCTGTATCCCACTGCCGAAGTTCAACCTTTTTCGGCTTATTTGCAATACACTTCAACTGTAAAATGAAAGGGTTAGTATAATGCACATAATGTGGGTAATATGGTACACTATACCATATTAGCCTGGCGCTGGTATACCATATTACCCATTTTCCTTATTATCATATTTTTCCCTAATATTTTTATTTAAGGTATAAATTTCTTTTTAACTTACCTTTGTAAATGAAGTTTGGTAGATTATTTATAAATATGAATCAAAATTACCTTCACTAATTTTACACGGCGACGTGCAAAAAAGTTTTTATTTCACTATGCAAAAATGTCCGACATGCAAAATTACGCGTGTTTAGCTACTGAGACCAAACCCTGCCGTTGTGAATGCCGTTATTTTTTTCATTTCTATTTTTTCAACCTTCACAGCTGATGGCATAATTAGTGTTGCCACGGAGTAAGTAGTTTTGCAAAAAAGCAGGTGTACCATATTACCCACACTTACTCTAAATATTTAAATTAAAATTAAATAAACTACCTACAGCTAACTTAACCAATAAAACTAAAAGTGTCTTATACCTGTGGTTAAACCTTTACAAAATCACCAATAAAACCCTCAAAACTAAATTATTGAAACTACCCAGCATGTATGAAATATACATTTTTAAATCTACATACGTTTATTAAAAATAATAAACAAATTAGCTGAATACAAACAAAGTTCAGTTAAAACTCTACATACCACAAGGTCACCAAATAACTTTCCATTTATTTTTACGGGAAAAGTACTCATACTGCTTCTGTATATCAATTAAAAAGTGCTTAGGTGAAAAATAATAAGAAATTTCAGTTATTAAATCCAATATTTCTACCAACCAATTTTTTTTTGAATGACAGTAATTTGAATTGGATTAAGATCGCTGCTTACTGCGGGCTATTAAATGACGTATCTTTTTTTTACATAAACAATATAATTGTTTTGAGTTTACAAAATATACAGCATCTTAAGTCGAAGAGGTCACAAGTTAGCCATAAAGTAACGTAAGGGTTAATAAGCAAACAAGGAAAATATTATTAAAATTATAGTTATTATTTTCACAGTATATTTTGATGTGTAATTTGGACAATCATGCAAATTCTTTGTTACCGCGAAAAAAAGCCAACAGTGCTAGCAAAGGGGCTAAACAACTTTATTTTCATATTAAAATCTAAAGCAAATTAATTGAAGTAGTATTTTGGAGTTAATGCAGTTTAGTACAGTTTTGTTAAAGTTTAGCTATTCGACTTTCTTTCAGTAAAATTATAAATAAATTTTGTTTGCAATTACTCATTAACATTTTCATAATTTCTCTATCCCTGGAAACTAATCGATGTTTTATATTTCCGTTATTATCATAATTCTGACCCTCACCACCCTTTTCATTTTTTACATTCGCTTTGCTCTGAAGTTGGTTAACTTTTGTCAATTACGCTAATGTGTTTGAAAATATGTAAATGTGTGTGAATGAAATATGACAACATCGTTTGTATATAACTATTCAGATATATATATATATATATATATATATATAAACATATCTATACAAGTGCGGAGTTCAATGCGCCTTTTAGTTAATGTTCTCATTGTTAGGGTCCACGCTTAATTTGATAATTATTGTCGAGTTATTAACTACATATGTAGCAAACAAATTGACTCAACAATTGTCTACATTATTTTTTTGTGTGAAACTTTTATATAATAGTAAACTAACTAGCAGCTGATTGGTATTTATTGCTTTTGTTAAAAATTAGTTTCCGAAAAATATTTAGTTTGGTGTAATAAAATAATTTTTGTGCTGATTTTATTAGGGGCGGAATTAGTAAAAATTTGTAAAATATGTAAGTATTTACTGCTTTATAAATACACTGGGTTAAAGTTAATAAAAAATGTGTCTAGTACCTAAATGTTATTAACAAATTTCATATAATGTTAACAAATTTGTATTATTCGAACTCAAGTTCATTTAAGCTGAAAGAAATTGACTTGCGAGCTATTCAAGAACCGAGTTTTTTGTGTACATTACAGTAAAAAAAATTCTGTGAAGCTACTAGGTGCAAAGAATTGGAGTCCTGAAAACATGGTGAGCAAACCTTATATTAAATATTTTAGAATACGTCCGAAATAAATTGTGTATATTGGAATCTTTAAGGCAAAGTACATTAAGCAGGTAGCAAGCAGCATTAAATAAGTGGTACACTCTGGCTTTTTGTTTGTTGTTGCTGGTGACCCACAAAACGATGTGTGAAAATTGAGTGAACTATCAACGACGAAGAATACAAATTTATGTGCCTTTGTCGTTTGGCAGATCATGGATATCTTTCGAATGAGAAAAATAAAAAAAGCAACCCTATTTGCTGCTACCTGTTTAATGTGCCTTCCATTTCTATTTCCCCGAAGGCTTTCCTTTAATGGGCATAAAAAAAGAGTAAAATTTACGCCCTAAAATGGTATTATTTTAATAAAACATAAAAACAGTCAAACTAAGTAAAATCTCATATCGGAGTAATCATTAGAATTGCATCTATATGTAGTCCAATCTTATCGGTTCGGACAAATGTGTTAATCACTAAAGAACTTAAGAAACAAATATGTTAGTACATTCAAAAAACCAAAGATTCTGTTAATCTTTTGAAACTCAAAGCATATGAGAAGAAATAGAATGGTTGGATGCATTTTTATGGAATAACTATATTCAGAACTTTGAAGCCACTATTAAATCAAATTCAAAAGTTTTCCGAAATTTCATTAAACCTAAGAAATCGAGCTCTAGTATGCTTCGAGCTGTATTTTTGAAAAATAAAACTTCAAATTTTTGATTTTTTAAAATTCTATTGTACTCTTCTATCGGATAAGGCTTTTTGGCTGTTTTCTCAGCATGCCCAGGCTTTCATTGCGTAATTCTCTCTTGGCTAAAGTCCTGTCTTTCGAACATTCTTATTCGTTTATCGCATCATCTGGTGTTTTCCAAGGCAATACTTTGTGTCTTTTGCTGTTTGTACTGTTAATTGATGATATTGAAAATTGTTTTTCGCTAACTTTTTACTCGATAATCTACAAATATATTCTGTTAAAAAAATGCATTCAATTCTATGGCGCTTCAAGCTGATCTTGAAAAAGTTCTCTGGAATCTAGAAGATCTATTTCCGCCTTACCTTTCGTTCGTAACATTATTGGAGGAGTTGTTAAAATTTGATTTTTTTTATACATAAGTATATCTGCTTCATGAGAAGTATTTATGCAATAAATAAATAAATAAACAAACTCTATATCTTTTGTTATAGAAATAGACCAGCTTTTACCCGCGGCCTAGCTCGCACGGCATTCGGCTTAACGTTATGGATTGGAATGTAACGGAAAAGGAATTCAATAATTACATCAACGGTAAGAGGTTTTAACTTATTTTTAGTTTATGTTTTTTTTATGCCATGCCATGAAAATAAATGAATGTATCCTTTTAAATAGATAGCCCTTAAAAAACTGTTTTCATATAAACTCTTTCGTTTCAGAGAAACTGTTATATTTCAGTAAGTTTATAAATAGCATCAAATTAATGTTTTTAAACACGTGACAACACTCCTGAAATATATTTTCATAATTAAGTTTTTTAAACCAACTTCCTTTCAGTCCCATGACCCATATTTCAATATTTTATTTATCTTGTTATAATTTTAAGTATTTTTAAACAAGTGGCAACCTTCTTCAAAATTATTTTTAAAATATGTAGTTTGGCACTCATATTGCAAAATGTCATTTATATTTTAATTTAACCTAATTTGCATATAAACAGGTGGCAACCTTCATTAAAAGTATTTAGGAAATCAAGCTTTACTAACTTTCATTCGTATTCGGATGCGATCAGTCCAATTTTGAACCACTTTTTCTACTTCCATAGCTTCAATTGTTGCTGGTTTATCAGCGTAAATCAGATACTTTACATAACCACAAAGAAAATAATCCAATGGGGTTAAGTCGCATGATTTTGGAGGCTAATCCACTGTACCATTTTTTGACATAATGTTATCGCCAACAAATCGATAGTTCGAGTGGCAGTATGAGGCGTGGCACCGTCTTGCTTAAACACAAATTCCGGCCTCATTTTTAACGAAATAATGACCGATGATGCCTCCAGCATGTAAACCACACCATACGGTGCATTTTTCAGGATGCAATGGTGTCTCGAGAGTTTCATGAGGATTATTCTCACTCCATAAACACAATTTTTCGATAAAACAATGGATAAATTTCCAACTGATTCAGGCACCATACAGCAAACAAACGACGCTTGTTATAGTCTTGTGGCTTCAGTTCTTGAACCAGTTGGATCTTGTATTGGTGTAGACCAAGATCTTTGCCCAAAATTTTCCATATTGTGGATGGACAAAGTCCAACTTGTTGAGCACGGCGGCGAATAGACAAATTCGAATCTTCTCCAACACCAATATTTTCTTCAGTACGCACAGTTCTTTGTCTTGTTGTTGGGTTTTCATCGAGTAGAGTAAATGTTGTTCGAAATTTATCAACAGTTCGACGAATTAGCTGCTCTGATGCTCGCTTATGTGGACCATAAAATTCACGAAGTCCTCTATAAGTTTGGCGAACAAAACACCGATTTTAAAGTAAATTTCCACAATTTGTAAACATTGTTGCGGCGTCATTCTCTCCATGATGATTTATCAATGCTTACTGAACAGAAATGTCATTTACCAGCTGTCAAGTGACAGCTGTCCTTATCGAAAGTTCAATCACTCTAGAAAAAACACCCGTTATATGAGTCATATCTTAAATGATTCAACTTATTTAATTAATTTGCTATAATTTTTGTAACAAGTGGCAACTCGTCATATAATATAGCCTATTTTATGGCGTAGGGGAGGTTTCTTTGTGCCAAATTTTATATAATACTCAAACATTCACTCACAAACAAACAAACTTTCACATTTATAATAAATGCAAGTAGGATTTTGATTTCCCAAAACATCGTTTCATACGCCTTCTTTTTTATGCCTATAAGTAATAGCACTAAAACATGATATGATATTAATTTTGATATTATTTTGATAAGCGGTAAATAAGATGTCGGTTATGATATGCTTCTAAAATGATATCCTTAATTATAACCCTCTATATCACTTTTCAATTATATTATTTCTATTCATTAAGATTATTTTTGTTAAATTGTCTACATTAGTCTGTAAAACAATTTCTTTTTGTTTACTCATTTCTACTGAAATAAATAAATAAACAGCACATCTGCCTATCAAATTGCAATGACATACTTCTGAAGCACTTGCGTTGAAAGAGACGGACAGACATGGTTAAATGCACCACCGCTCAAAAGCCTCCACTACTAGAGAGACCCGTAACTTGATCAGTCCCCTTTCTATCGACATTTTCTGCACTGGCTTATCATCTGTTCAGTTCAAAATAAACTTATAGTAGCTAAAGAGCAGTCACTTTTCATCAGGACCAATTCCATTAAGGATAGCTTACATAACGAGCCCACAAGTTTAGCGAGGAAAAATTCACTGGAACCGGTAGAGAAATCAGAGTTTCACTAATTATTTAGATTATTTTAATAATAATTAGCTATACACAAAATAGTAACACAGCAAAGAGAATTTATATTTAAAAATACTTTTATTAAATTGTATTCTCTATTATGCATCCTATTCATTCCCAAATGTAGTTGTCATTTATAAATTAGTTACATATTTAGTAATGGATTACTTTAATTTTTAGATAGGTAACAAGCAAGTTTGAAAATATTTTTCTCAATGTAATGCTATTCGTATTAAGCACCTTGTGATGAATAAATATGTTTTAATACATTTTTTTCTTAACTTCCATATTTAATTAATTTCAATACATTCTACTCAAACCCATCACCAAAAGCTAAGCTATTTCAATTACCTTTCGCCTGAAGTACAATTGACTTGTAAAATTGTAATTAGCTTTCATATTTAAACAAGCTAAACTTTTGGGGTAGGTGACAACCTCAATCAAAACTTTTTAAATACGCTTCATTTGATATTTATCACGAATTAATATGCGAAAATTACATAAATATTTAGTTTAAGTTTTTAACTACACAACAATCTCATTAGAAATAATTATGCCACGAAAAATGTGAAATTAAATGCCCTTTTCTTTTCCGTTATCCCTTGTCAAGTTTAGTTTGGAGACAAACCGGTTTCGGCGTTGTGTCATTTTTACTGGTTCGTATTTGTTGTTATTACCAGGTAGGGAAGGTTCGTGTTATAGAAGCTCAGTTCGTGCTATGAAGTATAGTACAGGGCGGGCCAAAAGAAACTAAGGGGTGTAAGAGTTTAATAACTTTTTCGTTTATTAATTTTTTTATATTTTTTCTTTCAGATTAT
>OX639993.1:126148464-126299987 GCA_951828415.1 Anomoia purmunda
CTTTAAAGGTATTTAAAATAAACATTTTTCTGATGATTGTAATACATTTTTTTAACCCTTTTCGGAAATTATTTGTGGAACTAGCTTTCTTAAAACCTTTAGTTTGACACTCATATTTTTAAATTTCACTTATTTTTTATTCGAATTTAATTTGCATTCAAAAAGGTGGTAATTTTCTTTTAAAACATCTGGAAAGCAAAGCTTTATTCAGTCTTATTCATTTGATACCCGTTTTACGATATGTTTTGACATTCATTGTTATAATAGAATTTGAACTATTATATAGGTAGCAACTCCCTTTAAAAAATCGATTTAATGATACCCCATATAGCAGACTCAATATATGCCCCAAATATTATCCAAATCTATCCAGTCATTATATAGCAATATGTAATTCTATTTATTTATTTAACTCATTTTAACTTGTTTACCAGGTGGCAACTCTCCCAAAAATATAGCGTGTGTGATAATATAGAATATATGCTATTTGTATGCTAAATTTTATATAATTCCGTCCAGCCGTTTGGGCCTGAAAAGGTAATAGACAAAGCGAATGCTCACACACTCACAAACTTTTACATTTATAATATTAGTAGGATTAACGTTCCGTCTCTTCCTTTTTTTTTTGTTCTTCCATGATTCCTTCACTCCATTGTGGTTGTTTACAGTGTTGAGAAAGACAAGGTATTTAAGGAAATGGCATTAGGAGTATTTTTTTTTTATATTGAGGGTATCTTTAATGGTACATATACTGCTATATACCAGCTCAACAGCTATCTGTACTGACGGACCAACAATTAACATAACAGAGTGGACAATGGAATCCATTTGCAGAAGCTTTCACAAAACCCCACTTTTTATTTGCTGGATCACTTCAGCGTACATCAAGCCGAGTTCGGGGGAATAAGGGAGAAGCGGCCATTTGATTTGATCAACTCGTTTATAGGCCTGTAGTACGTCATTATATACTCGAATATATAGAGAATTATTAAAGCAATAGATTGGTGTAAAATCTCTTTAAAAATGTCTACGAACTTTACCGAATAAGCAAATATAAGATGTGCCGATAAGCATAGGAGATCGTGGCATACTTTTCCTAAGTATAAGTATAATAATGCAAAAGCTCCATAATCCGAGTGTCGACAACGGTATCACTATATCTGCCTCCCTCCTAGACAAGAAAGAAGGCAGCCACATCAATATAGATCATCCACAAAGCCGATAGTGTTTGATATGTGGAGACCCATGCAAAATGTAATTTCTATAGGGATAAATCATTCATTTTTTCCCCGAAATATAAATATTACATTAAATTTAATTTTTTTTTTGATTACTGGCTCTTTAAAGAAACAAAAAGATTAAGGTTACATATTCCATTATATTTGTGTGCATAATGCCGAAAATATTCCCAAGATAGTTTTGCCTACAAAAAAATCATTAATCATTACCAGGCTTATGTAGGCCCGGTATGTGGTTCATTGGTAGGTTGGTTTAAGTGGACTGTCACCCTGATGACAATGAATTAGCAAATTTGCTATTTTCACCTGAAGTCATCCAGCGGCTTTGTTGAATTTCGAGAGAGAGGCATTCGCACAATATGTGTATTTGTGTCACTCGTGAGCTGAACCCGATCGTCGCAGCTGCGACAGAACCTGTTGAAGGGTAAGCCGCTCCTTTTGGCATGCTCTGTCCAGACTTCTGTGAGTTGGCAAGTGTTTTCTATGATCATTGCTAAAAGAGCCCTGATTTTAGGTGAGTCGCAGGACACCCAAAACTGTCGGGTATTTTTATACGTTCCTATACTGGTGCCCCTCTGTTTAGCTTTCGATTAGTAAAATTCTGTGATACTACTTTGGATCCCGCTAAGCGAGGCGCCCATGTCCACCGCGTAGGACATAGTCATTGCAGATTTGGACCTGCCAGTTCATTCGTTGTCTCATGTCCCACTGCTTTGCGACCCATGTTAGGGAAATTTCGTATTGGTCAAAAACCGAGTCCAGTATTCTCCTAGACTTATCCAAAAGTTGAGTGCTGGCCGATGCAGAAGAGAGTGCCTAACTGAGAAGGTTTTCACCTGTATTCTGCTTTATGTATCTTATTGCCCCCTTTATATTATAGCAAACAGGCGGAACGATAACTTTATATCATAATTCTCAATGAAAATTCTTGCGCCAACCCATCTTTAGTCCGTCCCCCATTCTATCTTTGGTCCATCTGTAAATACGGGGCTTTTGGTTACAGTAGGTGGCACAAAACATATTTTAAATTACTATAATTGACAATCTCCAAGTGAAGAGTTAAAAAAAGTCTTTCTCATTATTGATAATACAATTATAAAACTTTGCTCATTTCGCTTAATAAAACAAACAATAAGTAGAGGAACGGTTCGAATTAAAACAACATGTAGTAATGTAAATGTTAAAAAAAACTCACTTCACTTACCAAATGCCATGTGATCCGCTGATTATTTTCAATAAATAATTTATTGCGTTTTTTTCTTTTTCTTATTTAACAGTTCAGGTAATAATCGATGACACGTGCCTCAAAACTGCCTACTTCCTTACAAGTTAAACTTATAAATTCGTTTCGATTATACATTTGATTACTTTTTATTAAGACGTAAATAAATAAGTAACAGCTTTGTGATAAAACAACAAACATAGACCAAATAATCAACTTATTTATATAACCTAATAATTTTGGCTGGATCTGATTAAGTAAACGAAACTATGTTTGTATGTTTGTGTAAGTCTAAGTTTATGAAATTTAACTGAGTTGCACGCACGTGGGTGCCTAAATGTTGCGGCGACTTTCAACGGTTGCCACTTGCACAATAAAGTCACGCTAATTTCCCATCGATAAAACAACTATACTTAAAGCAGTTCGCCGATCTTCTGTCAAAATATTACCAAAACTGCGTCAATGAAACAAACTAATTTTATTTTGCCTACCGCAAATTGAGTTTCATAAAGAGCGGCACATTTCTGTTAGCCAAAGTGGCTGCCATGAAGATGGAAAGTCATCGCCAGGCATATTTGGCGAAAATGGTGCTTGCCATTTCATGGCGTTTTCGACGAAACTTCACTCACAAAGAATGGTATGTTAAATGACCGTGCCGCAAAATGTAACTTCACTAAATGCAAACTGCATAAACTAAATTAGAAAAATTTGTAACTGCATCTCAGATAGTTATTAACGTTGTTATGAAAACGATTGTAAGATTTAGGTTTGCTCAAATATATTCCATAACGTTGTTGGCAAACATTAACCCGTTTCTGTTGCAACGTCACAGCCTGTAGTTTGACAAATGAAAAACTAAGATTAAACATTGCAAATTTAATTAAAACAATTATTCAAGAATTCATAGAACTTTTCAAACACAAGGCATTTTAAGGGAAATGCGAATCTTCTATATGTATTTAAAAAAAATCACATATTACGTATGGAAAACTATAACTTAAAAACGTATAATACATTAAATAACTTTATTCCGAAAATTGGTATTTATGATTCGCTTTTGATGTAATTTAAAATGGATCCGCTAGGTGTTGTTATGCTTGAAGTATATTCTAGTAATGCCTATTTATCGACGTTCGATTTTGATGATATTAGAAAGGTATACGGCTTGCTTCTTCTTGGTTTTCTTATTGTATATGCCCCTTCTAGTGTGTTAAAGTTTGACCAATTATCATTTATAATTGGGCCCGTTTCTTTGTAACCTAGTCACAAAAGAACACTAGGTGGCATAACGAATTGCATGTAAAACAACAACACTAACTCAGAAAAATATGCGAGTTGAACCAAGTCGGTTAAATAATATCCGACCTGAGATGTAGTGTTCGGAATTGAAAAATCTGCGCTATTGTGAATTAGCCCTAAGAAAATACATGGGAAATTTAGATTTAAGGTTTAGCTCGTTTTTATTTGCATATTATTTGTAAATATATAACTACATAAACCTAAAAATTGCCGGCACATCTATTTCCGTTCCCAAAATAGCACTAAACAAATCGCAATTTATCTAAAAGAGGCGAACAGGGTTGCTTTTCCAACTAAGCGAAATTTTATCCAAGTTGGAGCGTTCTTTTGCAACTCGGTTACATTAAAACGGGCCCAATATAAGACCATGACCTTATTTTCGTTCCATTTGATTTAAAATTCTAGTTTCGACCGCGGTAACTTAGCGATTAAAAACTCATTAGACTATGGTTTTCTAAATGTTAATAGTCCCTTAACTGACCTATCCTACATCAACTGTTCTGTATACTGGGGAATTGTTGCAGTGAATGAGAAAATCTTATTTTTGAATGAAAATATTCTGCATGTCCTTAGAGCTAATGCTACTCTTTGAAATTTTACAAAAGATACTTATCGTGTCCTTGGTTCAACTCTGCAGTGATCCTAAATTGTTATAAGGCATGTTATCGGTGGAAAAAGGTTCGCCAAGAAACAAATCGGCAATAATAAAATACAGTCGAATGTAGTAGGGGAAAACGGCATCCAAAAATGTTTATAAAAATAATCTTACCACTTATCTTACCTACTCTGACGCAAATTATTATTCATTGCTTCACAACTGCATGCTTATCTGATGTTTAGAAGATTGCAAATGTGCACAAATACTTGGCGGTATACGGATATCTTATTGCAAAAACCATTTAACACTTTTAAGCTTTTTTCAAAAACTTTTCATTCAGTCAGCCACAAGCTAATACTTCGCCTTTTACTAACTACTTTCGTTTCAGTGACCTTTCTATTCGTCTTATAAAAAGCTATCGGAAAGGTCAAACTAAAAACGCTTGTTAGAGCTGTACTCCAAGCTCAAGTTTGGTCCCGCCGCTATTTAGTTTTTTTTCTGTTGAACTAAATAAATAAAATAAACTGCTATTCTGAGCCAATCTACAATAGACTAGATTCTCAATCTGCCCATAAAATTGACGTGGTATTCCATCATGTTACGCGAAATGTTTTTGGGCTAGGGAGATATGATAGTTTATTTGGCTGGAAATCACAACTATTCAGTTGCGGTATTTCAGAATATTTGGTAGAGATATTTTTTCACGATGAACGTTTTTCGAGTCATTGGATCATGCAAAAAAATATCTCATCGAAATTTGCAACATCGACTGCAAATCTGATATGGAATTACCCTGCCACTAGTGTGCAGGAATATATTCAGTTCTCTGATATTTTTTTTAATTATTATCCCTCTAGCAATATTTGTTTGAATAAAATACTTTGTGCTGGTTATTTTTGAACAGAAAGTATCGATAATATTTTTTGCCATTATTAATATTAACCTTTATTGAATTGTTTGAGCAAAGTCATGAACACGTGCAAAAATAATAGTTGAGTTGTTGTTACAAGTTGCCTTTTTAGCAAATAAAAAATACTGTAATTATTTGCGAACTACTTTTTATAGAGTTGGTTAAATTGTTGTGAATTATTGGATATTACTTTGAACTTAAACGGCTGCATGTTTTTATAATATTAATAAGTTCTTTAGCACTACGCAAATCTCAGCAGTGAACTAATTACGGTAAAAAATCCCTAGAACATATATTGCTTGAATATTATTAGGAAGTCTGCATGCAAATGTTAATTCGATCAATGAAAAAAATAATCAGTTTTAGGGTTTTGGTTTCAACATCAAAAACATTTTGCAATATGTAGCAGTGCATTGAAAATGGCAAGTTTTTAATTTTAAATCAGCGAAAGAAAAACATTTAAATTCCTGTGCGTTCTCTTATTATATAGCTTTTAAAATATTTTGTGATAAATTTGAGTTTATTCTAATTTCAGATATGCAAAGAAATGTTATTCGTCGCGTTGATATTTTGTGCTTCTACTCTTATTTTTTTAATATATATCTTGTGGTTATTTTTAATGAATTGAATATTGTTTTCTTTCGTGAAGTTGCTGATGTTATTTACTTATTTAAATGGTTCTTTTTTTTTTGAGCCATTATATATTTTTTAACTATATATAATTAAAATGACTGTACATGTATGTATGTCTATTTTTTATATGAGGGTATATAGAGCTAAAAGGTTCACCAATAATTAAAGAGATCGAACTCTAAAAAAGTTTGCTAACCAAGGTGTGCGAGCTAGAACAAACTTCTAAATATTGGTTTCAATATCTTCTCAAATATATTGAAAATGAAAACGACTTGGAATAAAGAGATGACTTCTAGGTTATTCATTTTTATGGAACTTTGTTCAAAAATATGCAAATGTAAGAAGAAATTTCCTTGCTTTATGTGGTATAATATATATATACATTTCTAAAGTAAATTAATACGGAGATTCTCTCATTTAGCTATAATCTTATTGAGTTTATTAATAACGAAAACTTTTTTATTTTTAGTTCAAATTTTGCTTTTAACGACTTAGACGAATAATCTACTTTATATTATTATTTTTTTTTAATATTATGAATATTGTTATTTGAATTTTTGTATTTTCAAAAAGAAAATTTTTGATTTACTTATGTATTATTTCAGAAGTTTTCAATGAATAATCTTTGAAATATAATTATATTTACACAATGCCTTCCTTGTGCACCAATAATGATTAAATATGCTACACTTGGTAATACCAATTATTATATGGAATTTATTTTAATTATTCTTATATTATAAGAAAATATGTAAAACCTGTAATAATAATAAATAAATACTTAAACTTATCATAATTGCAAGTAAAGCTGGTATAATTAAATAATTAACATTAAAAAAACAGTCTGATATTTATTTTCAGAAAATAATATACTTAAAAAAAAAATTAGGTATCAATATTTCAAATAGATAAGTTTTTCTCTTCTTATTTATTCTAATAAAAACCAATATTTCCTTCTTAATTATATTGAAAAAGGTTTCATCTTAATTTCACAGGTTATCAACTAGATTTTATTGCAAAAGTTTTCATGTGAATTCAACGAGACACCTTCTTAATTACATTGAAGATTTGTCATCTTAATTTTACATCTTCTGGAGTTTATTGAAAAAACATACACAGTCATGAAAAATAAAATTATGGAAAAATCCGCCCAAACTTGCTCTAATTTATAGAGTATTTAAGGTGATGTTTTCGCCCTGTGTGTTTTTGTGTTCATTTTTACTACAAAGCTTACTTTTAATTATTGGAAGTTCTAGTACAGCCGTAAGTACCTACGCAGAGTGGCAGTACCGCTGCAACTGATATGTAAAATTAGTATCTTTTGTAATATAGGTAAGATTTAAAACAAGACCTTATATTTTAGATAGAGGTATATTAATCCATTTTACCCGTTAAAATTTTCTTTTATAAATTTTATACCCAATGGAGACCGCTTTTAGTTTAAGAAAAAAAAATTCAAAACTAGTTTTTATGCTCATTAGATTAAAAATTTGTTAATTTCCATCTGCTTTTGATCATTGCAATAACGGAATTCGCTCGCACCAAATTAATGTTGTGAATTTGAATGTAACAGAAATAAGCTTTTAGTTCTCACTTTCCAAAACAATCAAAATCAACCCCGTTTTAAAATTTCCGATTACTGCTGGTTGATGCAACTTATTTGTCATTGGCAACTGCGTGGGCTTCCATTCGAGGTTTGTGAAACCCATTTTATTTATTTTTGAAAAGTTGCACTTGAGTTTTATATTCAAAAATGTTTTTTTACGAAAACATATTCAAAAAAACTTCTTTCATAGCTATTTAATTTGGTTATAGCTTCTGTAGCTTAAATGGAAAAAGAGTTACTTAAATTTAGAAAGCTTTCCAAAAAGCTTTTATAAATCTGTGCACGTATGAGATATTCCCCTCATGAGTAACTCTTCAAATGTTTTTGTAGGCTAAGGCTTCCGAAACCATTTTCGGTTCCCACCTCGTAATTTTAATTGAATTTTAGTTGTATGTGCTTTTTTATGCCGGATTACATCAGTATTGAAGAGTTTCACTTCCCTTACTAATTAAAGTAAATTATTTTTCGAAAAAAAGTGCCAATAGTCGTCAAAATTTGTTTTATAGTGATGGTTTTCTTTTGTGCCAATATTGTAAAATTTCATTTAAATAATTAATTTAGGCTTAAGCTGGGGCAATCCTCTTTCAGAATATTTCAAAATGAATATTTTTTCCACTTTCATTTTTTCCTAAAATATCGCGTAGTAATTTTGAACAAACTCAGAGAAAGAAGTATTCAGTTTGATCCAGTCGTTTTCTAGATTTAGGCATCAGAAAACACCACGATCTGTTGTTATATTAATAGATTAGAGGTAAAGAGAGAAAGTGGGGGGACGAATATTTAAAGGAATGGTACTCAGCAAAATATTTCCGAAACGGTAATGTGTAAAACATTGACACTGATTTTGGTTTTGTATTCAATGCGCGTGCTACAAATCAAAATCTTTTCAGACGCGTTTCCCGAATTTTTATAAAGTTTATTGGAATAAGAAATCGATGTTTCTACTCTTTAATTAAATAGAAGTAATACTGCTTTATTTACTGTACTCATTTGTAGAAAAATTTTGTATGCACCATCTGCAAAGATGATACATTTAGAGCAAAAACGTTAACACGTTATCATTGAGATTTAAATATATATTTTATAAATCACTTTTTTTTTAACTTAAAGGATTACTCGATGTCTCCCGAGTTGGACTGCTGGCTGGGGCAAGTAACACAAAAAATTATAGAAAAGTTGTTTGCGGTTGCTCCTTGGCAGGCAGTGGTAAAACCCCGAATGCATTTCCGCGATGAGAAAACTTCTCACAAAAGTCACTTGACGTTCAGCGTAAAACTGTAAGCCCCAATAGTAAATAAAGCATTTCTAAAACTTCTTTGTTTAGGACAAATATTGCAACATTATATATATATTCATAAATTTTGTAAAATATTTCTATCATATAGTTTTTTTAACAAGTTTTCCAGTCGCGAAGTTAAATTTCGTAAAACTAATAATATTAATTTCTTGCCAAATTCGTTTTCTCCATAGAAAAGTTCACTAGTTATTAGCAGATGCTTTTTGATTGGGTCAAAAGCCATTAAATTACTATATTCCGAACTTTACACGACCGAAAATAAGTTATGGAAATCCAGCATTTGTTTAACATAAGAATAGTGGTAATCTTGGCTAAAATTATATTAATTATTTGCAATTTTTCAGATATGTAGCGAAAAAAAGTTTCTAAATAATTTTTGGTTGACGCTTCTCAAAATTGTTCACATGAAAAGGGACGTTAACAGATTTTTTTTTTTTGTGGTATGGAAATGTGATGAAAGAAATTATAAGTATTTAGGCTTAGCTAGTAGCCGAATTGTATTAACTATATTTTATTGTTTAACTGAAATACATATTTTGTTATAAACTAAATCTCAGTCCTCGAGAAATACCAACTATGGCACATTGTAAGCCTGTCTTTCATCTTGACCCTTTAGGGGTAAATACGGAAAAACTTGCACAAATTATTACCAAATTTTGTTACCAAAATTGTCGCACACATAAAATTGACTTTTGATACCAGCTGGAAAAATATAAAACACCACAACACAAAAATCAATAAAAATTAAAAAAGTGTGAATATCCAATTTGATGTCATACGATAGAAGAAACAAACTTCGTTCTTTTTCGCCTCGGGCCTACGCAGTTAATATATGAGTACATCTTGAAAAGCAAACAAACACCCAATCCAAAATGTCTCTTCTGTAATCAACATTCGATAGCTATTGCCCCACCTCAAGGCCACATTTTGCAGTTTACATCCAACTCATCGCCTTAGGACACATACATCAGGAAACCTCTAAAAAATTAAGCTCTTCCTAAAACAAATAGCGTTATATAAGACACTGTAATTCCTATTTTAATGTTTTAGGCACTAATATTTACGTAATTCAAGTTAATGAATATAAGAAAAAATACTTTATAGCTGAAAGCTTCTTTAACTACAACTTGTAAGTAAAATAATAATTCTCTATTAATTCCCTGTTATAAAAAAAAAAACTGGGAAAATGCACCCGATGTCAGCCTGCCCATATTTATTTATTAATTGCCAGGTAACGCATTCCAGTTTCTGTCACATATAACGGTTGTCTTCGCCGAGACGAATAGTTTGACACTCATTTCTTTTTGTTTTAGATCCTTGTGCGTAAATAAATCAAATAAAAAAAAAATCCACCCTTCCCCCAGCAAAACAAATAGCTTGACACTCGTATTTTCCTATTTCATATAATTTGCATATAACTAAATTAAAGGATATGTCAACCCTCTCTATATGCTAAGGGACTTCTCCTCAGCGACTCGAACAGTTTGGCATCCATATTTTTAGTTTTCATATAACTTGTGTTTACTTGAAATACATTCGACTTTTCAAACAAGTAGCAGCCTTCATAAAGTTAGCAATGAACCTTCTTGACCACTCGAAGTGTTTGACGCACACATTTCATCATTTCATATAACTTGTGAATAAATTATTTAATTCGATATTTTAAACAGCTGGCAACTCTCATCAAAATATTGGCATGAACCTTCTCCTCGTCGAGAGGAACCATTTGACAGCCATATTTCATATCTCACTCGAGAATAATTTAATTCAATTCGACTTTATAAGCAGGTGGCAAAAAATATAGCTAGCTATAATCTTAATCCTCGGTGAAACTACACGTTTGATAATCATATTTTAATATTTTATATACTTGTGCACAATTTAATTGAATTTGAAGTTTCAAACAGATGGCAACCCCCTACAAAATATACGTATAAACCCTCTTCACAAAGCGTACAAACTTTGCTAACCATATTTTGATATATCACATAACTTGTGTATAATACAATTAAATTATTTTTTTTCAAACTGGTGGCAACCCTCATAAAAGTTAGCTATGAACCATCTTTCTGACAATCGCTTGGCAACCACATTTTTATATATCATATAATTCGTGACTTATATAATTCAATTTGAATTTTAAAACAGGTGGCAACCTTTTCCAAAATATGGAGTTGAAGCTCTTCCCGGGACGGACCCTTGGCATTCATGGTTTCTTATACAATACAATTTGTGTGTAATATAATTCAATGCGACTTTTTAAATAGGTGGCAACCCTTTCGAAAATATGGAGTTGAAGCTTTTTTCCGGAACGAACCCTTGACACCCATATTTTTATATACCACATAATTTGTGTATATTTTAATTAAATTTCACTTTTCAAACGTCTGGCAACCCTGCTCCAAGCATAGAATATAATTTACGACCTATTCTCACACCTACTAAATATATCTACAAAATTTCATAAAAAGTGGTCCACCCGTTTCGGAGGAGCTCCACAACAAACACCGTGACACGAGATTTTTATATATAAGATAAATAAATAGGATATTTTTGGAGATAGGATGCTCAAGAAATTCTGCACTTTTAAAGATATTGCTGTGGAATTTGCGCGAAAGAGGCAAGAGCGAAAACAAACTCAATAAATCTCGCTTTAGATAAAACAAAAAAACCGACTGGCATTTTAATATTGCTATTATCTTTACTACTTAATTATCAAAATCGCCCTCTATAATTATAATTTCACTAAATTTATAACAAATGTGAATTATAAATTTCGTACTTGTAGTACATAGAATTCCTTTTGATTTCTAATAAGTTCTGTTCATCATATAAGTATCATACTTGTTTAAAACTTGGCTCATAACTAAATAAAGGATTGCAGGATAACTGCTTCAACTTTGCGTAGGCAGAGTTTTATAATCCACCAACCAGAAACAAAATATTTTTATTACAAAGGTTTGAATTCATACACATTATAATGCATTGCTCTCGTGATACTTTGACCAACTTTATGAAGTTTCATTCACTTAAAGCTTTTGCCACTATTGACAAAAAATGAAAAATAAAACAATATATACTCGTACAACGGTAATCTAGAATGTTAGGCCGCACAATCACGAACACTGAGGCGTATACGCAACCTATTCGAGCACTGTTGATTGCCCAAACATAAACCGAGTTTCTCATATACACATATTTATTTATATGTATATGTATACATATGTATATACACTAGCCCGAATGTAGCTGTGAACACGCTTATGAGCAATGGAGCAGTAAAGCGGAAAACGTAGCTATGCGGCACTAAATGTGGTTTGCGGTCGAGTGGCGTCACTTCACTACGAACCTCTTGGCTATCGCCACTCTAGTATTTTATTTTTGTTTTTATTTGTGTTGCCTTAGTTAATTTTGTACACATCATTACACACAAACAGGCGCCCGCAAGGAGATGCTATAATCATTTAGAGCAACACAAATCGCCAGCGAAATTTTAGCCAACGCTTGAACGCGCACATGCCTCTAAGCTTCGTACTAAATATGTACGTTAATATTAGAATATTAGAATATTTATATATACGCTTTTTGGATGCATAAATTTATTTTTGCATAAATCTCAGTGAAACAAAAATTACCATATTCTTCATTTGAGCACACAAAATTGCCCTGTGAACCCAGCGCGGCACCGGTGCGTATGAGTAACAAGCGCCTGGCAAAAGGGACACGCAAACTGACGCGTCGATAAACTATCAGTCTGTATGTTGTCAGCAATATCAGCCAATGTGTGTGGGCGAATTTTTGTTCACTTTGTCGTCTACTACTCGCCACCTTCCAGATCAGACGACGCACTGCGTAAAAAATCAAATTGGTTTGTATAACGACGCGCAAAGTAATTTGAGTAGAAAATAAGAGGCACGAAATCCTACTGGGCGTACACTTCAATGATTCAATACACAAACATTTTGGCACTTTTCTTTTGGCTTTACTTTCAACAACGATTTGTTTTTTTTTTTGCTTTTCGTTAGACACCAATTTTTATGAACTGTGGGAGTTCTTTTATTTATGTTAACCAGAATCAGCGTGACTTTCGTGCAGGCTATGCCGGTTAGCCTTGAGCACCCACGCACAAATAAAGTGGTATTGTTGTTGTTGTTGGTTTGGTTTAGCAACCTTTCGGTCGTTGTGCGAGAGCTTTGCGTCACAAGGTTGTACGCAATTTTTTGCCACTCGTTTATTTATTTGAGCACTTCTGCTTCTGTATTAGCAATTTTAATAAACACCATTATTTCTTTGTTTCGCACAAAAGCACCATTCATTTCACAATTCTCAACTTATTTACCACTCATAATTATTATTTGCATTTGTAGTGGCTTTCACTTTACACTCAAGTATGCGCTTATTTATTTACTTATTTATTTATTTATTTACTTTGATCTTCGCTATTCACCAATTTCGTATTCCAGCGTACCCGCAAGAAATATACATACTGATTTTTTTCAATTGGCATTTAAGTTAAGTACACGTGTCCGCTACGGCACACACCCACTTTCGCACTTATTCACTGGTTCACTCAGTCGGTCAAAACGTCAACGCACACCACGCCATTTAAACTTTTAATATATACGATTTAAAAGCGCGCACGTTTGTGTATGTGTGTGTTGGTTATTTTGGTTTTCTTGCTATGCGAAAGGACGCGCGTAGCATTTGATTGTTTTCTCTGCCTTGTGCTGCGTACAACTAAATGTGACTTGATGGCGTCGCACGTCTTTTGCCTAGGTTAGTTTCATCTGCAATTTATCCGCAGCGCCACCAAGGGTGGATAAAAGAGAGTAGACGCTCGACGGCGCTCTTTCGAATATAACATTGATGCTCTTGTGGTGACTATGAGGACGCAAGTGAAGAGTATTTTTAGCCGTTACTTTGGAGTAGATAAAGTAAGGGCGCTAATTTCATACACATTTTTTTTTGTTTCAAATTAACAAATAAGGTCATATGGTAAATGAGTTTTAATTGCTAAATTACATTATGTTTGTTTGTAGCTGCATTTATGCATAATAGAAAAATTGGATTTTAATACATAAATAGCAGCCGAGTAAATGTAAAACTCAAGGCGCGTACACAAAATGCAAAAGATTAAGCCTGCTTGCCGCCACACAGTGGGGTATTTGGTACCAAATATAAAAACTAATTTCGCAAGGCTTCCTAGTAACGTCCAAGCAATTTTTTTTCGTTCGTTAATCTTAAAAATTAAAAAAACTAGAAAATTGTGGTTATTTAAAGAATTTTCTTAATACAATAATAATAAACAAAAAAAAACACATCATTCTATAAAATTTTGTTCTCTAGTTCTTCGTAATTATCAGGAACGTGATCATGAGGATAAAATGATATTATAACTTTGGTCCTATGTTTGTAAGTATAAGAATAGTAAGAGATAGGCCCATACCCAAGTATTTTGGTGCATTCCTGAATATATGATCAGAGAGTTCATGTGAAAAATTGCATATAACTTCTGTGGAGTTGCAAACAATGGCATCACGTTTTTTTAGTTTTGCCTTAATCCGCCTAACTCGCACATATAATTCTGGGTATAGGTTTGAAATAAAACTATTTATAGGCTTTATCGCAAAAAAATTACATAAATACTGACACATAAAAATACAAATCAAATTACTTCTTATTTACCTCATTTTCTGAGCAAGACGAATTTATACCAATTTTTGCTTCACTCTCTATGGTAAAAAAAATATATACTATAAATATATACACGCATTACACTGGTCTAAAGCAATTTCGAATTACACTGGTCCAAAACAAAATCCTTCTTCCAAAAAAGGGTTGCCGTAAATATGAAAATTTGAATGCTCTAAACCTATTCTTTGGAAGATTATTCTATCACCTATTGATTTTGTGTTATGTATTTTTTTTTTAAACATCATAAGTTGTGTAGATTATGTAGTTATTATGGAAAACAAATCAAACCATTTAAACTAAAAAATATCAGTTCTACACCTCACTATTTACAATTTAGAACTTCGCATAGTCCAGTGATTGTAGATATTTTTTTCTTTTCAGGATTTCTTGTACAGGTTCATTACAGAATATTTCTAATTAGTCAAAGGTTGATTTTTGGTTTTTAACCTCTGGTTGAATTCGAAAGAACATGTAGCAGCTAAAGTGGAATGAGTTCCTCTCGTTTTTTTTTGTGGATATAATTCTCAGAGAACTGTAGTTATCAGGCTTCAGTAATCTTATAATTCGTTTTTTGTTCTTGAATGTCTCCGTAAGCATATTAAATTTTTTTAAATCTCCTTAATATATTACATGCCTCAAAAATGGATTCAATGGTATTGCTGATTTATTTTAATTAACAACAACCTCAGGAACATACAGTTTTGAATTAGGCTGTTTTTTCTGCGGCGGATAATGTGCGTTCGATTGTAGCATATTGGTGCTTCAAGTTATTTATTGTAAATCGAAGCATATTACTATAATACCAGCATTATTTTTTTCCAAATTTGTACCATCTTTAAGACATGAATAAGCTTTTCCTGCTTTAAATCAGTGAAGTTATGTTTCCTTTTCTATTATTTTCAGCTTTTTTGGATCATCAGAAGATGTCAGTTGAATAAAATCTTTGCCACACGTCGTAGTTTTATCAGATTCAAATTACTAAAGTGCAAATCTTATTCATTGGAAGATTATTCTATCACCTATAGATTTTGTGTTATGTATTTTTTTTTAAACATCATAAGTTGTGTAGAATGTGTAGAATGTGTAGAAATCAAATCATTTAAACTAAAAAATATCAGGCCTAAACCTCACTATTTACCATTTAGAACTTGGCATAGTCCAGTGATAGTAGATTTTTTTTTTCTTTTCAGGATTTCTTGTTACAGGTTCATTACAGAATATTTCTAATTAGTCAAAGGTTGATTTTTGGTTTTTAACCTCTGGTTGAAATCGAAAGAACATGTAGCAGCTAAAGTGGAATGAGTTCCTCTCGTTTTTTTGTGGATATAATTCTCAGAGAACTGTAGTCATTTGGCTTCCGTAATCTTATAATTCGTTTTTTGCTCTTGAACGTCTCCGTAAGTATATTAAATTTTTTTAAATCTCCTTAATATATTACATGCCTCAAAAATGGATTCAATGGTCTTGCTGATTTATTTTAATTAACAACAACCTCAGGAACATACAGCTTTGAATTAGGCTATTGTTTGTGCGGCTGATAATTCACGCCCAACTGTGGCATATTGGGGCTCCAAGTTATTTATTGTAAATCGAAGCATATTACTGTAACATCTGCATGAAATTTTTCAAAATTTGTACCATCTTTAAGACAAGAATAAGCTTTTTCTGCTTTAAATCAGTGAAGTTATGTTTCCTTTTCTATTATTTTCAGCTTTTTTGGATCATCAGAAGATATCAGTTGAATAAAATCTCGTGGTTTTATCGGATTCAGATTACTAAAGTGCAAATCTAACTCAGAGGGAAATATTTTCTGTATGAGTTGTAACTCCCTGAGAATTTCTTTTGATAAAGCGCAAATATTTTGATATATAGTTGAGTTTGGATCAGGTCATTTGTTGTACAGGTCGTCGAACTTCGAATGTAGTGAATTTTCTGAAAAGGGAACCTATTTGTGTATAAAATATTGCATTTTTCTCTTCATCTACTATGTTTAGTGTAGTCGATTTTGCCTCGCTGATCTACAATAACTTCTCTTTTCATAAATTTCACTACTGAAACTTGCTGACGAGTGGGTGTGGTCTGGCATACATGACAAAATATTTTTTGGTATACTCTTTGTCTTTTTATTCATGTGAGACATAAATTATTACGGTCTGATGCTCCTTCTGCTACTTGCCTTCTACTCTAAAGATTTTAATAGTTCCAATAGTTCTTACTGTTTGTTAGAAGTCTCCTTATAAAACTCAGTAAACTATTTCTTAATTTCGTCTGTGGTGAATGTAGCGCTCTGCAAGTTACAGTCATAATATTACGACACCGCTTTGTACCACAGTGTGCGTCCCCATCTTCAAAATGTTACTCATTGGGGGCATCCACTCGGCACAGTGAAATGTAATCATAGAACCTGCCGGCAAAAATCTTCACTTCAATCATCTTTTAATACTTACCATTCCCAGACAACCGTCGAGGTATGGGCATGATTTTTTTTCAAACATTTTTCAAACATCAAACATTATATTTATTGGGACACGATTTTTTTTTAACTAACTCAGAATTCACTGATTAAATTCATAAATTTGCTTGCACAGCAATAAGTCGGGCATAACCTAGCAGCTATTGATGGTTAACTGGTAAAGTTGTGACATCCTGCCACAAAAAAACAAAGTTTGGTTAACAAATTTTTCAAATAACCAATAACATGATTTATTTTATCCGATAATGATGAGAAAACCATAGAGCATATTGACTCCAATTCTTTTAATAGCAGGCTAGAGTGATCGCTTTTACGATTTGAATATAAACAATTCTAAATATTCACAATGCCAAAAACAATTGCATCGGCTGGGTTATTTGCTGCAAATTAATGCCGGGCTTAATTACAAATTTAACTTTGAGGTACTTATCTCTTTATTTGATCTTACGGTCTATTTTGTTTTGTTGAGATATCTTTGTTTTCCAATGCGCACAACAAAAGGATTCTAAAACTTTTTACTCAAATGTCAGTAATTTATTTCCTTTAAAGACTATAAATTTAGCATGAAGCAAAAACTAAAAAATTTTTCAAAATCAAATATCTCCAAGGAGTGTAAGACAAATAATTTCTAAGCTGATCATCTCTTAAATTGGGGCCAGAGCCCGCACGTGTGTATTTTTATAGTCTACTATAGTTTAGCTTTTCAAAGAAATTTTAAATTTGTTTTAAGTATGCTCTTCAAAGTAAATTTTACCGCTTTCCAGTTTTTGCCTTTCCGTATCTAAAATTCATTTATTTTCTTTTCCTCTAAAGCTTTTAATTTGTTTGTACCAACAATAATTTTACATTTGGAAATTGTTTGCAAAACAATGACAGTCAAAGCAGTGGAAGTTATAACAACTATTTTGTTTCCACGGCAGTCGTGTCTACACACCGGAAAAAACGCGGATTTATACCCGCTCAAGAACTCTGACTTCAGCGACACCATTAGTCCCAGTTTATGGGAAATGTTATATGATGTACAACAACAACAAAATAGCTGCTATTCCGGAGATCACCACATCCTCATTACATTTCTCTCGGGATTTTTTATGTCTTCGAATACTGAATAATTATTTTTTTTTATTTTATCGCATATCTCATTTGCAATTAAAACCAGGATACGAAAATAATCGTTATTTTGCTTGTGTCAAATAACCATTGGAAATATTTCGATCAAAACAAAATGAAAATATATACATTTAATCCTTATGCCATGAGTTTTTTTTAATTTATTAATTTTTCGTTATAAATAATTGCATAGGCATTTTTTTGTGATTTTTATTGTTTCGATAAAAAATAATCATTATTCTTGGATTAAAATTTATCCGATCGTATATGATCGATATTTTGTAATTTTTGCTTTTTCGATCAAAAATAATCGATATTCTTGGATTTTTATTTTTTCGAGCAATTCGATCGATATTTTTTAATTTTTATTTTTTCGGTAAAAACAATTATGTGATTTAATTTCATATTTTATTTATAGTTTTTTCGAATTTGTTTAATTTTTGTTTAAACAAAATATCTTAGCCTTTAAATTTCAAAATAGAAGCAAAACTTAAAAAAAACTTGTCTGTATATAAATTGTGTAAGACAATTGTTTGTATTTATCGAACGACATCAAATTCGTTTAATTTTATTTTGTCTAAATATCACCGAAGGCATTGCGCGACACTGTGCGAAGTCGCCACCAACGCCACCAAAATATTACTCATACGCCATGTCACTTGAATACACACTAAATCGTAACAAAAAGGCGTTTTGGTTTTATGGGTCTCACTCTCTCCAGAGTGCACAGCAAAGCAAATGACATGGTGTGTGTATTCGAGCGCACGGCTTAGCGGCTTGTTTGCTGGTCGGCTCATCCTTTTATGTTCAATTTTTAATTTTTCCCACAAGGAAAATAACTTAACCAATTGTGGTGTGGGTACATTACCTAAAGTATGTACATATGCTTGCTCTGTAGCAGTCATATGTGGGTGTGTGTGTGTGTGTGTGTGTTTGAGTGTACGTGTTGGTTTTCTAAGTGTTGCATCTTTAGAAGCTTCTCTTTAAAGTATTTAGAGTGTTTAAGGCACACGTTTCTGGCGGCTTGCTGTGCCTCTGCTTCTACGCCATCTCAGCACCTGCATAATCCTACATATATTTTTTTGTGTATGTATGTATGTAGGTAGAATACATGTGGGTCATACTAAACATCTTTCACGTCCGCGTATGAGGCATTGTGCATTAGAAAAGCGAACACATGTATTTATGTAGAAGAGCCACTTGGCTAAGTTGCCACAAAAATTTTGGCCTACATGGCAAACAGCTCACACCAAGTGGAGGCGAGTTGTTGTGCAGCTTGTTTGGTTGTAAAGCGCCCATACGAATTATGTATAATTATTTATGAGCTACACTCAAAGTGGGAAATGTTGAGCGCTTTTGGTTAGCAATTTTTTGCCTTGAATCTTAATCAAAATTTAATTCAATGGGCCTTAACTTGATTGTAATGAAAAACTGAATATTTGGAAAGGAAGCTATAAAGTGTGGGTCAATAAAATATTCATTTTTAAATGTTGGAATGTTAAGCTTTAAGAAGAAATAAAAACCAAGTTTTGAACAGACCTTTTTTCATTTAAATACAAAATCGCCAGTTTCGTGCATGAGCAAAAATTGTTTTCTAATTGATATAACCTGCTGTGTATCGCATATAGCGCATGTCTTACGCCGTTAACCAATACAAATCAGAATAATTGTTTTATAAATATTTTTGATATTTACTTTCAGTTGAGTTAGGAAATCTAAGGATATTTTACTCTTATATTTCACAGGATGTATGTACGCAAATTATTTGTTCGTTTTGGAAAACTGGACTGCAGACGCGAGTGAGCTTGGAAGTTTTAATAAACTAAAAAATAAGATGATGTCAGTTTGGACGCTGGCAAAATATGACTGCCTTTATGTAAGTTCTTTTTCCACCTGACCGCACCCATTGTAGATAACTTTTTTCTAAATGTTCACTGCTGTGGAAATGTGGCACAGTCATTCAAAAGCCTAGTGTTGTATTGAAGATTTCGTATATAATTTCACGCTGTGGCATAAGAAATGCAGATCAGAGCAAAAGGCAGAACTGAGTAATTTTTAAATTAGGAAGATTTTTTGCAGATATCCAGAATAATAATTATTTTACCGTTGAGTTTCCAAAAGGTCATCCTAATGTTGGTAAAAATTTTACTAGTTTTCTGATAACAATTATGAGTCAGACAATTTTTTTAAGTCAGCAATATTTACTAATTTTATACTTACAGTATAGATGGCAATTCATAGCAATTATGAGTGGAAATAATCTTTCAAATTAACAATAAATATTATTTTGAGGCTTATATTATAAAAGTGCTTCCATAGCAATTATCAGCGAGATAAAATTTTGTAAGTATTTCAAAGACTATTATTTTGATGTTTATATTATAAAAGTTTTTGCATAATAATTATAAGTAACACACATTTTTTAAGTCTTGAGATATTTCGGATTCAAAAATAGTACCGAATAAGTTCAGAAGTTAACTCGAACTAGCCCCCAGATTATTTCGAAGTAGCCCCGAATCCATCCTGTGCTAATCCCAAAACGGTCCTCAAATAGTTTCGGCCTTCAAGACAGAAAAGGGTTTGTCTCAAAGGCTTTGAAGAATTAAAAATATTTGGCTCGCTGATAACTGTTATGAAAAGACTTTTATCATATAAGTCTTTGAATAATAATTATATACTACTCGAAAGATGTGTACCTTATAGAACTTTGCGACATAGTTTATTTTATTTCCAAGCGGATACAGCGGTACGCATATTAGTACAATTTTACCACCTGCATTAGCACATAGTAAAATATTTTTTAAAAGGGTTGCTAATTAAAAAGTTAAATTAAATTAATAACTAATCAAAAAGGAAATACTTAGATCAATAAATTTCGGAAATATATTGCTGGAGAGTTGACACTTGCTTGAAAAGTAAAATTTAAATCTCATAAACTGATATTTTTCGTTCATAATACACTACGAGATTTAATTACCCTGGCTGGTGGGTTAGATCACAGGTCTAATTACCAGCGATATTATTCTTCTCAACTCAGCAACTGAAGATAATTTTAAGGATTGCTAGATTGGCAAAGAAATACACTATAATTTTTCTTCTTTTCCAATTTAGCAATGCAGATTTGACGGTAGAACTGTACGAGCAGAAGAGAGGGACCGGCGTGGTTCTCTCGACCGCCTACTACCTGCATAATGAAGCAGCTGGCTGTCATGTAAACGCGTATCACACAACTGGGAACAGGGCAGGAATTCACAATCGTGAAGAGTAAGCATTTAGTTACTTATTGTCCACTAACCTAATCAAATGCAATAACAAAAGTAACGATCAGAAGCAAGGAGAAGATTTTATATTTGTAACTACTACAAATATTCTCTGCGTAGAGGGTTGACACGTTTTGACTAAGCGCTCTCTTTTGCATCACAGTCGTAACATGTTTACGGTAAAGCTTGGCAAACAAATAGGAAAGACATTCAGTAATCTGTGTAGAATAAACCGAAGTTGCTGCAATTGACTGGTAGCCGATAATCTACCTCTAAAAGCAGAGCCTCAAACAGTAAGCAAAGTTGTGGACGAGAGAGTTCCGGTTACACAGGACAGCAACTTGGAAAGTTTTCAACAAAAATAAATTAATATAGCCCGAGCTTCAATATCTTAAGAAAAGCTCTTCGTGGTTTAGGTTTTACGAAGATATCGAATGAACCTCACACGCCTATCAATTGAGGAAATCTATCTCTAAAAATCCTACTCCACCAAGCTTTATGGGAATTCCAGGAGGATGGCAAACAGTGAGCAGTATTGATACAGTAGAACTTTTAATCGATTTATCTGGATAAAGTGACGTGAAAGAGATGGCCGACTCCATGGAACCAGATACATGAATGTGATGCGGCTAATTGACTATGTTCATCGACTCCTCTCTAGCTTCCGTAAGGTTGGAATCATTGATTATTCATTGGATCGACAAACTGTCAAAAATGAGATACATCGAAGTAAGGTAGCTGGCCCCACGAGGCCTCCTCAAGGGGTAATTTTATCACCTCTATCACCCCTGGTTCAGCAAACTCCATCTTCAGTGAAACCATAAAGCATTAAAACTCGTTGCTTATGCAGACGTTCTAGTTATCCTAGCTATATGGAAATTCATCTCGACCGTCAATGAAGTACTGCAGGCTGCCAAGGGACAGAAGGTAACGCTCTTGGGGTTAATCCTGCTAAAACAAAAGTAGTTCTGTGCACAAAACGTCATAAAATGGAGAGTTTTAGAACCCCATCAATTGTGGTAAAAATCTTTAAACTGTCAAAGGATGTTAAATTTGCGGTAGTTATTCTCGCCCCTAAACTATTTTGGAAAAAAAATATTGAAGAGCGGAGAAGATTGGTGCTTAACGCGCTATACTCTCGCAAGAGTACAATTAGGAAAGAAAAGCTCTAAGACTGGTGAAATCTAACAGGCTAAATTGAGATCTTTGCAATTGACATAGCAGAAAAATTGTTAGGCCTGACGTCCCTTGGTCCTTCAAACCTTACCACTGTTGTAGACACTCAAGCGTTCGGAATTATCCAGGACCTCTGCAATATTTTCGAAACCACAATCTCAGCCTTTACTAGATCTCGGAGCACCGTATTGTTTCTGCGTGAAGAGGAGCCGAGGCAAGACTGGGTGAAACTGTTTAGAGCAAAGAATTGCCGTAGCAGTTGCAACAACAGGAGGACCAACTCAAACTCTAATAGCGGAGAACACGGAGTCTGCAGAGATTTTCCAAACCGAATGTCAATATCAGAATGGTTTAAGAACATATAAGAATAGTTTTGGGGAAAACTCAGTCTACTCTCTTTATCGCTTAACATAAACTAACTTAACCTACTTGTTGAAAATTGTAAAAACTCAGAATACTTCTGCTCTTTTTCTGCTACTAAATTAAAGAAACTGCATACTTTTGCCCACCTTCGTAACAGTCGTAGGTATTCAATTACTTTTTTCGCTCATGCAACATTAAATGTATAATTTTTTCTATACAAATAATATCGATTCACATGGAAATATTAGCAAAGGATTCAAAGAAATATTTCTACCAATGAAAACGAAAGTAAACTTAACACCCATAACAATAGCTAGTAGCTGGTGAAGATGTCTCACGAAGCATATGCAGAATAAAGTCATACAAAAATACAAATAAAGTCGTTGGTGAAAGCAATCTGTGATTTTACTTATATAAATACTCGTAGTAGCGCTTGCATTGGATACACCAAGTTTTGTGAAAGTTTTCGTGTTACAACCAAATTTCACAATTTATGTGACAGCCAAATGTATGGGTATCACAGCTATGTGTGTGTGTGTTTTGTTACCAAATCCAGAGCAGAATAGTTTTGGCTGCCATGCAGGAAGGAAATGTTCATACTTACATAATCAGGAAGGCAGTTGTAGAGGAAACTCTGAGCAACTTGTACTACGACTAGGCACTAAATTCAACGACTGTACATTTGACATTTGCTGCTCGACTTTAATTGCCAAATATAAATAAGAAAAATTGTTGTTTCAAAAGTCACACCAGCACATGAACTGAAGTTATAGCCATAAGTAAATACAAACTTGCATATGTGCGTCGAAAGTGGCATTTATGTACATAGTCACATTCAAATAGTTTGGAGACTTTTTTTAATGTTTTTTTTCTTTTTGGCTGTCTGTCAATTTAATACCAGAGTACATTCCAGCTTTATTAAACTACTTACTTAAAACTTTGTCTGTCATTAAAAGTGCCAGGGAGGATGGCATTATGCGGAAGAAAAGAGAAATTATGTGGCACAAAATTTTTCGAAAATATATTCAAAAACTTGGCAGGTGTAGTGTAGTCAGTGGCATGATAAATACCAGCAATCAAAAGCAGCTTTTATTTTCACACGCTGCTTGGCAAGAATTTAATTTCAGATCGTCACCAGAACGCAAACAGCTGCTACCACAGCTACTCGACCAAAGAGCAGTTGCGCTGCTGTCCGTCGGGTCTTAGCGCGATTGGGTTATCAGCGACTTAGTTTAGCGAATCTATGTAAATGGTTTCAGATTTTTTTTTTTATCAGAAGCTAAAGCTTTTGACATACAGTGCAACAGTTTGATTTTGCGTGTAACTTTTTTAAATAAACACCAAACCGTATGAAATATCTTGGCATGTTTGTTATGCCTATTAAATAATTTATGTTATTTGAAATGAGAAAATGTAACGATATTTTATATTCGGAAATTAGAGAACTGAGAAGCCTTGCAACTAAATACAGAAATGAGTGCTAATGACATATCAGCAGAGTTGCATTTTGATGCTTGTTGTTCACAAAACAAAAATATAGTATATTCCCAGATCTTGCCGACACGCTGCTTTTTTCTGGTTTTGAGTCCCATTTAAAACAAACGAAATTTTTTGCAGATTTTTAGTGATAGCACGTGCTCAAAAGCAGACTTTAGAATTGAGTATATAATTTCTAAATGATGCTACAAAAAAATATAGAGTTCAAAAATAGTAATGAAGGTGATTTTTAGTAAGACTTCCAGTTCAGTACGTAGCTATTAAGTAGTTTCTCATTTATTTAAATGGAGCACAGGGAAGACGAAACATTATCCATAAATTAAATTTTCACAAACGCAACTGAATTATTTATATTAATTTGAACTTATTTTTTCTTGTTTAAATTATTACGTAATCGTTATTATGTGATTTTTATTTTTTCGAACATGAAACAAATACCGTAACATTGGATATATTATGGTCATCACCGGCAAAATTTTTTTGCAAATCCAATGTGGAGATCCTGCAACGGTATCAATCTAAAACATTACGATCAATGGTTAATGCACCTTGGTTTGTCACTAATGAAGCTATTCACAAGGACCTGGGTATTCCATTTATAAAGTGTGAAATACCAAAATACAGTGCTAGATATCTTACACGCCTATCTAACCACATAAACCCAACTGCTATTTGTTTATTAGATACCACTAACGAAACTATACGGCTTAAGCGCCGCCATATCATAGACTTGCCATTCCTCTAAATTTGAATTCTCTCTAAAAAAAAAAAAAATATATATATATATATATCTATGTTTACATATATATAAATATATATTATTATAGGTATTTATATGTATGTATATGTGAATATATATACATTATGTATATAATATAAAAAAAATAAAAAAAATTGTAATAACTATAATAAAAGGCTGGAAATCTTAAGTTAAAATTAGATAAATAAGAACCCTATTTTAAGTGAGATATTATAATGTACCCTTTAACGAAGCTAAGCAATTTTTAAGTAATTTTGAATTGAATTTACATATACAACAAAAGAATGTATGTAAATATATCAAATTTTATTCATATTTCTCTATGTAGATTTGTGCAAGGCAAACCTACCGCTGTCATTATCTTATAAGATCTAATTTGCTGAATGTCTCATGTAAGATTGATTGCAAGTAAAATATAAGTTAAAAAAAAAATACGATCGGACAAATTTCAAATTTGTAATTTCAATCATAACGATTAAATCATGATTGTTTTAATAAAAAAAAATTCAGTTAAGAAGTATCAACACTCATGTTGATATTTGTTCATTCAGAAAAATTTACAGCAAAATAAATAAAATTAGTCTTAGTTTTTTCCCCTTTTTCAATTATCTCGTATTTTTTCCTGCAATGTCCCTCTAGTTATTTACATAAAAAACCATCAACTTTTTTTTAGACATTTTCATATTTTTTTATTCACCACACTGTCATTTTGTTAGACTTAATTTTGTTTTTAATTTGTTTGGTTTTGAAAACAAAGTACAAAGTCGCGCAACACCGTCATTAAAAAAGAATTTCTAAAGAAAAAAGTCACAACTAATTAAAGTTCGTAAAAAATGCATGGAAAGTAGATTAGTATACTTCAATTAGAGTACATAGCTCACTTCTTGTTGATATTTTTTTTTTAAATAACTCTAATTTACGCTTCAGTTTGGGTACACTCAAAAGCAAAGTATGTAAACATATCATAATATCACAAATTCTCTAGCAGTTTACGTATTATAAGTAGTTGATATATGATAGTTGTTTTATATTTTCTTTCGAATTACTGTTTGTCCGAATTCGTCACACTGTACACCGCTCGAACCCATTCACCTTAAGAAGGTTTAATTTTGCCACATAAAGGTTTTTTTTTAAATTGTATAAATGCCAAGCTAATCTCCACTGGTTTAAAGGTATTACATCTAGAACGGTGTCATGGTTGTCTAGCAGTAGCAGCAACAACCGCCCTTGCTCCCCAAATGATGTGTACACCGTCAGTCATTTCTGGTGGCGAAAAGCAACGCGAAGTTACGCTGTCGAAACTTAAATATTTATTTAAATTAAGTCGCGCTTATATTTTGTTTTAATTAGCAAGAAGCAAGCGAGAGATTATTAAAACTGTGCAGCCTTTGCAACAAAGCACAAAAACTGGCTATTGGCAGGTGAAATATGCAAAGGCAACTAACTGACACCCGACAGTTCTGTTAACGCCAGCTACGCTACAGTAGACGCCATGGAAATTTTGAGTGCACTTTCAAATAGCCAACATTTAGGTGCCGTAAATTGTTTTCGGCGGTGCGTGTGTAAAATACTTAAAAGTGCTAAAATAGCCAAAAAAAAAAAAAATAGTGTGAGTTTGCACAGTCAAAGTCTAAACGCAAAATCTGTGATTCACTGCTAGCTAGTCACATTATTTGCATTCCATTGCAGCGTGTACGGCTGTAACTAGGCTCCAACCAACGATGTTATCTTGACACAACTGGGTCATCTGTGTTGGAGCAGAAATCTGCTGGGAGCAGAAAAAACAAAAAAAAAAACAAAAAGCGAAAATAAAACTGAAATCATAAAAACATAAATTTGCCAAGCGCAACTGAACTCGCTCGCGTTTCGGTCAAGGCCAAATGTAGGCATGCAAATGTATTCAGTTGGCTGTAAATTCAAGCGCCAATGTTCGTACGTGACCAGCACACATATACATACATACATACATACACACATTCGTGTGTGTGGGTGTGCGCTTGCTACATTTAAGCAAGGTTATATGCAGCCACATGCGTGATTACGTGACACAATCGCAGTGTTGCTTTTTCAACTCGGCTATCACCACCGCCACCGTGACCATCACCGCCACCACCACCATCATCTTCAACGGCGCGACTGCTGAATGCAAATTAATAAATTTAAGGGATAATGCGATACTGACACGCCGACTGTTGGCTGTTACTCGTAAATATTCCCAACGCCCATACTGCGAGCGCATTGGCGATATAAAAACGCTCGCCCCTTGCGTGAGTGCGTGTGTGCTCACCCAGCTGCCATGCGATTGCCAAATGTATTTTAAATATTTCTTGATTTATAAAAAAAAAAAAATGTGTATGAATGTCTGGGTGTGCGTGTTAGCAGGTAAAATTGTTGCACTTGCATTTGAAATGCAATTTTCGTGTTTGCTCTTTTTGCCAGCGGTACTTTAGCTAAATTAATTTGAAGTGTATTCCACTCAAATGTCGAGGGTCACTTAAATGCATGATATGCTGGAGTTTGTAATGTAAGCTCTCATGGTCTTAATTCAAGCAAATGAAAGCCAACACATAATTGCCAGTTCTTTTTTTACTTCAGCTTCTATTGCGCTAAGTGTTTTTGCTTGATTTCGCTTTCAGTTGTTGGATCCTTTGCCAACGTTCAGTTAAAAAATCTACAGTGAGTGTAGGGTAGAGCATCAAATACATTACACAAAGTGTACTTTCCGAAAAATGAAATTACACGCAGCGGATTTAAAAATAATTTATTATACCTACTTCAAGGCCTACCGCAATGACTTTTTTAGAAAATTAGACAGTTAACATTCAGTATTGATTTTAAAATTATATTATCAAGTTTTATCCAAGAAATCGGCACTCAGCTTACAATGACATCCGTTTCATTGCCGTGATATTCGTTTTTTTTTAGCATTTTCTAAAAAACGCTCTAGTAATTTTTTTCGGTAATTTTTCAATTCATCAATCAGCCTTATTCTAAGTTCCGGCCGTAATTTTTTCATTCGCCCGAAAGACATTGCATTTCGAAACAACTGGTGAAATTCGCAAATAGAAATTACAACTCGGTATTATGTTACCAAAGTGTAAAATTGAGAAAAGCCGAAAACAACAGTTACAACTTTAAAGTGCCGCTGGTTTCAATCAATTACAATAAAATGGCACATTTAGGTCACATGGCCAACATTGCATTGCGACTTTTGTGTAAGGAAAGAGACAATCCAGATCAGCGGTTAACTCGGAAATGCTGGAGAGACAGTGACATTCTCTTGGAGCTACCTGCAGCTTTATAAGTGTAATGAAAAGGGTTTGTGCATTTTTGTAAAAAAAAAAAATAATAAATTTATTGGTTTAAACGATATTACAGACCAATACATTACAAACCTCAAGATAGAATTTGGCATTCTGCTAATCGTTAAACTTAACGTTTCCTTGCGTTTTTTCGCGGAGGATAGCCATTATGTTGGTAAAGGCTTTGAAGTTAGTCTCGCGCAATTCAGTTTCCATGCCAGCTGCTTCAACTACTCTGCCACATTCTCGCAAATTCCCCCCAACAAAACACCTTGCACTGTCTGTTTTTTTATATTCTACTTAAAAGACTAGTGCTATGGTTCTTACTTATCGTTTTACTTCTAGAATAAAAGTAAATTCCGTAGTTTTTTTTCTTATGTAAGTTTATATATAAAACTTTTACTTATATTTTGAATCTGTTTGTTTACCTCTCAAATTTAAGTGAAAAAATACAGTGAAAATGGCTACTCTTTTCGTCTGAAACTAATCTTGCCGATTAGCAGAAGATATGTTCGAAACCGAAAAATTATTTCTGAAAACTGTCATTGAAAAATTCGCTATGAAGGAAATGTTCTACAACCATGTGTAATATACAAATCGATTTCTTGATTCATTGTGAATCAAATTTGAAAAGAATTTTTTTTTTGAACGTTTTACGCAAAATTAAAAAAAACCGTTATTTTTGATTTTCATTTTATAAATCTAAAATAACAATTATTTTTAGGCTTTTATTTTAAAAATCATAAGTAACAGTTATTTCTGATTTTTATTTTGTAAATCATAAATAAGCATTATTTTTTGATTTATAAAATCAAATTTTTATTTATTTTATAAATCAAAAAATAACAGTTATTGAAGACCCAGTTTTAAAAAGTCATCAAGATAAATCACCCGCTAACTTTTATTTTTTAAGCCATCCGTAATTTTTCGCAGAAAATAAGTTGTTGGAAAACCAAAGAATTGATTTATTATTGATCAGCTGAACAATAATAATCCAACAAATGACACATTCACACATGTATGGGTTTCTAATTTTAATATTTATTTATTTTCTATTTAATATTATTAACAAATTTTTTTGAAGATTTTCGGATGGCAGGTCAGTTAAAATCAACTTTAGTGCATAAAACCCACTTTCTACAGTCACTTGGGTAGCAGGCACGCTGTGCACAACCTTAGACAGTTGGTATAGATGAGGGAGAGTGTATATTTTCTCTTTCCCAATGATCCATCAAATTGGTTACTATACCAATTGACTTGGGTTTACTTCTTAACAACTTATTTTCTGCGAAAAATTACAAAATACCTTTGTAGGTATGATTTAAAAAATTATGATCAGCGGCTGATTTATATTGATGAATTTTATAAATAAAAGTCCTAAATTTATAAAATAAAAATCCAAAATAACTGTTATTTAATGAGAAATGAAATAAAAGTCGCAAGGAGCCGTTTTAATAATAAAAATTGTAATTTTTACGGTCCTTGGTGAAAAGTGAAATATTTCGGGCGAAAGGTAAACTCCGGATCAGGCTGATTAAGTTTCCTTATAAAATCCTACAAAAATTTACATAAACGATGGCTTTTACCGATTCTTCTTTCTAAATTCTTAGTAAAAATGTATTTTCTTTCTCTTCTAATTTTTTGGTACATTAACCCCTTCCCATTCTTCAAGTTAATCGCATCAATTTTCGCTTCAGCGTAAAAAAGACAGCCAAATTTTTGCAAAAAACCATTACATGCAGAAGTGACAAAACCCTTTTTATTAATATTATTATGGCATTACTTAAATGTTCATCTTCTCTTAGAAATAACATTGAGACTGTTGCTAAAATTGCATTCAAAAACTCAATATTTTAAAAATGTTACCATTCCGATGCGTTAATATAAACCTGAAGATTTGAAGAAATCTGCAATTAAAGTTTTTTTTCGAGAAATTGCGTCGCTTAAAAAATATCGACAGATTCTACATTCGGGATATTAATATTTTCATTAAAAAGTAGACTCGATTTCAATAAATAAAAATACCAACAATCAAAGTTTGAGGTAAAATATTCAGATACAAATCGCGTCCATTAAAAATAGTGGGCAGCATTGGTACAAGCTCACTAATTCTGATAAAAATAAATTGTTCAACTTGAATTAAATTGACTTTTTTTTTTGACTAGGGTAATATTTTCCCCAATGTTCTTTTCCATCCCATCAACCATCTGCTTCGCTGAAATTTTGTATACCAAACGTTCCATCTTAAGCGTACCAGGGATGTATTTAAAATTCTATTGAACTGATTAAACCAGCTTAAAATCTTCTTTTAAATTAATTGTATCAAATTGGAGGTAGTACTCCTCAAAATCCAGCTTGGCGGCCGATATATGGCGTTATATGTGTATGAGTTTAAGACACAAGCCATACTAATAAATTCTTATTAAAATTATAAAATTATACTAATTAAGCTTAAGACTAGATAATACTAAAGTTTTTGTCATCATCGAAGAATGAAAACAAACTAGAGTGAGTTGGATCAAGCTGAATCGTAATCGTTTAGCTCAAAATAATATATAAAACCGAGTATATTGGGTTTCTTAGTTTGCTGATAACGAGTCTGGAAAAAATTATTTATAATTATTTTATCAAACGTAGTATTTTGAAGTTTTCTGTATCGCTACAGGGGAACCTGTACAAAATTCGTGTCGAAAAAATTTTGAAGTATCTCAGCTTACACTGTTTTTGTTAATTCATTTGTTTTTTTTTTTTTTGTTTTGGAATTTGTTAGCTACATCGTTTGCTTTCATTTAGTGATATTTGAAATTTAGTTGCATCTACTTTTAAGTCTCATATAAAAAGCCATATTAGGATAACTAAAGTATTTTATAAAGTATATTTAGACAAGAATTTTAAATGATCAATCATTTAAATCTAGAGACACAGAATCAAATTAAATTTTTAAAGTCATTCAAATATTCTCACATATTACAAACGTTTTTTGTAATTACTATCATGCACACTTTTTACTTCATTATTCAATTATAATAATAATTTGGCGCTTGCATCACACAGCTCGAAATTTGGCCGAACTCCTCCAATATTATGTGGTGTGCGGCTTGGTGTTGTGACACAAATTGAGAAAGCCAGAAGAAATTTGTGAGAAATTCTTCTTTTATGGTAGAAATACTTTCGGAGGAATTGCACTACACAGGCGAAATGCGTGTGGAAAAGTATTCAAGGCATATTTAGTCTTTCCACACAGTTTCGTGCCTAAATGTGGAAAAAAACAAAAATTATTTTAGCTATTCGTTCCCAGATTACGGATTTCAAATCAGAACAACTTACATTTATATCAAGCCTACTGTTTTTCCCACCCGAAAGGTTCGAGGGTTCTACCACCATAAGGTGAATTTCCAGGCAATATGTTAAGGTTGAAGTCGCATTCTAATTAAAATTCTTTAAGAAATATGTTTTGCCATTGACACAATTGCATTCAATGTCGTGTTTTTGATTTTCTTAAAAAGTTGAAAAAAGGCCAATACGTACATATGAAAATGTTCAAAATTTTAAATTACTTAAAGTGAATTTAAGTTAATATTAAGTAATTTCGCCTTGTTTGATCTGTCAACAAATTAAGACGAGATGAGGTATTTTATTATAAATGAGGAACCAAATCGAAAACCATTAATCGAAACACGTGTTCTCCCATAATTGAAGTGGGCGATGATTTTTGAAACTTGCTTTCGTGATATAAAATATAAAAAGGATATTATCACAATAAAATTGAAATGTATCAAAAATGGGAGTACATGTCTCACATTTTTCCCTTAATCAAAGAACTAAAGAACTCTATGGCTACATAAATTTGGAATGGCAAGTGTGAACGCACTTGGTTTATGTGAAGTAATTTGGACGAAAATAAGTAATTTAAATTGTAGTGTGTCCGAGCTTTTAAATTCGTGTGATTCTTTTTGAAATGAGTTATATTTTTCAAATTCCAATGTAGTTGAAAATTTAGTAAATATGAAATTTAAAAAAACTGTAATATATATGAAACTTTTTTTACGACAAACCATTATCTTACTTTGCGAGCATACGAAGTCCTGACCTTCATTAAGACGAAAAAGCTCTTCAAATCAGGGGCCGCAGCGATTACAATATTTATGACAGAAAATTATGATTTGATTTTTATTTTTTAGATCACATTTGATCGACATTTTGTAATTTTTTTCTTTTTTTTTTTAATTGTTCGATTATAATAAATACGAAAAAAAGTGTATCGTTGATGAAAATAATAGCAGCAATAGAAACAAATTTATGCACAGAGCGAAAATACCACCTAAAATGCTCTATAAATCAGAACAAAATCGCGCGGATTTCGCTATGATATTTGTTTCGAAAAAGAAGCCCTTTTTTCCAACTGGGTATGTCTAGTAGTATCTAATAGATAACCTGGAAAGTTAAGTTGAAGACCTTTTCAATAAAATTAAGAAAGGAATCTCGATTTCATTACAATCTCCTCTTAATTTTATTGAGCCGAAAATCGTACCACTTCAAAATTATTGGCACCTAATTTTTTTTAAGTAGATTATAGATTATTAAAATATAAATTTTAAATATTTATTTATTGTTATAAAAGGTTTTCCATATTTTTATACACGATATAAAAACGATTGAAATACGTATTGAAAACCAATTGGAAACTTCTGGAACAATAATATTTATTGTCAAATCAAAAATTTTAATTTTGAAAATACAAAAATCCAAAGAACAATATTCATAATATTAAAATAAAAACAATATAAAGTAGATTAATCACAAAGTACAGATGTTTATTAAGACGTTAAAAGCATGAATTAAAAAGGGCTCTTTTAAAAATGAAAAGTTGTCATTATTGAAAAATTCGATAATTTTCTAGAAAAAATTAAAAGATTTCTTTATTACATTCCTTTGTATAATCTTTAACATAAAATGAAAGAGATTTCTTTTTACAATTGCAAAATTTTGGACAACATTCCATAGAAATTAATAGACAAGGTACTATTTCCAGCCGTTTGCTCTTTCGATGTATTTGAGAAGAAATTCAAACCAATATTACAAGGATTTGCAGGTAAAAAATTTCATCGATTTTGTTCCCTTTTTAGCTCTGTGTATTCGTAATATGATCGGATCGGAATGTAAATCCAAGCTGGCAATTCTTTTGGAACGCAAATAAAAAAAACCTATAAAATAACGATGAAATGTGACCGAAAAAATTAAAATTTAAAACTAAATGATCAAACTTAATTGAAAAAATAAAATCGATAAAATTTGATAGGAAAAATTTACATTCAAGAAAAATTATTTTACGTCAACAAAAAAATAAAAATTGCAAAATAAGGATTATGTAATGATTAAAAACAAATATACTGAAAAAAAAAATAAGATGAGATTTAAATTGGATAGTTTAAAAATTGTATCCTTTAAATGGTGTTGCCAAACACATCAATAGAGTCCCTAACATATTTTTTCGTTTAAAAAGATTAAGAATCCTATGTATGTTAACTAATAGAAATATACGCTAGCTAAGGATGGGTTTATAATAAAAATTGTAATCTTAAGTTACAAGCTCTTGTAAACAGCGTCGCACTAAAAAATTTCAGATGGTTGATTTCATTTGTATTTTTTTTTACAGAAAACAAAATTTTTTACTTTACATCTTATTGTGTTATTTGTTTAGCTTCGGTCGAATGAAAAAGAGTGATTTTTTAGCTATTTTCTTTTTGGGAACACTGGTTTTGACAGCTCACGCACGTCTCATGTCTTGTGTCGCTTGCGCACATCTTCAGTCTTACAAACGAGCAACGCTTGGAAATTATTGAACTTTATTATCAAAATGCGTACTATTTTAAGAATGTTTATCGCGCTCTTTATGGTGAATTTAATCGACCTATTGCGATGAGATGGCTATTCGGGATAATGTGACTAAATTTCGCACCAAATTTACATTTTGGACTTAAAATAGTAAATTAGGAAATTTTATAATATAAATAATTAAAAATTCCAATTAAGATATTTCTGAGAGTTAAAATCACAACTTTAATATACATATATAGATGAATACAAAAGAGTTATTTTTAACATATATTTATACCAATTTCGAACGTCATACTATATTATATACATACATATAAATCTAATAAACTGTTATGGATTTATGAATCTTAGGGTTTTTTTATGAAACTATATAAATTTATTAATTAACTAAATATTTATATACATATATATATATATTAATTATAACTTGGTATATCTCTAAATTATATATATAAAAAAAAAAAATCTAAAATAATTAAAGGTAAAATTAATTATAATATATTATAACTGAGATTATAATATATTATGAAATTTATTTTTGAGTTTATTGTTATTTAAAATATTTATTAATTAATATTTAATTAATATAGAAATAATATTCCATTTTTTTATTTAATATATAAAAATGAAATTTATTTTTTAAAATTATTTTTATTTAAAATATTTATTAGTTAATATTTAATTAATATAAAAATCATATTTTATTTTTATTTAATTTATAAAAATAAAATTATTTATAAAATTTAAATATTTAAATTTTATTTAGTGCATCTAAAAATTTATAAAAATTTTTTTTTATAGTGATAAAAGTTTAATAATATAAAATGTATTCCATCTTTTTGAAAAAATATATTAAAATAAAAATTTTAAATATAATTGAAAATTAATTTATTAAATTTAATTTAATTAAAATAATAGGGTATTTTATATTGGGAATTTAATAAATTAATAATTATATTGTAACTAATATTTATTTTTGTTAATTTGTATGTAAGTAATTAATTTTACCTTTAATTATTTTAGAATTGTAGTATAAATTAATTTAATTTTTAGTAAATTTGTTTATACATATCTATTTTATCCAAGATGTTAATTTTAAAGTTAAATAATAGTGTGTGAACTGAGGAAAATATCACAGCTGTATCGGCCAGTGTTAGTGATGACCTTGAATTATCAATTTGGCGTCGTTTGTACCAATTGCGTATTTGTTACTCCAGTGAGTGGAAAATTCAATTCATTATGCAGCAGGTGCACAGTGCCATATTTCTGGTCCGAAATTCTTCAAAGATAATGCGAATTGCAACGTTACTGTGAATGGTGAGCGCTACCGTGCGAGGACAAGAGACTTCTTTTTGCCCAAAATGGAAGATGGATGACATGTGGTTTCAGCAAGACGGTGCCACATGACACACAACACGTGAAACAATTGACCTATTAAGAGGCGAGTTCCGTAAACAGTTTGGAGTCTGTCAATTGACCGCCTAAATCGTGCGATTTAACACATCTACACTATTTTTTGCGGGCTCTTCTATTGTTCATGTATACAGTGACAATTCTGCTTCGATTGACGCGATGAAAGCCAACATTAAAGCATTTACTCGTGAGATACCGGTCGAAATGTTGGAAAGAGCATGAAAAAGTTAGACTAAGCAGATGGATCATTTGAGGCGCAACATTTGCGGCCAACATTTGCATGCAATAATATTCAAACATTAAATTATATCGACGTTGCATGCATTTTTCTGAATTTTATTTATTTAGAATTTCAGATTGCTCTTTAAATAAAAAACCCCCCCTTATAAGACAGCGGTGTGTCTGGGCGTATGAGTAACCTGTTAAAAGGTTTAGTATGAAAAAAATGCAAATTTTCACAAAAATGAACCGTATACTCTTTCAAATGCTCACCATTTAGTATATTTTATTGAAATGCTGCGTTCCCGTTAATTTTTTAATGACATAAATAAATTTAATACGAAAAAAATGCAATATAAAATTGCACTCAGTAAGAAATTTTAAATTGAAATTGAACCTAGAAAAATTACAACCACCACTGAATTCAGCAAGCGTGCCACCTCGCCTACCTAATGTATTTACATGCACACCTTCTGCAATAAGTCAACACAATTTCAAAATACTAAAACTCATTTCATCACCATTAATGGCACATTTTCACCTTTTGCTTTCCGGAAAAATTACCCGCGGTGTACAAAAAAAAAAAAAACACAAATTCACATAGTTAAAAACATGCCTAGTAAATATTTGCTACCACTTCTTTGCGCATACACATATCACAAATGTAAATAAAATACATACACGCCCATAGTATACACATTTCATAACTTTCACCGTTTAGTTGCTCAATTGTCTGTTTTACACAATTTACCTGGCAAAGCAATCAATTTTTTACTCGAATTTCTTCGCTCAGTCATCGTTTCCTTCATTATTTTGTTGTGCATTTTTCTTTTTTCTTACTGCCTTAGCTCCTTTTTCCTTTGAAACCTTTCTGACCGCTGTATGCAATAGTTACACTTCTACATTCGAGCGTGTTTTTTTTTGAAATACAGCAACAATGAAAAGCAACAATACTACTGAAATTTACACAAAACAAAAAAAAAACGAAAACGCCTCAATGTACACAAACGTTTGGAATTGTTACTTTTTTGGCACACATATAACGGAAAAAATGCATTGAAAAAAAAGCTGCCGCAAAATTTTTTTTGCTGTCCATAGGCCGTAAAAGGTGCATTCAACCCTAAAAAGGTGGCGAAAAGGTTGAAAAGCAATATCCATAAAGTATTGGCAGAAGTTAAAACTCAAACATACACACACACATACTTTTTTAACGTTTAAAATACTTACCAACAGATATCTACATTTATATAATGTAAAAAACTTGTCTTCGGTTTTTCACTTCTTACACGAACAACAAAAGTGAATACTTGAATGGCAAATTGAGAAATATAAAGGCGAATGAAGTGAGCAGCGATATGCGGAAAAATAAAATAAATTGCCTGTCTGCCACAATTACCTTCAAATCCACACATGAACCGCTAGATATGTAGATGATGTATACCCAGCAGTTAAATTTAGTAGGTCTTATCTTAGTTCTTACTACGAGTATCAGCCTGCTAAAATTAACACAACGGATTTGTCTTCTACTTTCTTTGGATTTTAGCACTCGGTATTTTTTTCATGCCGCTCGTACTTTTTATTTTGTTAGTACTGCCGTTGCCTTGACATTTGCCAATATGCGTTCCAAATTGCAGGGGTTTTGGCTTAAGTCTGTACAGTCAATGACGATTTTTTGTTTCTAATTTTTTGCATTAATTGCACTCCATACCAAAAAATAACACTCCCCCTAAGTTAACACGTTTTCTTATACATTTACTACTCTAAAAGGTGAATAAAGGCAGACAACTCTAAAATCTGTAGCGCACATGTATGGTAAACTTTGATGGATTTTCTTAATATTGCCAATCCCCCATTTTGGGCAAATATGTAGGTTAGTTTACGAATTATCCAAAATGCTTATAGTTTTCTTGTCGCACAAAATGTGACAGTTGACTTATCGATTACACCAAAATAATGTTGAATAAACTTAAACAGAGAGTAAATACTAATTACTAGCCATTCCTTGACCATAAAATCGATATGTGTTTATTACACTTATGGGAAGCTTTTTACCCAAACCGAGATTTCAAATATGTATTTTGTACGAAAAAATTTAAGGGCAGTGAATTGGTTATACCTTCATATCATGAAACCCAATTTTGTATTGCGTTTATACAATTGAGATCCACTGTATGTGCATGGGTACTTCTGCAGGCTGGTCTTTTACAAAAGCAAAATGTGAACTCTGTTTTCTTGTACTTGTTGATGCTCACCTTGTAACAACCCTCGGATCGTCCATGTCCTTTTCGATTATCTGGCACCTCAACTTTAGAACATTCAGCTGGTTATGGATCAAACGGAGAAAGATATTGATCCGCTAGTCTTGAAAGTAAAGAGGAGAACGCGAGAGAGCTCATCTCCTTGTTCTTACATTGCACTCAAAAGTAATCGATTTTGTTCAAAAGTAGTTTCGTAACAGAGTCGTTGGACTCGATTGAAATTATTTTATTTTTCATATTTTATTTTAATGTTAATCCAAAGTTCAATGAACAGTTAAAACAATACGTAATGCGCTATAGCTAATTTTACGCAATTCTAAGGCAAAAAATAATGACAAACACATCAAACCAAATGACTACATATTTTATTTTTGTAAACATTAACCCGAAAACTAATAGTAGAGATTTAGTCACATTTCAAACAATTTTTAGTAAGCAAAGTAATAAATGCTCAATAAAAACACGCGTACACCTAAGTGCGCGAGCCAGTAGAAAATCCTCTGTGTCAATTCTACAAAAAGAAAAGATATAGTTTACTATGGGAGAGAGTTTTATAAGACATCTTTTTATTTTTTTTAGTATAAATTAGTAAAAATAGTAGTATAAATAAGTAAAAAGAGTAGCAGAATTATTAAAAGAAGTAGAAGTAATAAGTACTAATATTAGTAAAAAAAGTAGTAGAAATTATTAAAAACAAGAAGCAGAAATTAGAAAAAGAAGTAGAAGTAATTAATAGTAGCATTAATAGCATTAGTAAAAATAGTTGTAGCAATTAGCAAAAATAATACTAGTAATTAGTACTAGCGTTAGTGAAAATATTAATATATGTAGTAGAAATTAGTAAAAATAGTAGTAGAGATTAGTAAAAACAGAAGTAATATTTAAAGGTAGAGTTAGTGGAAATAGTAGTAGTAATCACTCGTAGCATTAGTACAAATAGTAGTAAGTAGCTGTAATAGCAACAGTAGGCGTAGTGTTCCTAGCAGTAATTAGTAGTTGTAGTAGTAATAGTTACTAGTAGTAGTATTAGAGTAGTAATTATTAGTAGTGGTAGAGGATGTAGACCTAATAGTAGTACTGGTAATTACATAGGAGTTGTATTGGTACTAACTCGAAGTGATGGTAGTAGTAATTAATAATAGTAGTAGTAGTTGTAGTGGTAAACCAGTCCCAAAAGGTGAAAGGTTGTGAAATGGTCCCGAAATATCTAGTTCCGAACTAGTGCCGAAATGTCCTAGGCTACACATATACATAGATGCATAAACATACATACACACGCATTGATATATCGGTATGTCAGTATGTATGTTTGTTATTTATCATAAAAGCGTCATGTCGTGACTTCGTGACGCAATTCTGACGCGACTTTTGTGGCGTGATTCTGGCGCGACTTGCGTGACGCGATATAAAAAATCAAAGCCGCTAAGAAAAGTTTACTTCAAAAAATTTGGCATAAAGGAGAAAAGTGATAGCATACTTTCTTAAACGAAATATACCATGCAATAAGTTAAACCATGTAGAGAAAAACGCATGGGCAAAGCGGAGTTCTGAATACGCTACATATTAAGTGAAAGAATTTCTAGAAAAATATAGAGAATGGCATGCAAAATTTTAAAAGATATCATTCAGATAATTTTCCTGAAAATGTTGCTTAGTTTAGTGACGATCAAGGCGCTCACTTTCATTAAGAGGTTATAGCAATAGAAAGTCGCTTTCAAGGAAAAAAAAATCGGATCGAAATGAGACAGTTTATTGAATAATGTTTTAAGTATTTTCTGCAATCACTTATAATTATGTGCGTATACATGTATATATATCCTTCAGGTTTTTCCAAAGTTTTCAATGAAACCAAGCATTTTCATTGCAGTTTCATTTTTTTTTTACTTTACTTCTTTGAAGAAAATGCCATAATTTCATAGCAATTGAGTTGGTTCTGAAGAATCATACACTATTTTTTTCAAAATAGAACGTTCTTGGCAAAAAAAGACTTAAATGTTAATAATTTTTTGTGAAATTTTAGGAAAAAGAGCTACCATAATTGAAAATTGAAAAAAAAGAGTAAGCTTCAGATTGGTAGCAAATTTTTTTTCACAGATTCAAAATATTTTCGCGAAAGTCATTATTGATCTAAAAAGCACCAACGTTTTTCTTTTAGAAGATATATTAAAATCTAAAATAGCTAAAAACCTAAAAAGAAAGAAAGTTTGTTTTGTAGGCGAGAACGTCCTAAATTGGTTTTTTATGAATAAGTTGAGAGTTTGAGTGAGTTTGGAAATTTGGAAATTTGGAAACACATTTTGTGTACCACTCGACCAGATCTGCGACCTCTACTAGGTCACTTGGAAAGTTCGGGCATTTTTTTTGTTTTGTAGCACTGTGTAATTGCTACTACTAGAACTGCTAATTGCTAGTACTATCACTAAAAGTACTAATTACTACTTCTAACTAATATGACCACTACAGCTGCTACTATTATCACTGCGACAGCTAAAGCTACTACTGTAATTTTTACCAATGCTACTACGCATTGCTACTACTATTTTTACTAATTTGTGCTACTATTTTTGCTATTACCACTACTAATTACTACTACTATTTTTAGTAATGGCTACCAATTATTATTAATACATTTACTAACGGTACTAATATTATTGTTACTAATTTCTCCTACTATTTTTACTAACGCTACTACGAATTACTACTCTAGTACTACTAATTTTTACTACTATTTTTGCTAATGCTGCTACTAATTACTATTTTCAATAATTTCTATTTATATTTTTAATAACGTTACTACGAATTACTGATACTATTTTTACTAATTTTTACCGCTAGTTTCGCTATTGGTACTACTAATTACCAATTACTACTACTATTTTTACTAATGCTACTACTATGTACTACTAACTTCTATTATTACAATTCCTAGCTGCTAATAAATACAACCTATGATACTCCTCTATATAATCCTCTAATTTATACTCTCTGTCACGATTGTTTATTTTTTAATAATTAAGAATTAAAAACCAAACCTAAAAAATACTTCAAAGTGAGTGCTTAAGCGACAGTCCTTGGTCCAGTCATGGGCCTCACTCTCGTGGGAACGATGAATTAAAAGTAATCACCATTCGTGAAATTATTTACTTTCCTTTTGTTACGGATAAAAGTTAGGTTGCAATAAAAACTTTAGTTAAAAAATAATATTATTGATTAAAAATACGCACAAGTTACGAAATTAATCTAAAAGGTTCTCGAAAATTCACGCTTGTATTGTGTGAAGTGAAATTAAAAATGGAATTTTTCGAAGCTAAGCACCCAATACGCTTGCATAAATGTTCACTTTGCACAAAACGAAACACTGTACTTGCATTTAATTATGTACTTTGAGCAATTTCACATGCCTCGCCGCCGATTATATGAATTCTGCAAATTCTTAATTTTGAAAATGAATGCCACTGTGCCACACAAACTTTCGAGTTGATATGTTAAACTAGAATTTTGTTTGACCACTTTGACATTTCACTGCAGGGTATAAATTCGTACAATGATTAACTCACGCCAAACATACATCCCCGCATACAAGTCACAAGTCGATAGCGAAGTTCATATGTACTTCTATTTTCGATTGGAATTTAACATTTACATAAGTGTCTGCGAAAACATTACCAGTAATTTTTGTGTATGTTTGCATAGCATATCCTCCCCTCTCCTCTCCATCCCACACCACAGACCACTGCTATGGATTCCTGTGCGTGTTGCCTGCGTCTTGCATAAATCGGATTTCTTGGGCCTAAGCACACAATTGCCGGATTTGCAGTGTGAAAATTGTGTAATTCTGTAATTCATGTCGATTTCAGTATAGAAGCGAAACCAATTTTCGTTTTATTCGAATACAAATGTTTGCCATATGAAAAATATATTAGTCATATTTTGGCAATAAGGCAAAGATTGTTTGGGGATTTGTGACATAAAATTGATTTGGGTTCAGGCATTTGCAATGTTGAACATTTCAATTTGGGGCGAGGAAAAAAGTGGTGGGTTAAGAGAGGAAAAATGCTTCTTTGTTTACGTAGAAATTTGCGGTATTATGGTGTTTGTCCAAACTTCGGAATACTGATCAAATTAATTTGATTGTAGGTATATTTGTTGATAAATAAAAAATAAATAAAACTAATGCGATTTCAATATAAACCAATATGTGTTGTGAACAAGTCCATATCAGTCATATCGAATTCGTTGAATCAACAGAGCTCTTATGTAAATATAGTCAACTAAATTTAATGGCTTCAAAAGAATGTTTGGTGTGGTAATTTGTATTGTCCTCAAAAAGTAGCTAGGTAATTTGTATCCAAGCGCTTTCGTTAAATATATCCATAATATATATATAAGTGTGAAATCAGTTTGTTTGTGTCATTAATTATATGTTTAAAAAACAGTATTGCATGTTTAAAAAACAAATTTCATTATACTATACTTAACTGTTGTAGTTTGGGGAATTTGAGCGCCACTCCAATTATCTTCAGGACACTCTCCTCTTCTAAGACTGAAAGTTACATGATTGCATTTTTGAGGATTAACTATAAGTTTCCATTTATTTAGCCATTTCCCTATTTCTCAGAGCTCTTTCTGCACACAGTGGGAGGCTTCTTTTGGGATATAACATGTTGGCAATGTTTACATAAAGCCAAGACAACTAAATGAGCAGTGAATATTGCGTACAGGACTGGGCCCAGAACATTGCCTTGCAGTACACCGGCGTTTATAGAATAAATGTCAGTAGTGCGATTCACTAACTTTAAACGGTGCGACAATCGCAATTTTGACGACAATATTTGTCGTTTGCACTAACGAATGTGCGATTCACTAACTTATTCTTAACGACACTTAACAGCTGTATCGTTGTATTTATTCAAAAGTGGTACCTCTGTCAAACTCAATGTCAAAATAAGTGAAAAGCACAAAGAGGAAGAGAGAAAAAACAAACGAATGCCTGCTGCCAAATATAAATTTCAGCGTTTTTATTACATTTTATTAAAGTGAAATAAGATACTAGTTTATCTCCTCTAAGTGATTTTATAGAATAGTCATCAGCTCGACTCCAAGGAATATCCAGAATCACTGCAAATATGCCATGGGTTTCGTTTTCAAAACTCACGTTGTGCTCCAGTGTATTTAGAATTTACATAGTATATTTACATTTTTTTAATTAGAATCATTTATTTTTTATAGTGATAGGTTCTAGCGGCTTTAATATTATTCGTAACTGGTTGCTATCAACGACCCGTAAGTGAGCAATGGGGAATATCCATGAGCCAGTCAATCATCCGTAAGCCGACATTCATCGGGTAACGGATTCATTGTTTCACTATGTCTCCTCATTATTAAAAATAAACTACAGCTCTGTTTTTATATTTGGCACCTTGATAAATGCTTGCTTTTACCATTTGCACGTTAATTGAATTGGTAGATGTGGCGGTTGACATAAGCCCCTCATGTTTCTTTGGTGGCAAAATTGATATATGAGTAAAATCGAAAATTGAAACAAACATTTCTTTGGCAGCTTGGGTCATAGGAAACCTCGCTTTCTGTTGCATTCAAATGAAAGGGATTGTCCACATCACGAAGCAAACTTCGTTCCACTGTTGGAGCGCTTACTTCTTCGTCACTCCATTATAAATCATATGCCAAATATTTAAGCGACATTATTTAATGTTCCTGTTTTAATTTTAACAAAAGTTGAAATCACGAATTTTTCTTTTCTCGATTGAGTTAACAACATCAAATTTGTTGTCGTTTAGTTTTCGATAATCGACTAACTAACGACAACAGCTGGTTCGGTGAATGCGAAAATCGTTAAAAAATGGCTGCTGAATAGCAACATCGTTAAAGTTTTAGTTAAGATGAGTTAACCAAACGAATATCGTTAAAATAAGTTAGTGAATCGTACTACAGATGTAATATCTTGATTTAAAACATAAATTTTTCGGTTACTTAGATATAATCCTAGTAATAAGAAGTAAGGAGCTAGAAGTATTTTTTTTGTTTAATTTTGTACAATATTCCCTGGTGCCAGACTCGATCGAATGCTTGCTGTATATAAAAAAAGCCGCTGCGGAATATTTTTAATTTTCCTGTGCTTCTGCAATATCATTGATAACTCGATGGCACTACCTTCTAGTTGCATAACCTCTTCTAAACCCAAACTGATGTTCCGGTATTATATCAAACTGCTGCAGAACTGGTAACTTGTTCTGTCACCATCTCCAACGTTATAAATCTAAAATCCCAGGGGTATTACCTTGGTGTGTGAGAAATGATGAACTTAATAAAAATCTAAATATGCCATATATTAAAGAAGAGATATTCAAAGCAAGCAAAAAATATGCCAATAGACTGAACAGCCACTCTAATACCTTAGCTATAAATCTCTTAGGTAATAATTAAACTACCCGAAGATTAAACATTATTGTCGTAGAGAAAGAAGGCAAATAAATGCAAACACAAAAAAAATATATTATTCATAAATTAAATGAGAAGAGAAATAATTTTTCTGGTTACATGAGCAAATGCAATGAATAACTAAATATAGTCTGCCGGGACTTTATTTTGTATTGAGTGGCATACCTATTTTTTTATTATTTTTTTTTAAGAATATGTAAACTTCAGTGCAATTTTTTTTTACTAGGAGCTATAAAATTCTTTATAATTTCTGAGTCAAAGCCAGTTGATTTATTTGGAAAGTATTTAAAAAAAAGCAACAAAAGTCAAAGTGGAAGAAATTATAGGAACTAAATTGGAGATCGCCACATCTCCACATATGATTTCTTTCTTGGATCCACCCGGGTTTGAACTCGGTATAACAAATTACTCCGGATATTTGGTAGTTTTTAATAAAAATTGCTTTATCATCACAAAACTATTTCCTTCTACCCAACATGCACGCGGTCCGCATGGCATGCAATATTTCTCGTTTTTCTTAGTACCGAGTCGTAAGATTTGCGGATGAAGACCTAAAACTGAGAAGCAGAGAAAACAGAGAAAATTTAATATTAGACTAGTAATATACGCCATTTTATACGTCATTTGTTGCCACAGATTTTATAAAGAGAAAATAATTTGCAATGTACAACTTTAATTGCAACACTTAAAAATTAAATAGACTGAGATTTGTAGAGCCATTGATTTATGGAACAAGTTTCACATGTCTTATGATATTAGTGAAGACTAGAGTAAGTGAAGAAAACTTATTTACTTTCAAAACTATTTTTTTGAACTTTAAACCTATTCAAAAAGTACCGTCTTTTTTGACTGCAAACGATATTTTAATTAAAATACGATCAGTTAAATCAGTTATATTTTCGAAATCAATTTTTTTGTTAAATGCTAATTTAGTAAACTGGATGTACTTTAGAAGCTCACAATAATCACATTGTGATACAAAATTTAAGTTTATATGTATATCCGCATTTGATGAAACCAAAACAAATTTGAACAATTCGAACTTGCGATTCTCACATTAATATCCCGCAAGCAATTTTAGCTTTTTATTCGCATTTAATATAAGTGATTTTAGCTTATTCTGTCTACACAAAAAATATTACGAAATTCCATCAAATAATGTGCTATTCAGAAATTCATCTGAAAAGTTATGGTATCTGATTGTTGTTGAAGTCGAGTACTTAATTTTTTATGTTGATTTCTACGTAAACCGAACACTAGGTGGTGCTGTTCTAAAATTTTTGCGATTTTGTATTGTTTTCATTGTAAAAAATAGTATTTTACTGTTTTAAAAGCTTAGAAAAATATATATTTATTTCCATTTCATTGTAAAACTTAAAGTATATCACTTTATGTATATAAATTCACACCAAGGGCAACTATAATCGTACTGACTAAGTCAATTTGTAGCTATTAAAAAGCGGCTGATTGTTATTTTTAGTTAAGTTTCTATTTGCAAATTTTTTTGCCATTTTTAATATTTTCATACCATAATTTCTTTTTCCAAGATAAATAGAAAATTTATTTATAATCAACAAAAATATTTCTATTTTAATTACAAACTGATTTTCCATATATCTAGAAATGTTACTTTTCTCTTTAAACATTTAACGTATACTTCTACTATCATGAATACCGCAATTACGTTGTTTCTTTTGATAACTGCAAGTCTCGGATAAAATCGGTCAGTTCACCTTGCACAATAAGATGTTTTTCCTGCATTCACTTTCACTACTGGGTAGCACAAATACTTACAAACAAAGCTTCTGGGGTGAGAGTACGTAAACGAGGAAAGACAGGCAACCGATACCCTTTGTGATGTGGAATTATCGTTAACACTGATGAAATTTCGGGGATATTTCAGTCTGTCACAATTTTTAGGATTTATACCGACTGTCAAAGCATAAGTAACAATCAAAACCGGTTATCTCCGAAGCACAGAATTTTCAAATGAAAAATATTTATTATTGCCGTTCTTTGTTCGATAAACATTTCAAAACAACTTTGAGATCAATGAATTTCCCGTACAACTTTAGCGAATATTTCATGACATTACCCTTTTCGGGCGCAACAAAACTTTTCGCTCTAACTTTGCACGAATTTCTTGGCGTTTTAAAACATTATTTAGTAATTTCGAGGCATAAAAATGCGCACCGTATTTATGAACTCTGCTGTGGCTCGCTAATACCAATATTCGATTCACTGACCTTAACTCGTTTACAAAGCGCAATATGTAGTACCAATATAAGAAAACTTAAACAACCGACCTAGTGGCGGAAAATGGGCATCAGGATATGAAATCAGTACACAAAAATTGATGAAGGAACGCTGCCTTATTTTTGTGCTAAAAAAATTTACCGATATTTGTGAACCTGTCTAACGTATGTACATATATTGTACTATGAATAAACGATTCACTGCTTTTCATTTTTTTCGTGCGGAAATAAGATATCGATTTTAAGGTCACCGAATGGTTAATCCTTAATAAAGGGTAGTTAAATTTTAAGGGCCGAATTTGATTTTGAATAAAACACAAATTATTTTGGAAATTATTGTAATTTCTTTTTATTATGATAACTTGGTGTAGTTCAATTATGTATGGAACAAAATATCGGCCAACTGTCCGCCGCGACCCCGGCGGCACACCTCCATCCGATGGTCCAAATTTTCGATGACGCTGAGCCATAATTGAGGTTCTATGCCGTTAATGTGCCGAATTATCTCATCCTTTAGCTCTTGACTTGTTGCTGGCTTATAGGCGTATACCTTTTCTTTCAAATAACTCCAAAGAAAGTAGTCCAACGGTGTCAAATCACATAATCTTGGTGGCCAATTGACATCGCCACCACGTGAGATAACACGGACATTGAATTTGTCGCGCAAAAGAGCCATTGTTTCGTTGGCTGTGTGGCAAGTGGCACCATCCTGTTGGAACCACATATCGTCCACATCCATATGTTCCAATTCGGGCCATAAAAAGTTCGTTATCATCTCACGATAGCGAACACCATTCACAGTAACTGCCTGACCGGCCTCATTTTGGAAAAAATACGGCCCGGTATGATGCCGCCAGCCCATAAACCGCACCAAACAGTCACTCTTTGTGGGTGCATTGGCTTTTCGACAATCACTCTTGGATTATCATTCGCCCAAATGCGGAAATTCTGCTTATTATCATATTAAGTCTGAATAACTTTAACACGTTGCTCGATTGTGTATCTTTCATATTGCATACAGCTACAGCAGCTTTTTTACTTTTCGAAACGGCGCGGCATTCCTCATCATATCAGTTGTTTTTTCGGGGTCGCTGAGAGCCAATGACTTCGTCAGCGAAGATACGTGGAGAACGAGAAATGTTCTCCTAATGCTTGCGATCTCGGGTTTGCCGAGAAGTACTCTTAGTGAGTAGGTGCGAGTAGTTTTTAGCTGTTTGTTGAGATTGCACCTTTCCGACTTCTGTGTGTATTTAGACGCACGTTGTTAGCTGTGACAAGATAAGGATCCGAGTCGATGGTTGATCCTTGGCATGAACGTTACGCCTATTATACTGGAAGCATGCCTTGAAACCTAAAATTATAGACTACCATGTTTCGAGCCCCGAAAAAGTTGATTAGTTTCAGGCCGTTATAAGGGGTTTCGTAAAGGAGTCTGAGTTGTTCGACAGTGGGGCAGCGCTGGTGGGTGGTTTCTTATCTGTCATAGAAGTTATCCGTGATCACAACGTTCTTCTCTTCTGTTGGAGCGTGGACCCAAATCAGCGAGATGTTGAAGAATCTCGCTTTGATGCGAATCGAGGCGAGACACTCGTTCACCGGCGAGAAAGACAGTACTTGGAGACAAAGTATCTATCCCACCACAAATCCAATACCGAACTTGCACTTTTTTACTTGGCAGCTGTAGTAGACGTCGCACGGTCCAATGGCTTTCTTACCATTCCCCGACCATTTCATTTCCTGGATGGCGGTGATGTCAACCCTTTCTCATACGAGGGCACCAAACAGCCAGTCACTTTTCGATTAAAGGTTCGGACATTTCAGGTGCATGCTCTCAAATCATAGTACTGCTCGTTATCACAAGAGGGGATCTCGTCCGAGGCGAACTCCAAGTCCAGCGCCCTACCAGATAACGGGGTGTTTGTTTTGTTTTAAGGACATATGTATATAGCGAGCTGCTTGCTCCAAGTCAGACGCCCGCCCGCAGCTACTCCTACAGATGCTATAGATTTAGGGCTCTTCGGCCGAAAACGTCGCAGTGATCCCACATGAATATCCCTAATGTAACGTATTCTCTATATAATTCACAGTTGCAACAGAGGCGATATCCTAGCGGCTTTATTCATAATTATCTCAATGTACAAGATATATACGAACACTTTAAATACAGAACATCTATAAGCACACTTAACATCCATATATATATGTATTAAATTCGAGTAAGTGAATAATCCTTTTCCACTGCCACCACAAAGCCAATGGCTCTCAGCATCCGGAGAACAAGAACATAGTGTGTTCTAAATGAATAACCCCGCAAATTTATGTGTACACACATACATATAAACTTGTGCATATAAATGTGGGAGAGCCCAGCCGGATTTGAGTAACTTTTTTCAACCCCAAAGACGAATGAATGTTTAATTAAATTTTTTAGCATTTTAATTGTAGTGCAACTTAAATAAATTTCCGTTTTGCATTATTGTCGGCCGTTGCCTTCTGTTAGCTGAACTTCCTCCAAGTCCTGCATTCCTTAGTAGCCCAACGAATTCCCACTTGAATACGCTTTTAAGTTAAGTTGAAGTTGGTAGCGCTTGCAACAGACAGTGCGAATAATTTATAAATTCATGGAAATCCCACTGCGCGTCAGCCGAGCGGCAGAACATTGGAATTGCAGGACAAATGCAGTGGGAAATATGTGACGAGCGTTAAGACGAAGGTGGGAGTTGGAAGTAGGGTGTTAGGATAACTCAAATGGAAAACTTGTAGTGTGAAGATGTACAATAATGAAAAACGCTTTGTTATATTATGTACATTGGGTGGGAATTTGGTTGCGACAGTGGCCATCACAATCGCTGCACGTAGTGCCACTGTTGGTGGCGGCGCTCTTGAGACGCCACCATTTCGTTACATAACAAATTAAGCGTAAAATTAAATTGTACAGCTGCATGTGACGCTTTTAAAATAGCAAAAATAAAAATAAAAAAATTGAATACTTAAAATTGCCAACGACAATGCTAACGCGCGCCAAAACGTACGAGTGTAATGCTGTCGAGTGCCTAATGGAGCGTAATGGAAAACAAGCAAGCGTTTTCTTAGCCAGCAGCACGGAATGTGCGAAATGCTGAAAAACTGACTTATTTACAGCATGAAAATATTTATGATAGTTTTATGCACTACACTGGCGACGTATGTACATTAAATTCTGTAGCAAATGGAAAAAAATTTCAATATTTTTCAGTTGCACGCAGCGACTTAGGTTGCTATTGATTTTTAGTTGCACGTATTTCGGTTTTTTTTTTTTATAATTAGCTTAATGGCCTCACACACTTTTACAGCTTTCCAGTTAGTAATCGACACAAGCTTTGTTGTAGTTTTTTTGTAGTTGAATGAATGTTGATTGCTGTCTCAATAGGGTAATAGCAAATTACTCATACGCCGAGGAGCACATTAAACCCGTCACATACAAGCAGTAAGGAAATCGTTGTTTTTGTAAGTAAGTGTTGGAAGAAAATATCTCGTCATTTTGAGCAGATAACCTCTTTTTGCTTACTGAGCTACTCTTGTCAAGAAAATTCATTAATGCAGAACCAAGTGGAAGTATTTATCTACACTTGTATTTATTTCTAATTTCCATATCTATAGGGTACTATATATGAAATAATTTTGACTGGTATAGCTTAGTAAGCAAAAATGCAATGTGAATAAAACAAAAACAAAAAATAGTAATAGTTAAATAAATTGAAAAAAGAAAATGTCAAATCAGCGAAATAAATACGCATATCGCCGCTTGACGTGCAATACAGCGAGTACGCAAACCGCAACACCGATTTTTAGCAAAACTGTTTTTATATATAAATAAATAAATTATTCGATTAAAGTTTCATGATTAATGACTCAGAAATATAAAAGTAGTATTGATCTCGAAATCAGGTTTTTATTTTGGGAAATAATTGAGAAATCAACGATTTTACAAAGTGGTAGAAGCGATAGCTGCTATTTCGGAGACCACCACATCTTCTCATCAGACTTCTCTCTTTCGAGACTTTACCAAGGATTGAACCATGGCATACCGAGTTGCTAGGCGAGCACTTCCACCACTTTAAAAAATCGTTGTTTTCTCAATTATTCCCCAAAATAAAAACCTGATTTCGAGCTCAATAAGCTACACTGGTTTCCAAATATATAAGGCCAAAATAATTAATAATACAAATAGTAATTCACCAAAAACGTCCGACAAGCTACATAATCACAACTTTTTAAAATATGCACGCACTCTCGGTATTTGTTCATGTTTCTTTTGTACGAGATATTGACTAACACGTGGTAAAACATTCCAAACCCATTGTAAATGTTAAAACTTATTTATGCGAAGCTACTTAAATTAATAGAAGTACCCGACTTAGAGTCTAATATCGTAAAAATAGTAATTTCTTCTTCTTCTTCTTAACTGGCGTTATAACCGCATAGGCGGTTTTGGCCGAATTCAACATAGGGTGCCAGTTGATTATCTGCTTTGCTAACTGGTGCTAGCTATAGACCCCAATTGAAGCTAAGTTTTTATCCACCTGTAGTGCGATTCATTAACTTTAAACGATCCGACAATCGCAATTTTTGTTGACAATATTTGTCGTTTGCACTAACGATTGTGCGATTCACTAACTTATCCTTAACGACACTTAACAGCTGACTCCTTGTTTTTATTCAAAGTATCTTGGCATCTTGGTCAAACTAAATGCCAATACAGCCGAAAAATTTGGAAAAAAACACAAACGAAATAACAAATGAATGTAAATATAAATTTGAGCGTGTTTTTATTTTATTTGATTAAAATGAAATAAGATACTGGATTATTGCAAACTACAAATATTTATAATTGTTTATAGGTACATTGCAATCTTCCATTGTAGCGGATTTCCGGCACTCCTCTGAGAGATTTGGTAGAAAAGTCATCAGTTCGACCCCAAGGAATATCCGGAATCAACAAATCACTTAATTTTAAATTTATCTTTAATGCAAGTTGAAATCCCGAATTTTGTTTTTCTCGATTGAGTTAACAACATCAAATCTGATGCGGTTTAGTTTTCGATAATCGATTAGCTAACGATAATAGCTGATTTTCCGATAGCGAAAATCATTAAAAAATAGCTGCTGAATTGCAACATTGTTAAAATATTCGTTAAGATGAGTTAACCCTCTCATGCCCGATGTTGCATATACGCAACATTGTATTTATGAGCCTCTAACTACCGTTATTTTAAATTTTTTGTTTTGAACCTTTCGCAGAAATATAGCTGCATGTGTTGAGTGAGCTTACATCTAATTGTTCGGTGGTCAGCTGCACACGCGTTCAGTTAGTAGCTATTCTCCCGAGAACGTAGTTGACAAATTCATTGTGCAAAAAAATGTGGTTTTAAAAAAGTGTTAAAAAAACAATAAAATAATAACTTCATCCTAAAACCAAGTTTAACAACTAAATAAAGAAAGGTAGGTGATTATTTAAAAAAAAACCGCATGAAAATATTATTTAGTTTGCCTGTAATAATTTTGTAAATGTCGTGTTGCGTATATGCAACATTGGTCTATTGTGGTAATTTTCGAAAAATTAAACTTTTTTGTATGCACATTCTAAGATGCGCCCAAAAGGTCTGACTCAAGCTGAGATTGAAAAATTTGCCAACTTTGATTGGGATGATTCGGCTGAAGAAACTTTGTGGGGTTTCAAAATATTTACGAGAGCTGGTGTATCTAGGATTATATGTATATGATTTTAATCTGTACATTGGAGAAGGCACGTGCAAGACTTATGGCTTGGGAATTTTCATCATCCAATTTGCCAGTAAACCAAAGTTTCCAACTGTTTCTTGCCAATTGGTTTTCGTCAATAAGCTTGATGATTACTCTGAAAGAAAAAGGCATATTGGCCGTTGGTACAATTAGAAGCAACCGATTGAAAAATTGTGCTATAATCAGTGAGAAAGACCTTCAAAAACCAGAACGAGGATCAAGCGATTACAAATATGAAGCAACGCACAACTTGATTGCTTGTCGTTGGTATGATAATAAGAGCGTACAATTAGTTTCAAATTATGCAGGAGAAGAAGTTTATAACTATTCCTCGTCCAGGTTATTGTACCGCAGAGACATCACGCATACAGACGGCGAATTGAAGCATATGCCGCTCATAAATTTCCAATTGGATGTTGCTTCCGAGCTTTTGAACGCAAGTCAAACTACAGTTGTCGCCAAAAAGAGAGGTCGTCCATCGTCACTCCCTTAGACAATGAACTCATCCCCATCATCACCAGCTCCATCACCACCAGCTCCATCATCACCAGCTCCTTCTACGGGCTCTGAATCAAACCCCTATAAAAGAGCTTATGTTGCAGATCCAGCAAAATCACTACGACTTGATGGTTATAGTCATTGGCCGGAATGGGGAACAAGAGGAAGATGTAGAGTATGCGCACTGGGTTTCCAGGCTGTAAATGCAGCAAATGTAATGTGCACTTGTGCTCCAATCCCCAAAAAAATTGTTTAGTGTCCTATCATACATAAATATAAATAAACGGTATTTGAAAAAAAATCAACTTGACTTTAAATATATAACACCATTGCCCAATGTTGCATATACGCAACATCCTGTAGCTCTTGAACCAGGACACCTAGGACATTGAAATTTTTTTCAGTTGATATTGAGGTCAACTCTAGCTTATATGTATACTCAAAAAAATTTTAGCCACGCGCATTTTAATTCGGGCATGAGAGGGTTAATCATGCTAATATCGTTAAAATCAGTTAGTGAACCGCACTACTGGCCTTTCCAACGTAGACGAGGCCTTCCTTTTCCTCTACCCCACCAGCGGATGCCGCCTTAGATACTATCTGAGCTGAAGCATTTGCTTCCATGACCAGGGACCTATTCAACGGAACCGCAGAAGTTCTTAGTTTCGTTTAAAACAGCGACCACAAATAACTCTTAGCTGTAAAAAATAGTGTTAAAAAATCAACATGAAATAGTGTTAGGAAATATGCGATGCTGTATATGGTAATAGTGTTCTTAGAAAAGCAACACAAGCAAGCACAGTATGATCTCTGCGTATATTTCGAATTATGTTTACTAAATGGTTATAATATATACATATATGCGGTATTCCACACAAAGGTTGCCACCAAAATTTTTTATTTTTTTGCTTTGCATTTTTTCTTGTTATACCAGCGAAAATATTCGATACGTATTTTTATTCCCGAGCGCCCTATTGGTGCCCAGGGTATTATAATTTTGTTCACTTAACGGTTTCTTGTAACAACGTAAAGCAACCGAGATAGATATAGACATTATATACCAAAATTCTTGGAATTAGTAGTGGAGTTTAGCCACGTCTGTCTCTCCGTCCGTTAGTCGGATAACAGGAGTAAGTATTGGGCTATCTTAACGAATGTTGGCATACACATTGCTCTAGTCCCAAGGTACGTTGGTATTGCAAACGGGCGAAATTGGACAATAACCATGCCCACATAAGGTATTTTGTAAAACATAAAAGACCACGGAATTTCGGTAACTGTTGCAGATAATTTTCTGAAATTTATTAAGGAATATTGGGTTTGGGAAAGAAAAACGCGTGCAAATTTCTATTTGGAAAATAGGCGTAGCCCCGCCAATTTTATAAGAAAAACTTATATCTTCGAAACTCTTTGGCCAAACTCTACCAAATAAAGTACACACTTTGCATTTTTAGTCAGTCACTTGAAAGCACAGTTTCGAAAATTATCAGACTAAAGCCACTGTCATGTAGCGGTAATTTACAACAAATCAAAATATTCAATATTTTACTAAATCATGTTGCGAATTCGTTCAGAATTGGAATAAAGAATTTAATTAGGGAGAGAAATAAGCAAATTCATTCTAATTTCCCTGTTTTGCTTAAATCAATAAACGTCGTTTAAGGTTTGAAAAAGATGTAATACTGGCATACCCAGCTTGCTTTGATGCGCCAATAAAGACATATTTTCTTTAGATATTGAGCATTGCTTTTTCGCCATTTTCCTGAAGAAAAAATATACGGCCTTATAAAAACGATATATATACCAAATTTTGTACATCTGCATCGCAAGTCCGGTACCACTATGAGAATAAAAAATAGCATTCCCACTCTCCACGAAATTAATTACCAAGGAAAGATACTTCTGAAGAGTCTTTGGTATTGTTTATAGATCTTGGTTTACCTAAGAGAAATATATGTAATATTGCGCGAGTCAGTAATAAAATATAACGTCGAACTTCTTCCTGAAAAACAAATTATTCAATTCAAGAAAGAAGCTGTGCCTCTTAATCCTAAAATTACCGAAGTATCAGCTCTGAAGTTGAACTCCAAAACCTAATACATTATACATCTGGAGGGCTCTGGCAGAGTTTTCTGAGGAAAAGTTGAAAACACTACCAGAAAGACTAGCACTGATTTTAGGACAAAACGCTTATAAAAAAGAATAAATGTGGGTGATGAAATTATTACAGATGCTATTATGTTAATGGTTTCTGTTGTTATTGGTAAAACTTACGGCCTTCATCAGTTAAGTGGTGGCGACCGATTATGTTTAAATAACCGAACGAATATTTAGAACTTATAAAAGCTGCAGTAAGTAATATATGTAAAATATCAAATCGCCAAACTAAAACCAGCACTTGTTGAAAGCGAGGATGGAAATGTCGTTACTACACAGTACAACAGTAGTTGATTCACATGCTAAATGTTAACAGAATATGAAAATACTTTTATTTTATTAATATTTCATTTTTAATTTTTTTTTAATTTTTTTTTTCATTAGAAGTGAACCTCCACGGTCCTTTGAAGCTTATTCGATTTTCTCAAAATTCTGACGTGCTATAGCAAAACGCCGAGACACGTATTTCTTTGTTTTAAGCCCATTTTCATATTCTGTTAACATTTAACATGTTTTGATTTTGTCGTACTGTGCCATAAGTATAATGCATGACTGCATGATTTTATTCCAACTATGGCCACGGGAAAGTTTTAAATCAAGTGCAAATACTTAATTTACAGCGAAACTTTCAATTTGAAAAAATAATCAAAACCTCGATGTTCATCAACTGGCGAACACAATTATTTATAAGTATGAAGTATGTCTTTTGAATTCAAGGATAAGGCATAAGGAATTCGGTTTGAGGTTGAGGTAAACGCTGACACGACTAACGAAAGTTTTCGACGGCAACGAAACAGCTAAGGAGAAATCAAATATAATAGAAAAAAAAAATTCAAAGAGCTTGGCGGAGAGTATGTGGAGGTTTCAAAGGCAGATATGGATATGGAAATAAAAATAATGAAAACTCCTGGCAAAGGTTTTTTAAAGCGATGCAGTGACTGCTCGAATTAATAAAGATACTTTGGAAAGATACGGAGGAGTTTTGAACATCACGCCATACTTTTTCCCGCACTTTTGACATTTCTCTTCAGTAAGGTTTGCCATTTCATTATGAAAAGATTTACGATCCAACAACGAGTCGAAATTATTAAAATTTACTACCGAAATTTGGAGTCACTGGCCTCAACTTTAAGAGCGCTACGTTCAATTTATGGTCGTCGTCATTTCTGGCTGAATGGCTTCGTCAATAAGCAAAATATGCGTTATTGGTTAGGCAGCAATCCACACGTACTCCATGAGAGTCAACATTGCATCCCGAAAAAATTACCGTTTGGTGCGGTTTATGGGCCGTACTTCTTCAGTGATGATCAAGACTGTCACGTTACTGTGAATGGGAATCGCTACCGCTCAATGATAACCGAATATTTTTGGCCCGAATTGGATGATATGGACTTGGACAATATGTGGTTGCAACAGGATGGCGCCACAAGCCGCACAGCGAATGTCACAATCCATTTATTGAAAACCAAGTTTGGTGAACCTGTTATCTCACGAAATGGCCCAGTCAATTGGCCCCCTTGGTCGTGCGATTTGACGCCGTTAGACTAATTCCTGTGGGGCTACGTCAAGTCTATGGTCTATGCCAACAAGCCACCGACGATTGGTAAACTTCGTACGAATATCGAACGTGAAATTGCAGCAGTATCGGCCGATTTAGGCTTGAAAACCGTCGAAAATTGAGTTCAGAGTCTGGACATCTGCAAGCGTGCCCGTGGTGCCCATGCGAAAGAAATCGAGTTCCATAAAGGAATAAAGAATTTAATTCATATCCCAAACCGTTTTTGTTTTATTTAAAAAACTTTTGTGCGTTCCTTTTGCAAGACCAGATATATCTGAACTTTGGCAATGAATTTTAAACAACTCTTTACTTATGTTTACTTTAAAGGTTAGATATTTTATTTTCAGAGATAGTTTCATTTTTTAAATATCTACATTAATTCAAAAGTTTTGATTTTTGCAAAGAAAAAGTTCAAAATGTCCTTAACCCTGCTGTTAGGTTAAGACCATTTGGTCCAATTTTTTTTTTGTTTTCTTTGTAACTTAGGAACGGTGATATATACTGTCTAAATTTTTCAGCTCAGGTGGTCTTTTTATAAAACAATATTATGTGCGAAAATTTAATTCTCTGACTTAAAACTGGACTAAGATAAATTAAAAATTACGAATCTTAGGTTAAGGGACCATTTGGTCCATAGTATATTTTCTTTGATTTTCTTTACATTAATTTTCCAAAAATAAGTATTTATTAGTTTGTTCGATATTTTTTGGCACTACATGATGAGCAAAAAAATGTTTTTCGGTTGGTTTTGCAAATAAACGCACTGCAAATGGAGCATTTTACATCAGACTTAGACTTGCAGCAACTACAAATTCCTCGCTTTCGAGCTCCTGAACTAGAAGCATTTTTAGAGCAGGCCACTGGTGCTGGGTTTTATCAGAGTTGAGTAAATAATAAAATAATAATATTTAGCAAGTATTGAACCAAACTAAATATAAAGACTAAGATTAAATTGTTATTTTGTATGAAAACTGCAGTATGGACCAAATGGTCCTCTAACCTAAGATTCGTAAGTTTTTTTTAACCTAACAGCAGGGTTAAGTGCGATATTTGATTACTTACTTCTAAAGTAAACTGGATATTGTCGCGTATTGTTTTTGTTTTACAATCCAGAAAAGAAGTAAAAAGTTTTACTGTGGTGTATTCTTAACAAATTCGAGTTAAATGTATATTAAAACTTCAGTAGATCACGAATTACAAAATTTTACTCTACCGTTAGATTTGAATAAGCATTAACAAATTATTTCTTGACAATTGTCAGTGCAGTGCTTAACTGCTGTGAAAATATAGGTATAAATATTTCTCGCGAAAATTAAATTCGATCAATCAAAAATGTGTGATTATTTCATTTAAAGCAAATTTTGTAGTACGTAAGTTTTTTTTGTTTTATTGAGAAAATTGGCATTCGTTTCCGTTTATATACAGCTATTAGTAAACATTGGAAGCATTCTTAGTTCTGCGGAAAAAATGGTATTTCCTTCAAAAAAAAATACGCTATTGCTGTGGAGTTGAAAGAAGAGAAGAGATCTTATCGTACAATAGCAAAAAGAAAATAAAAAACAAAGTAAGCAATGCTACTATGTCTAGAGTCGCAAAAGACATCAGAAATCGCGATTTTTTTGGTGAATTCCTGGAGGCGACAGAAGAAGCGGAAGAAAGCCGATAGTAAGGGAATGAACAAAGAGCAAAGTGATACGAATAGTTATGGAAAATAGAAAAAACCCAGCAAGAGAACTTATAAAAAAATTACGCAATGGTGACCGCGACATTTCTTTGCGGAGTGTGGAATGAATTGTTTTTGTTAATAACCTCAAATGCCGTCGTTCTGTCAAAAGGCCAAAATTAACCGAAAGGATGAAAAAGCGAAGGTTAATTTGGTTACTTCCTGGATACTTATTGGAATAAGGTAAATGATTACTTAAAAATAATAGGTTGTGTTTAGCCGCCGCCACTAATGTAATTTATTGATTTCGTAAGCGGAACGGTGAATGCAGACCAATATTGCACGTACTTGAAGAGATTTTAATTACATATTTACAAAATTTGGATCCGGATTCATCTTCTTATAACTTTAGGCAAGAAAGTACACCTTGTCCTACTGTAAAAAAAAAATGTAGAAATTTGTTGTCCCAACAAAATATTCAAATTCTTTCTTCGGCAGGTTACTCTCTCGCTCTAAGCCACTTATTTTTTAATAACTAATTATAATTCAAGGTTTAAAAAAATGTTGACTACATTTCTTTTTACCTGACATTTAGTAAAAGTCATTCGATTGCCCGTGGATGAGACTACGTAAATTATAAATATATTATTATTATTTTAATGCTAAATTCACACATAGAGCACCTTCATAGAAAGCGGTTTATTTTTATTGAACAATTTGGCGCCCTTTTTTATCTCTTAAACTTCACTGCATCAAAAGCATTTCAAACTACACTTTTCTTTTATCGATTTTTTGTTTCCGCTAAGGTACTTTGACCAAGAAATAAAAACAAATTTGCTGCTCATATTTTCAATGTACTTTTATCCGCCGCACTCATCCTTTTGCTATTTCAGGTACACCATTGTTTTTGTTTTTGCTCAACCTTTATAGCCATTAAACGGCAATGGATGGGTAATTGCGCGGTTTTGACCAAAGCGTAAAATTGAGTAAAATACAAAAGGTTTTTCGGTAGCAAACTTTAGCGAACGCTGTCTACAACACTTTGAAGATATTAAACTTCCGATGATACAGATGCGATCATAAAAATTCGGACACCACAAACAATATTTTTTTTTTAAATGTTATGCCGAAACGGCTGCACGCAGTTGAATAACTTTACATAGAAATAATTTATATCTTCGGGTACCATATAGGATATGTTTCAATGGTTATTTGTCACCTTTTTAAAAATATCTATGTATTCAATTAAGTTAGTAAGTTGAATCAAATAATATAATATGGTTGTCAAACCTAATATCCTAGCCTTACCTACATCTTCAAATAATTACGAATTCTAACTTTCTGTCCTCCTGTGGTCTCAGAGAGTAAAATCTTTATAGTTGATTTCGTTACATAGTTGAGACGAAATATATAATGTAGAGAAAGAGGGAACGAAAAAGAACGTGGGATATACACTACGATACCAACCGATAGAATAAGCGTATCTTTTCTTCACCCACAAAGAGTGACTGTTTGGTGCGGTTTGTGAATGGTGTTCGCTATCGTGAGATGATAACGAACATTTTATGGACCGAATTGGAACATATGGATGTGGACGATATGTGGTTCCAACAGGATGGTGCCACTTGCCACACAACCAACGAAACAATGGCTCTTTTGCGCGACAAATTCAATGGCCGTGTTATCTCACGTGGTGGCGATGTCAATTGGCCACCAAGATCATGTGATTTGACGCCGTTGGACTACTTTCTTTGGGGTTATTTGAAAGAAAAGGTGCACCTCGATAAGCCGGCAACAATTCAAGAGCTAAAGGATGAGATAATTCCGCACATTAACGGCATCGAACCTCAATTATGCCTCAGCGTCATCGAAAATTTGGACCATCGGAAGGAGGTATCGCCGAGGTCGCGGCTACATTTGGCCGATATTTTGTTCCATGCATAATTGAACTACACCATATTATCATAATAAAAATAAATTACAATAATTTCCAAAATAATTGGTGTTTTATACAAAATCAACATCGGCTGTTAAAATTTAACCACCCTTTATATGTATAGATGATACTTGCTAGCGTTGCAATTTTTAAAGTAATGATACTTTACCGCTAAGAAAGAAATTATGTTAATGTTATGTTAAGTAACAGAGCAATGAACAAAACACTTGACTTGACTTACATAGAAAGCTTTAAACGACTATGTGGTCAAAGAAGCTTAGAAATCATTTATATTGCCATATGATATGCATTATACAAAACAGTCAATTTTGTAACGCATACTTGGATTAATTTTATTCAAAATTTACTCGCCAGTAAATTATATGGAAGCAAAAATTGATTAAAAAATAAAAATTCAGCAGACTTCCAAGTTAAGTTATGGTCGATTACTTGTTGGTCAGTCACTAAATCATAAAGCTCATTCAAGAGAATCGTTATGTTGCACTTCGCAAGTCAAGCCAAGTTAATCTAAGTGCATATGTATGTAAAACTGAACGCATGCAGTCTGCGTCTTTTGGTTACCTATATTTTAAATAATACGTGAATGTCACCAGTACGATGCTGTGCAATGAATGTATTATTTATGCCTATAGTTCAATAGCTCCTGGACGATTTTTTTGATAACGCAAAGTCGCCAAGCACACCGAAATACATTTACCCTTTATATCTACCAAAAACCAATGTTATTTTTAGCCAGCAAACCTAATGCACTCGTTCATCAGACTTCCTTACAGTTTTAAAAAATCTCTATGTTGTGGCATAAGCCACCTGAATTGGTTAGTCAGAAACAGCGAAATTAGGTAATATTAAGCGCAATATACTTCATACAAAAAAGTGCCATAAATCCGCTATTCCCATGCAAATTCCTAGAAAGCGTGTATAGTAAATTATTGGACTCTTCTTTGTATTAAAACAAAAACGTTGTTAAAAATGTAATTGCAAAGAGCAGATAAAACCAGCGCTATTTCGAAAAATAATAAAATACTACAAATACCAAAGATTTTATTTAAATCTACGGCTGCTTATAACCAGCTTTTGTGCAAATGCGGTGGCGGCTGTTCTAGGCGACGGTTGGTTTCGCCGTGTTTTTTTTTTTTGCAGCCTTTGTAGTGGAAAATTCTCTTTCACAATTTGCAAATTACCAGCCGCCATCATTCAGCGTGCTTAAAATAATATTTAAGAGAATTCACCGTTTATTGTATTTGAACTTTTTTAAATGGCAAATGTGGTAAATTTTTTTAATTGAAAATCAAAAATATTTACAGTTTGAAGTACTAGTTATGAGTATAATAAAATACATAAAATAGTTGATAGCATGTACTTATAATAAATATCGTTAATATGACTGAAATGATTATATAAATCAAATAAATACATTTTGGATAATTTAAATTATTATTGCCCATATATTCAATAAAAAGCCAAAACGTCTTCAGAACACATTTTCTAAAGCGCTCATAATTTAGAGCATGTGCTTCACTCTTTTGCCTTTTTGGCAAAAAAAAAAAAACAAAGACAATAAATCGTGAATCAACCTAATGAATATGGATGTTTGCATTTCCAAATGTATGCAGCTAAAAGTACATACATAGCGGCATAAGTTTGTTTGAAATGCAAAGCTAAGGTATAAATGTTTACAGACGGTGAGCAAATAGAAAACAGCAAATGCTTTTGTTGAATTTTATTACTTTGTTTGTATCATTCCAATGGCTGTCGCCACCCCGTGAGCATTAAGCAAGGAGTTGAAACCAAGGTAAGCGCTGGTTTGTTCTTTAAATGTTCAACTTTGTGTTTTACTTTAATATTATTACTATCATATTTAGATAGTTTTTGTCATTCAATTAACTTACAATGTTTTAAATAAAGAGTTTTAAAGTGTTTTGAGACTCCACAAATAACGTTAATTATAACTTCGGCATCTAACCCGTGAGTAGTTTAGCCATGAAAATTATGCATCGCGTTTCTCTGTAATTTTCTTTTTAAATAGGGACCGCAAATAAGATAATATATTGTTATAATTCGCATGAATATTTATTTATTTATGTTGTTTTAAAAAACTCGATTACAAAAAAAAACATAATTTCAAAGGCCTAAGTATTCAGGGAGGTTTTGTAATTCACTTCCGAGGAATATCATGCAAATTCACTGTGAATACGCCATTTGGTATTTAATTTGTAGTGTTTCATTTCCACATATTTCCCGAAAATGTATTTCAAGCAAGGAACGTAGATTATTAATGTAGAGTTAATTCGAATGTTCTGGAAAACAAATTTATAAGAAAAAATTCTCCTCAGTTTTTTGTATTCCTGGATTTGCCGAAAAAAAAAAGAAATGTGAATAATTTAAAGTTAAAAATATTTTAATATAACGCCATCTGGAACAACTTCTAAAGAGGAAAACATAAAAATAAAACACAGGAAACAATTTTCCTTCAATTTTATGGTGGAAAATGCCATGCCCCGTCGGTGAAAAAAAATGGTAAAAAATCAGTTTGCGTTTTGAAATTAAATCGACTTCGAAACTGCACATCCAAAGAGTTCCAAAAAATTCCGACCAAAAAGTATAAAAATTGTGGGGAAATTTTCTGGAAATAGGAACAATCACTGCCTACACTCCAAATTAGGGCATCATATCTCGAACCTTGTCGACGGGTATCAATTGCTTGATTGGTGTATTGCAATTACATATTTTTGGAAATAACCAAAGTAAATAGCAAAGCCTGCATAGATCATTTTTCGATTTTTATGATCCCGGTATTTTCGGAATCTCGATATTGCCATGCCGGTATCCCGCGATTAGTTCCGAGATTTAGAAATGCATGTTCTTTATAAAGTGCCTCAATAATGTTTCAAAAGATTTCCGAGCATAAAATCTACAACAAACAAATGGGGGTTAAATAAAAAAAAAAAGATTACGAAAATGATTCTATCCAAATCAAAGCAAACGACACCGGTTAAATTTTACGTTTACATATCTGATAAAGAAATTTAAGGTGTTATGAAAAACATTCGAGCGAAACTTAAAAAGTAACAACTGCATTGCTCGCTTAAAATAAGTTCTCATGTTTTGTAATTAAGTGCAATGTAAAAACAAAAATCAAGTATATCTATTTAACTTTTTGAACGGAGTCACATATATGTGGCATTATCGGTTAAGTAGTTGAGAGTTTAGTTGAAGCCTCCATGCTTTTTTCAATTTTTTTTTGGGCGGCCTTTTTCATATTCTGAAATTCGTATTTTTCAAAACCCTTTGAGAGCTTTTTTTAACCCTTTGAGACCAGGAGTTTTATCATACCTAAAATATACGCAATATGTTCCAATTGATTTAAATATCTTCCGCCTAGTATTTTTTAATATTCAGGTAGCGGCTTAAAATTATGTTTGTGTTAGCTAAAAATCTGTGTTTTAAACTCAATTTATATTAAAGCGAAAAAATTAAAAGAGCAGAATATATATGCCAATGGATGGATTGTGATGGGTCCGATGAAATTTTTCTCGCATCGATTTTTCAGACGATTTATATTATCACTCTGGTGGTTTCTTTCTGGCAAAAAAAGGGTTAAAGCAGATTGATTATTCACATTTAGCAACTGGAGATTGATTAGATAATGCTATTGCATTACTAAACACATTCAGGACAGTCTCAAATCGATCCATTTTTCGCAAAGCTATGTGCGTTTAGAAAAAAAGCGAACGAGTTTCATTCAAAAATCCATCTCTCGATAACGTCTGCATAAAAAAAAATTTAAAGAAAAAAAATTATGATGAAAGGCAAAAGCCAATTGTTGTCCGACTTGACGCAGAATACGCCAAGTGCAATATTGATTGTTATATTAAAAACAAAAACGCTTAAAATATGTATTATTTTTATTGCAAAACTATGATTTTTTGTTCAACTAAAACCATTAACCATCTTTGTTCAAAATCTAGAATATTTCGACTAAATTTGTATTCATTTAATAAACGCATTGCAATTTCGAGCTTTATATTATTTTCGGTACATAAAAATTCTCCTTGGACAAATATATGTTTTCAAAATGTTCAACACACACTTTACGCCTTTTACCACGGTAATATGACCCATTGCTGTGCAGACATCCTTTCCACCGGCCTTTTTGAAACCCACCTTCCGCTAGAAAGCTCAGTGTCGCCGCAAGTTATAGTATATGGAAATATCACGAAATACATCTTCGTTGAGTCGAGAGTTGGACATGAAACTATTAAAATTTTTAATATTACGGCAAATTGCAAATGTTACATACTTACATTTGTTCAGTCACCTCCAATGAATTGGAATGGTAGTGTGGTGGTAGCCTTCAATTTGCAAATTCTTCTGCATTCCTTCAATTTTCAAGTAAAATAGCCGCCAAGACTCATCTTTTGTATTTTGGTCAATAGTTCATTTCTACAGTGAACCAAAAACAAGTTCAAAAATCAACAACAATTTCGGATTTCAAAAACCAAAACCAAATTCTCTATATTTTAGATAAATTTTCATATTCACTTTCACCCGGATTGCAGAACCTGTCTTATTGCTCAAAAGATAATAGTTATTTATTCATTTTATTTGCTGCGCAAAAATATATTATTTTGTTTTTGCTCAGAAAATAGAGGCCATTTGTTTAGTTTTTTTGTTCAGAAGTCGAAATTATTTTTAAGGTTCTAATTTTTTTGTATAAAAGAATGGTTTTAAGATTTTACTTAAAAACTACAGAAATATCAATTTCACCTCTAAACTAAGGTCAATAGATTTAAGGTCGAATTTACTTCCTGAATCGATGGGTTATTTGCTAAATAAAACTAAAACAAGTTTTTTTTTCAGCAAAGATAAATTTAAAAAAATAATAAATATTTTCTAAGTAATAACTAAAACTCAAAAAACAACAAAACTCAATCAATGACCTTTATTTCCTGATCAACAAATAATACTTGAAAAATGACTATTAAAAAGGGTTTTAAAAAAAAAAAAGAACTTATAATCGTTACAGTCTCTTTTCACCGTACCTAGCCAATATTTTAGTTTATATATTTAGAAGCGACCTAGTATCCATATAAAACTGTGTTTCCTGTGTATAATCTTTATGTGGTGTAAGTTTAAAAATAATAAATAATTTTGTACGTGGAAGTTTTTTTTCTAACAATTTGTTTGACAAATTTTACAAATATGTGACATGTACCCCAGTTGAGTTATATCTTAACGTTTATTTTTCTTGTTGTCCGATAACTGTTATGCAATAAAGATATTTTTTCCGTTGCCAATAAGAGCTATTTTTCAACGTTGATTATATTCATGGGCAATAAAAGTTATATTCCAACGTTTATTTTTAAAGTTGCTTGATAACTGTTATCCATTGTACATAAAGCTTTTTCCCCAACGTATAATTTTTACGTTGCCTTATAACTGTTATCCAAAAGAAATATTTTTTCCGTTGCTTGATAGCAGTTTTATTTACCAATGCTTACTATTTATGGTATCTGGTAAACGTTGTGAGAAAATAATATTCTCGAAGATTGAAAAGGAGAATAGCATTAACACAATAAATATAATGATAAAGATACAGACAAAGAAATAGATAAGGGTTAAGAGGATATAACTCTTATCCGGCAACGTAAAAGCTATACGTTGGAAAATAAATAAAATTGGCAACGGTAAAAATATATATCCTACATAACAGCAATCGGACAACGTAAAAAATAAACTTTAAGAAAACACTTTTATTGGCAATGGAAAACAATATTTCTCTTACATTACATAATATGTATTACTTCCTCATAACAGTTATCAGGTAATGCAAACTATAAAGATTGGCATATATCCCTTACGGCTGATTTAGTAAATATTTATTATCTAATAACTTAATTTCGGAATAAGTTTTTATTTGAATTTCCGAAAAACGGGCAACGTTATTAATATGAAAATTCTTTAGTTTTGACAGTTATGTTTTAACAATAAACTTATCATATGATTGTTTTCATTGTTTTCAAATTGAACGAATATCATAAATTCCAAATTTAAAACAAAATAAAGTTTTCAATATCCTAAAGTTATTTTTAGTTGGTTGGGTTATGTCGGTGTCACAATCCGTTGCCGCCATAGCACTGGTTGTAGGCAAATAAGCGAAAAGCGAATGAACTACAGGACGAAGTTATAAACATATCTACTTACAACAGCTGACTGAGCGTCAAAGTTATGGACGCAAAGAATCGTACGCATTTCCGCACAAATGTGGATGTACAGTAAACTCCGCTTAATGACACTTACGAGACTTTCTCCTATAAAATGTACTTCGAACAATTTATGAAGCATTTTGTTTCCCAATCATATTCTATATAATTTTGCCGCATAATACTCGTAGAATTTCGGTTAATTGGATTTTCATATTTATAGAATAAATAAATGATTTTTATTAACTTAATTAGTATTGCAATTTTTCACTTAATTTAAAATACATTAAAATGTATGCATGTTAAACAATTTATGATTTTTTGTCGGGAAATGTTATCTGGTAGCGCTAACATTTAATTAAAAAGTACACTTAATAGCAGAGAAAGTGAATTATATTAATTTAAAATGTCCGATTTATTATTTTCCTTTTAATAGTTAAATGTGGTAAATTTTTTATATTTAAATAAGTATATTATTTTATTATTAAACATTTTATTTTTTTAAAGACATTCTAAAAGATAAAACAAGATACGGATTAAAAAATTTACAAAAACCAATTTTTTTTCAATATTCTATATTCCAAGAATTTCTGTATGCGTATTTAACATACATAGAAAATTTTATGTAGATACAAACAATGCTAAAAACTTTAATGGTATTACAAACTATGTGTACTTTAAAGTTGAATTATGCAGCGGTTCTCTGGCGAATGATGCCATTCTAACTGTGTAACTAGAAGTCCAAGTGCAAAAGGAGTTTTCTGCAAATAAAAACGTACATACCTATTAGCTAAATATAAATTGTACCTTTTTTCCTAGCATCGAAATAAAATCGCACGTGAACAAAGGCTTATGGTAACGGAAAGATGAAGAGGCGCAAGGGTAACTTTTGTGGTGCTCATTATAAAATATTTGTAGTTCTATGTAAATTTCCTTGAAATGCCAACGAGTGTATGGTGAATGAATGATGGAATGATTGTGGTACGCAAAGTTAAAGTTTATTTAATGGCTAAATTAAAAACTTTTTATAAAATGTCGATCACACAATTTCAATTAAAAATTTTAATCCAAATACATACAAGAAACTAATTTTGAGTAGTTGTGGTAAAATTTATTTCAGCATTTCTGGCAATACTCGTATTGGAGTTTTCTGGCACAACTGGAGCAGTAGAAATGGAAAAGAAAGGCTGGGGATATGAATATGAATGAAAATGAGAATAGAAAAAAGAATCGGAATATGAGTAGCAAAATGAATACAAGTAGGAGTAGAGTATAAAAAGGCTTAATAGTGGGAGTATGGATAGGGGTAGGAATAGTAATAGGAATTAGGATAAGAACTGGAATAGGAGCTGTAATATGTATACGAATGGGAGTAACAATTGTAAAGGGAATAGAAATAGGAATAGGAATTAAAATAAGAACAAAACTAGGTATAGGGGCGCCCATGAATTCGGAAGAAAAAAATTCATTTTTTTAGACAAAATTACTCAAGCAACGCTTTTCAGAAACAAGAGAATAGCAATGAAAAGTTCAAAAATCGCTTTCAAAAAAAAAAAAAGAATCAGAACTAAAAATAAAAAATTTAGAAAAGTTTCTTTAGTTGGAAAATCCATTTCAGTCTTTTATTCAAAGAGAACATAGAAAGGTTTATTTTTTAATTATATTTTTAATCCAATATGCACATCAATTTGAAAATTTAGCAACACAACGGGGGAGTGAGAAAACAATTTACTTAGCAAATCTTTAATTATTGATGTATGATATGTACATAAAATGATAAATAATAATGAATCATATATGTATTTACTAGACAAAACAATCTAATTTAGAACTATTAATTATGTGCAATGGCGAGCTTATCTTGTTCTAACGAATTTACAATATTAATTATAAGCTCATCGAAATCTTTCTAGTTTTTACTGCATTCTCGAACTGGCTCACTTCCAGCTAAATATTGCTTTAGTTCTGCTTCTGTTTTTTACTTTATTTATAAAATTAAATACCTTAGAAATGTCACACATTTATACTTTTCTGGAATTTTCATTTTTCGTTTGAATGGATTTTTTTGCACTAGTTCATCTCAGTGGCATTTTTTTATCATTTCATTTTAAGTTTTTTTTTTTATTGAATTTATCGCAATTTATTTGTTACACGCTCGCTACCCGGTAACATAAAGACTTGGCAGCATCCATCCATTCGCTGACGTAATAAAATCTTGAATTCCATCATTCTTAATTTTGTGCTACATTTTCTCTTGATAATTTGCAAATTTTTGCTACTTTTCAAAGAAAGTGAATTATTTTAAAGTGATTTGAATTAATAAAATAAACGATTTGTGACAGGGTACGCGTAAGAGGATCTAGAACCAGATTCTTTAATTTTTAATCTGACTTTGATTTGCTACGAAAATACATAGGTCCAATTCGGCCGCTGACCAAAAGGGGTTCAACATCAAAGCTGCAGATTACTGGAAAGCACTTTATTATTGAAGATGGCTGCCAAAATAAAATGGGTAAGTTATAGTTCGCTAAGTTAAGTTTCGTTGTAAATCTATGAATCTAATAGGATTCCTTACTGTTAATAGTAAACGAAATAAATCTCCCGATCGATTTACGCATCATTTGGTAAAACCTACATCTTATTAACTTGGGTTACGCTAAAATATCGAAACTTAGGAACTACCTTGGCAAAATGTGTACCAAGTTTCGTTGGGGTATTTCAATCTTTACTCAAGTTATCCGATGCACGAACGGACGGACAAACAGACGTGGCTTAGTTGATTTATATATTATTTATGTTTCATACGTTTACAAACAAACATTAGATGAACCAAATAACAATACCCTAGACACCAGTGTTCTCGGGTTTAAAAATTGTTATATAATCAATCGGATATTATTTTTGGAATTTTCTCGATTTTGCTAAAGGCTTCGATAAAATCGGTTTACACGCAATAATTTACCAGTTAGTACTTCGGAGCTAGGTCCAAACATTATACGATACGTCATAAATTTCATGACAAACCGGAAAACTAAAGTCCGAATAGGTTACCTCTACTCTCATGTCCTTCCCTAGAAAATGGCATCCTCCAAAGCTTCTCTCTATCCGAGATTCTGTCTTCCCTCCGAGAGCATAAGAGCCCTCCGAAAGCATAAGAGCCCTTTTAAGTTAGTAAAATCCTCACTATAATATCAAGTACAAACAGGGGAACAGATTCATCTACAATCAAAACGACAATTCATTTAACGTCTTCTTTGAATATTTCTTTCCAGCCAATTCGACTAATACACGCCGAAAAACCTCAATGTTATTTCACCCCTATTCAATCAAAACCTCTCTTCACGCCCAAATACCTGCCAACAAAAACTTTCAGGAACATGCATACTCAGGCCTTGAATTCATATTCACTCGGATCGAAAGATGATATCTCTATAACTTACGGTGTTGCGAGTACAGCCTCCAATCGATCAATAAAACTTGCTAACCTTTCACATTACACCTCAATTTATTCCTTGGAAATTATCGCAATCCTAGAAGCTACAGAATATACTGATATGAAATGTTTGCTATATATAAAATATAAAATGAAACACAAAGACTGCATTACGTACTGACTCGGTATCTTCGTTAAACGCTGCAGGAAGTTCAGAAAAAAGTTCATATAACAAAAATCTATTAGAACCGAACCTCAGCATCATCCTTATCTCGGCCAATGGACACCTACAAGTCCCGGGAAACGAATTTACAGACCAATCTGCCAAATTGGCACACAAACTTCCTCTAACAACTATCACCAACCATAACATTAAGCATTGGTACAAAAATATTAACAATAAGAAATATACCATTAACTACTTTTTCTCTAGAACACACCTGATAAAATACGAACGATAGCGACTTGGACACACAAAATTTACTCACGCACATCTGCTCACCACTTATTCAACATCCACTTGTATATTTTACAATAAAATACATATTAGCAGAATGCGACGCATTTCTTTAAACCAGATTATCTATCTTTCACAATTCTAACCACTTAGTAGCATTAGCAAAGCATATCTTTGACAACATAAAATAAAAATATCTCTTTCCTAAAAACTCAAACATATTTCAGTGAATGTAACAAACTTACTACTCATAAGCCTAAATATTATATATATATTTAACTAAAACGTAAAAATCCCCCCCAAGACAGCCGAAGGCCATTACTGCTTGTGCTGCTTACCTTTTCGCATATTAGCTTGTAAATTTAATTGTAAGTTAAATAATTTTAAATAAAAATAAAATATTCTTTAAACTCTTTTAAAGAAATATAAAATGTGTCAATTGAAAAAAATATTTATTTTCAATGATTCAATACCATTTCCATGAAAAATAATTGTTTCCCATGTAAAATATATGGCAAACCTTGAACGCTTTGAGCGACCTCAAAATTTTCGTTGATTGAAACAAATGAATTGGTTTTTGGATGTAGTCACCCTAGTGATACATAGTAACTAACCATATTGTCTCTAGGATACTTATTAAATTCACCATTATTATAAAATTTAATTCACCAACATTGTATACTTGGAAAGTCATTACAAAAGTTAAAAAATTATTTACGCTAACTTTCAATATTATTCGCTGCGAGCCAAATGCTTCACGAAAATTATAAAAATTGTTTCCCTTTTATTTAATTTCTATGAACCTGCAATTTTGCTCAACTCAACTTAGCCAAACAGAACTTATTTCACCTCTAATTGATGACAAAATTTACTGTCAAATTTGCTTTTGCTGTCATGGCAAATATAAATTTCCGTTTAATCGTTGCCGGGGAATTTCGTAGAAAATTCGCTTAACAAACATACATAAATAAACCAACGAAATTGAAGGAAATAAAGTAAAAGCTGAAGCAATAAATGGAATGTCAAAAGGCGTACGGCAAAGAGGCAAAAAGTGTCAGCTGAGTAGGAACAACGCTATCAAAAAAAAAACAACAAAAACGAAAAAACAAAAATCAACAGCTGCACTTGTACGAGTACTATGCGCTGTATTCACATTTATTTGCGTTAGCATTTGCATTACGAATTCCCGGTAATTGCGTTGGCAGTCGAATTATACGCTCTAATTGAATTGCCAGCTGCAGTCATTGCACTTTGCTCTATGCCCTTTACTTTTATTATGTCATACACGTAGTACGTTTGTGGGAGTAGGTCGGTACGTTACACTTTTGCACATAATTAGTTTGGTTGGTAATTTTAAGAAATAAAACAACAGATTACATTTTCGACCAGAATACATAAGAATTTATATGTTGCAAGAAAATCTAATGAAATTTTGCATGATACTCGTAACCCAGAATATTGGCATGCTTTTAGGTAGATGAAGTATTTTCAAAACAACGCTCCCGTTTTTTTCTTAACCTGAAAATGTATTTCGCAATTTTTGGAGTAATATGAAAGAAGCTTATTTTATACAAAAAAAAAAATTTGTAAACTTTTTTATGAAATTAGGCAAATTTTTAATCTAATTTTCAAACTTTTTAATACACAAAACATTTTTTTTCGAACCGTGTTTTGAATTTCCTCAATATAACGAATGCTCGAAATTTTTCCAAATGTAAGAAAATTCCCAACAGGAAAACAAATTGTTAATTTTTGAGCTATTTCAAACTTTTACTTTACTGAAGAGAAGTCCAGCTTTTTTTAGGTAATAGTATTAGAAAACAACAATTTTTCAAAATGGTCAAAGTAATAGCTGCTATTTCGGAGATCACCACATCTTCTCATCAGACTTTTTTCTTTCTAGACTTTAGCAAGATTTGATCCATGGAACAAGGAGTTCCTAGGCGAGCGGCCAACCACTATCCAACGCCAACCGTGCGAAAATCGTTTGCTTTCTCATTATTCCTATCCCCAACCACACCGCTGTTCTCCAATAAAAACCGGCCAGGAGCTCAATAAAATTACAGTTGTTTCCAAAATATAAGGTCAAAAATAATATAATAAATGAAAAGGAAATTGAATTTATTAAAAAAAATTTTAAATTATGAAGCTTAAATTTATGCGGATTTTTTATGTAATGAACTATATTTGTTTTAAAGAAAATTAAAAAAAAAAAAATTAAACAAATAAAGTGTCGAAACTTTTCAATAATATAGCATGATCGAAAATCAGCTCGTAACTAAATATTTTCTCTTTCTTCTATTATGTTTTTACGTCTATTTTACGACTGCGAACGAGCCTCACAAATGATTGAACTACGTACTCGTATAAAACAATAAGATTTCTTCACACTGCTTTACCTAATCCTCAGTGATAAATTGATCCTCTTGTAAGCAAGGTTAAGCTGCAGGGAAATTAAATTTTAAAAGCCTTTTTTAAGTATTGGAATAGGAAATAAGAAATGCAAAACTTACTAAATAAATTTGAACAATATATAAATTGGCTACTTAAATAAAATTGGAAATACACGCAGAATATCGTTTTTTGTGTGTGCGTCACTTTGACAATAAATTAAAACCCCGCTTTTAATGATTATGTGTTATACAAACATATATTGCAATTCAAAAAGAAAAACGAAAACTTTTTTTGTGTTGGCAAATGAAAAGCAATCTTTTTGTTACACTTATTGTATTATCGTTTACGAGCTTTTCTCCAACGTTTTTCCAAAACGATAACAAAAAACGTAAATTAGAAAGAAATTACATCCCTACCACCGTTTGTCTAACAGAAATTCTCGTCCAATTTTACCATACCAAAACTTATTTTACTTATGCTAATTGATATTTAAATTTGATTAGATCCAATTGGTAACTCATAATCTAATATATAAAAGCCAAGCGTCACGCTACTCATCCCATGTCGCTCAAACTGCTTATTCCCTTGCATTCAGCCTGATTGTATGCTTAACAAAAAGATAACAGTTTTGATATCTTTGTAATGCGTTACTTAAATCATGTTCACTTTACTTATTTTCGCTCAAATTACTTCGCATAGGTCATATGCGTTCAGATGCGTCATTCCTAATTTATCTGTGGGTAAAGAGCACCCAATAGATTTGCTTAGTTCTTTGAGTACAGGAAAAAAATGTGAGAGAATTTGTACACTTTTATAAATATTTCAATTTCATTGTGAATATATATTTTTTTCGAATTAACGATCACGACAGAAAGCTTCTAGAGGTACTTAAATTTAAGGAACAGTTGAGTGAAATGCTAAAACTTCAAAATGGATCGACCAGTTCTGTTATTGGTGGAACAATTTTTCGATCACTATCAATAACATTTACAGCCGAAGTAGCTTAGTTCTTGATTTGCTTTTCTGATTTATGATAAAATACCTCATCAATTCTAAGTCTATTGACAAGTTTTACTTGACATATTTCCTTTATCATAATTTGCTCATAATATAAGAATGAGCCATAAATTAAGGTAGCGTGGCCGGGCTTTGGGCCATCCTAATGCCACATACAGTCTTCATTTCTTCTTCAATATTTTTTATTATGAAAAGAGGAGCAATATCTTCAAGAGAAATATTATCAGAAATCAACGCGATTTTTATCTCTCAGAAATTTTACACTTGATTAAAATAGAATTGAATGGACTATAAAGTTATATACCCCACATTTTCTTTAAAAAATGTTAATGACATTTCTTTATTTTAAAATTTATACATAGCAGAAGTACTCATCTAAAGTGATAATCTGCTGATAAACATATAAACCTTATAACTAAACCGGGTTTCCTATATATTTTTGTATGCTTAGTAGAGCTCTTATTGATCGACTTATCGACTAACCAGTTAATCGATTAGCAAAAGTTGGTTCAATAAATAGTCGGCTTCACATAATTGATTAACCCTTTCCTTTCGACTTTTTCGACTAACCGGCTATAAACAACTTGTCGACTAACCGTGTTCATATTCGGAATTTCGACTAGTTGCTTTCTTTCAAGAAATATTTTTTTTTATATGTGTTTGAATGTTTATGCTTCCTGACAAAACTCGTTTTCCACAATAATGAAATTTTTATGGGGTTATAGTGAGTGGCAGTCACTATTCGAATAATTTCCGTTATTCGATTTTCAGACTACGCGAATACTTCCTTTTCAATTATCAACGATCAAAAAGTTGCTAATCGACTAGTCGAATACCTGGTTAGTCGATCTTAAACATTAGCTCTAATGTTCAGATGAATCAACCTAGTGTAAAATAGAGACTTGTATAGGTTTGGTTATAGATCCTGGCATATTTGAATAAACAATTAACGAAAACTTTTAGCATGAAAAACAATTGTTAATAATAAAAAAATGTCGATGTGCCAATATGTTTGTTCGGTACTTTACGTACTCTCTTGAGTTACAGGAAAAAGTTATCTAAATAGTCACTGCAGGGGCACTCCTGCGTAGCTGAAAGTAAAGCTTGAAATGGTATGCTAAACTATGTTAAATTCAGCAAAATGTTGAAGTTTTGAAGAATAAATCACAAAGTGTCCCTAAAAAGTCGATGAATTTTGCATGACAAATCGGAGTTTATAAAGTATAAAAAAAAAAATGAAGGCTAATTGAATAAAGAACGAAAATATGATAACACAAAACTAAAATCGATCGAATAATTAGTATTCGATCTAAAACAGTAGCATATTTGAGGAAACCCAAAATCGAGAAAAATGGTTTTAAAGAAAAAACTATAAATTTCTGGCTGCCCATCGGCCTACTACTACTCTCAAAAGGCTAGAACGCAAACAATATTTTCTTAAGTGTCACACTTGTTATGTACCCTAAGATTGACTGTTCTGATATGCTGATCCAAACCATGTCCCTACCTGTCTTAATCGCCATCCATCATCGCAGCTCCATATATCTTAGAAGGTACTTAAGCTCAGTGAGTGATTTCCTATTAGAGAGGTAGCTTCGTTATTAATCTACTAAACGTGGACGGTGTTGGTTCACTCCACTGATGGTCGATGATAACCTACTGAATAGAAAAAATGAGCGCGTAAAATGTCTCTTCCGCTGATTTCATACAGTCGTTGATGAATTACCGGTGGAACACTTTCGTAAACCTAATTGCCATAATACCAGAATAAGAACCAGCAACCGTTTGTCAATTAAAGCATTCCTTTTTTATATTGAAAGAATAAAACAGATGTTGAATGCAACAGCACCGATAGAGACGTTAGTTTTATGTGAAAGCTTCCGCAGGCGAATCTTAAAGTGCTATGAACAAAATTTAACAAGTATAAATATTTAGTTATTTATTTAAGTGATATTGGTGAATTAAATACAGGAAAAAATTTAAAAGTGATTAGAATTAGATAATAACGCTTTTTTGGTATCCAGAGAGATTTTGTTCGCCCTACAGTCTCCATCTAGTTTCATTAATCTCCCAATATCTGATAGTCCCATCTTTCTCGTTACACACTCACTCATTTTATGATGGAGGTATGACCCCTGTTCGTTGATATGGCGATTTATCCCAACAACTCTCATTGAGGTAAGCGTACAGATTTCCAAATTACTGTAGCGTATTCCAAGCAGCGATCTTTGCAATTGACAATTGCTAGCAAAATTGGTGGGCATGATCGACCTTACTCGTACGCCTTCAAAGCTTGCCTTTGCCTTAGATAGTAAAGTGGTGATCAAAACTCTAAAGTCGACAACAACTAACACGATGTGTCTTCGTAACTATCGAATATATCTCCTAACTCTTCGGTAACACAGTCTCAACCTATACTGGGTACCAGGGCGCAGTGACGTGTATGGAAGCGAAATAGCGGACGAGTGTGCGACAAGAGTAGTCGAGACAAGAGTGGCGGGAACACGGTGCGATCACACAACCCCGTTGAGATTCCTGCTCTCGCAAGCTGGGCAAGAGGCCAGGACAGCTACAAGCAGCAGGTGCAACCATTTAGACACATGCAGGATAGTGCGCTCACTTTGGTCATCACTCAATGAGCGGAAAATATGGAGTCTGCTAATATTTTTCATACCGAATCTCAAGCTTCTCATAGGAATGGAACGAGACACCTGCCCAACGCAGCCAGGTTTAGAGCGCCGTATAACAACTTCAACTTCTGTAGCAGCTGCAGGGATCTCCTTCGGAGATCTGGACTGCTTTATGTGCGATAGCACTGGAGCTGCTGTTGGGATTTGCCAAAAATTCGGGATGGTCAAGTGGTTTAGGCTGGGCGGTAAACCCTTTTTGGGCATCGCAATGGGCCCTGTTGCCACTGAGTGAACTCTCTACAAGAGCAGTCCGCTTTGCCTTACCTAAGCTCCTTATAATATTTTTATGAATAAGGCTAGTAATTTTCTATGGTATTTTTAATTGAAAGGCTTCAATTTTATTTACCATAAAAGTTTAGTAAAAAATGTTGTTCAAAAAAATTCAAATAAATCACCACTTATACTCGTACAACTAACATTTTCTAAAATAATATTTTTTTTATTCTTTTCATGTTTTCTTAAAAATTTATTCCACTGTTTTTCGCTTGAAATAACTCCGATGTATGATTTTTTATTATAAATTTTTTAGTCAGCAACCATTTTAGTTTATTTTAAATAAACTTTCAAACTCTCTTACTACGCGCTTTATCTTACACTTGTGTTTTTGCTAACTTTCGATAGGAAGTGCAAACAAATTTCTCAATTTCTAAGTATTTTATTTTAGTTTTTGCATTGTGTAGTCGAATGCAAACAATGGAATAACAAAGTATCGAAAACTTGATAAAATAAATCAGCTATTTTTTTGCTTTCTGTGCGTGTTATTCCATTGCGAGGTGGAATGTTGCAAATGTTGAGTGCTGAGTGCTGCTACTTATTTACAAGAGACACTAACACATGCATACCATTATACCCAAATAAGTAGAGTTTTTCAAATTGTAGGATGCTATCAGTTCAATTTCAACAAAACTCTAGCACATAGCCACACGCACACAAACGCAACTATGCGTTGAAGAACTAGGTGCACTTAACTTAGTGTAGGTGTACGAATCTCTGAGCTCGATTGAGATAAATTTTTCTACATACATAGAAATCTTTGCTCACACAATAAGAGGTGTGCAAAAATCCCAGCACGTGCTACTGGTAACAAACCTACCATATACTTTTACCTTTTTTTTTTGTATTTTTGCGCACTTCTGCTTGAAATCTTTATTATTTTGCGTTGCTCACAGTTATTGCGGAAATTAAAGCGACAAACTGTCAGGGGATTTATGTAAGAGCGAAACTTTTCCAATTTAAAAATAGCAAACTGTGCTATTTTTGCGATAACCACTGTGCTGATGCTGTTGCAGATTCATAGAGCTTGACTGAGGCGAACGCATCTTCAAAATGATAGAAAATTAGCGATTGAGATCGGCGATTTTTCCCAAGCAGCGAAAAGGATTGAGTACTTAACGTATGCATTCAAAATTGAGATTTAAACATTTAAGGACGACGTTAGGTATTCACTTTCGTTTTCATTTTTTCGCTGTTCATCCATTTGCCGCCCGTTTTCGCATTCACGGTATATATAATATAAGTTTTTTATTTGTGGCCACTATTGCAGTTTCTGCAAACTGTGACGTTCATTTGTTAACTTTTAGAATTGCCAACTCACCTCCAAGTAAACAAGCAGAAGCACAAAAGTTTGGTGGTGGTATCTGCATACAGCGCGCTTGACTTTTGTTGCCAAAGAATTGCTTATAGTGGAAACGAATTATAATTCCGCGCTGCTTATTAACTCAGCTCTTAAGGGTAGTGAAAGCCAAAATATAAACTAATTTATAAAAAAATGTTGCTCATCATCGATGATTAAAGCTGAGCGGCAACGAGCATTTACGCACTTCCGGGCAACCTAAAGGCAAAAGTCAATTTTGTTGTGTTCGTTTTTTTTGCAGGATGAGCAGATAACTTTTTATTATACTTAGTAGATTTAACAAGCAGGTGAGAATAAAGCAGAAAGGGAAAACAAAAAAAAAACACGTACTAAAATGAGCAAAGCGAGAGTTATTTTGCTTAGCATTGAATGAAATTGTGTGCTCTAAAAAATCCTTTGCATGACAAAAGGATGCTTTAGTTAAGGTCAGGAGCAGGACGGAGAAGAAGTGTAAACATATTTGGGTTGAAAAATATAGCCTGTGGTAAATTTAAAAAACGCCCAAGGATTTTACGTACAAATGGATCGATAAGTAAATACTTGAAGAAGTGCAGATACTCGTAGACATACAGGGTGGTCCATATAGTGGTTTCTTTTATAATATGTTCTTTTCGTTAGCTATTTCTCGCTAGAAATCTCAACAGAAAATCTGATAATTTCAACGCGGAACTTAATTAAACGCTTTATGCTTGAATAACGTGGTGAAATAGTGCAAACTTGTTGCCAAAGTATTTCTCTCGAAAAATCATCTTTATTAACGAAACGAAAAAAGTGCTAAAGAATACCATAAGTGGCTACATTAAAAAGCTAAATTTTTTCAAAGTTTACCGTTTTGTGACATAAATAGGTTTTTATATCTTCTGCTATTTAAATTAAAAAAAAAAACAAGAAAGGTAGAGTCTAAGTTCGGGTGCAACCGAACTTTAAATACCCGGCGCAAGTTTTTTTTTCAAATAAGCCATGCATGTTGAATGCAATAAAACCAGTGAATAATCTTTATTTTGAAAAACTAAATGACTTTCTTTTATATAAATAAAGTTGGTATGCTTTAAATGTGTATATTTACGTTTAGTGAAATATAAAAATATTATATTTAAAATAATTTTTTAATTGTTCATACATATTCTTTATTAAATATATTAAACAAATTCCTTACTATACTTGCAAAATATAAATACTTATAATTATACCTTTCTTTTAAAGTTAATTTTATACAAAATTTACTAATTATATTCTTGAAATTAAAATAGGGAAATTTAGTCAAAGGCAGAATTACAGAAATTGCGTATACCATATTACCATCTAGACCTAAAACCGATCTACAATTTCTTTCCTGAAGAAATCTTTTTATTGTATCCTCAGTTGACTTTAGACATAGCTTTAAATCCCCAAAAATTTTAACTGTCTGATTGCAAATGTCATTGCAAGAATAACGCGGCTTATATAATTTTCGAAAGGTTTCTTACTGAGTTCAAATGCAAAGGATGCCTATGTCTATATCTATCTGGATTGCTTTAAGCTGTTACAAAAAATCGTCAAGGAAATAAAGTTATAAAACCCTGGGCATCACTGGGCTCGGGTGTGAAAATTATAGAGGAGTCTAAGATCGCATCCAACAGAACCTTTAATACTTGGTACAGGTTTTTATTTCAAAGTTAATCTTGTATATAAAAATTAATGTGAGTCCTTTATAGGCGTCCAAATCACTGAACCCATATTTATGTAATTTGCACAGTAGGTTCAAGTGATATTCGGGCCAAACTAAAGGCAAATGTAAATTTGGAAAGTGGGCGGTGCCACGCCTCATGGAAGGGAAATATTAAAAGGATAATACATGCTTCAGAATTAAATCGGTCAGTCACCATTTTTTATAAGAGTGTGCAACTACTGTTGTATACCGATGATATCGACATCATTGGCCTCAACTAGTGCGCCGTTAGTTCTGCCTTTACCAAGCTGGACAACTAAGTGAAACGTATGAATCTGGAGGTGAACGAGCGCAGAACGAAGTACCTCCTTCCATAAAATAAACAGCCAGGGCATCCATTGTTGACAATTACAATTTTGAAAAAGTGGAGGACTTTGTTTATTTGGGAACCAGCTTTAACACCTACAATACCGAAGAGTCTCTCTTGCCAGCAAGTTCCTCTTTGAGCTGAGTAGACAACTGCGCAGTAAAGCCCACTCTCGACGAACCAAAACCACACTCTATAACTCCCTCATCATGCCCGTGCTATTGTATGCCACAGAAACATGGATACTGTCAACATCAAATGATATGACCCCTGAAGTGTTCGAGAGAAAGATTCTCCGAAAGATTTTTGGACCTTTACGTTTTTGCAATGGCGAATACCGCAGACGATGGAACGATGAACTGTATGAGCTTTACCGCGACATAGACATAGTCCCGCGAATTACAATACAGTAGCTGCGTTAGATGGGACATGTCGCGTGAATGGAGGAAAATGCTCCAGCCCTGAAATGATTCAACGCGGTACCAGCTGGTGGTAATAGAGGAAGAGGACGGCCTCCTCTGCGTTGGAAAGACTAAGTGGAAACGGACTTGACGTCACTTGGTATTACCAATTGGCGCCAGTTAGCAGGAAGAAGGAGTGACTGGCGCAATTTGTTAAACTCAGCCAAAATCTCTTAAACGGTTATACGAGTAGCGCCAATTAAGTAAGTAAGCAAGTAAAACCAAATTTTTGCAATTAAGATAAAGCACTAAACGTATAATGTGTCCTTGTGGGGGTTTTATAAGGCTCTACATGTAGATAGTTTTCATAAACATCTTTTTTATGACTATTTTTTTCGTTTTATCGCCTTTCAAAAATTTTTGCTAATTACAACGCCACACAAAAAAAAATATATAACGTTGTTTGTCCAAAGGCACTTACAAAATCAATATGTGTATTAAAATGCAATATAGTTTACTAAGAAACTATTTCTGTTTGATTTCTGATTTCCGGTTGAAAAGTTAATGTATATTGGAACGATTTTTCGTCATCCCCTATTAAGTTTGGTCTAGAGATAAACCGATTTCGGCCTTATCCCATATTCAATGTCATTTTTCATTCTATTTAATTAGCGTCTACTAGTTCGTATTTATATGATTTAATTATTAGCAAGTAATTAGGGTTCATATTATAATAGCACCGTTTGTGTGTGGCTAGCTGAAGGGGGAAGGTTAGTTTTTCTATGTTAAAAATCTGGATGCATAACTTTTTGCTGATTTCATGGAATTTGTTTAGAGCCGTTCTCATAAACCAAGTTATGGAATATTTAAGAATTAAACTAAAATATTTCAAAAATTACACAATTATTATTTTTTCCAAAAAATCATTAAAATTCATTTGCGCAAGAAGTACTCACTGCATTTTGCACTATCACCTACGTTGTATTTAATAATGCAAGAGGAGTATTAACCACCTTCGCTGCCAAGTACTGTCGTTCACTATGGTAAACGAGTATCTCACCATCATTCGCATCAAAACGTGACTCTTCACCACCTCCCTGGTTTGTTCCCCGCCGGAAAATAAAGACGATGTGATCAAAGATCCTTTCAACAATCGCCTATAAGGCACTTACGAGCACTGTCTTTTTCCTTATATAAGAATGGATGAGGAAGGAAAATTCAATCTCCACAACGAAACCTCCCACCTGGACTGAGACTGATCGACTTGGCAGGGACCGCACCTTGGTAGTCTATAGCACCAGGTTTCATTACAAACAGATTCGTCCAGCTACGTTGCTATCTCCAGATCGCAAAACGGGAACCACATCGATCATAGCGAGATAGACGTAAGTGTATCGGAAATGTCAAGATGCGTATCTGCAATACTGGACTCTCACACCTGATCGCTGAGATCACTTTCCCAGCAAACTGAAAATTCACGGCCATTGAGAGCATATTTCTCTCTCACAACGATCGTGGCAAATTCCTGGAAGAACAAGAACGGCGACTGATGTTCAAAGTACACTTAAATGTTTTGGGAACATTTTTACCCATTGTCAAATGGCCACAGCGAAAGCAGGGTGACTCTCTATCGTACGGCATCTTTAACATTGTGTTGAAATAGCCAGTTCCAGCTGCAGAACTTAACAAAGCAGGTACTAGCTTTTATAAGAGTATGCAACTTCTGACATATTCTGATAACATCGACATCATTGGCCTGAACAACCGCGCCGTTAGTTCTGCTTTTTCCAAGCTGGATAAAGAAGCGAGGGCAAACCGAAGTATCTCCTGTCATCAAATAAACAGTCTGCGTCTTGGCTTCGACTCATCATGCCCGTGCTATTGTATGACGCAGAAGCTTGGACACTGTCAACATCAAAATGAGATGGTCCTTGGAGTGTTCGAGAAAAACATGCTCCGATAGATTTTTGGATTTTTACGGCTTTGCAAACGGCGAATACCGCAGATGATGGAACGATGAGCTGTATGAGCTTCACCGCGACATATACATAGTCCAGCGAATTAAAATACAGCGGCTACGTTGGCTGGGACATGTCGTGTGAATGGAAGAAAGTGCTCCAGCCCTGAAAATATTTAACGCGGTACCCGCTGGTGGTAGTGGCAGAGTTAAAGGAAGGCCTACTCTACTTTGGAAAGACAAGGTGGCGAAGGACTTGCCTTCATGCTTCTTTTTAATCTTCTGTTTTTCCAATAGTGTGACAAGATGTTGTGTATTGGAACAATCCGTCATTCCTTGTCAAGCTTGGTTTGGAGACAAACCGGTTTCGGCGTTGTGCCATCTTCATTCGCAAAAGATAAGACAACGCTTTATTTGGGTTTCTAGTTGGCGCCAGTTAGCAAAACAGGAAAGCGACTGGCGTCTAAACGGCTATAAGAAGAAGAGGAAGCTTATATGTATGTATGTATGTAAGCATGTAAGCGCACAAGGTATTATGCAAATATTTTTGCTGATGTGACAACAACAAAACACACATATTCATGCATTTATAAAGTATACTCACACACACGCATATTAGTTGCGGAAATGTTTTAATAAAGTTTAGTAAACCTTTGTGGCATACAAGAAACTTTGAAACTTTCGCATTGAAACCAACTCCCATGAACTCATAAAGCCTTAGTTGATGGTGTGACTATTCAGGCTATATATATGTATATGTGTCTGTACATCTACATGTGAATATGTATCAGTGGTTTTTTATGGCTGCGCTTGAATCCCATTAGTAACTGGCGCTAAAGTTGTAATCGGAATTATGTATTCAGCTTTGCAAGTAATTTACGCTCATTAGTTTGACAGCATTGTTAATTGCTCTCAGGCCACGATGCGGTGACGGTTTTTGCAAATAAACAATGCCAACAAAAAGCGTTGATTGAATTCGTAAATGCTGAACATGAATTTTATTCGCAGATGATTTTCAACAAAAAAAAACTGTTTTAGTAGATAGTTGCATGTACATTAAAAAAAGAGTTTTTATTGATGTCAGCATTTAGTATTTTTTGAAATTTTTTTATTCAATTTTTTCATCATCAGCATCATATAAAATATACATCTATTTTACTGCAGCTTTATTGTAAGCAACTTCCGCGAACTATGAAATCCCTTCTTATCATATCGATATACAATTTATTTGCAATAGAAAATTTCTTTTGCGTACGCTACGCCGGAAGTTAGTGCTCTACTTTCAACTACCTTGCATTGATAAAGTGAGTAAAAATAGATTTGTAGCGGATACAAAGCAGCTAAAGCATTGCTGGAAAAATTGTGGAAAGATTCTTTCGTACTAGATATTATTATTTATCGTTTTAAATTAAATTTATAACTTAATTCTCAATTTCGCGGGAATTTTGTTAAACGTACATTTCACACTAAAAAAAAAAGTTTCAATATTTTTATTCGTTTTTTTTTTAATAAAACTTCTTAAGCGGCAGAATCGCTTTACTAATTTCTTTCACTATTCTTACTCATTTCTACCACTATTTCTACTAATAGTGCTACGAATCTCTCCCACTATTTTTACTTATTTCTACCACTATTTTTACTGATTCCTTCTACTGCTTTTACTAATTTCTACCACTATTTTTACTCATTTCTACCACTATTTTTGTTACTTTTTCCACTATTTTTAGTAATTTCTACCCCTATTTCTAATTATTTCTTCCACTGCTTATACTAATTTCTACCACTATTTTTACTAATTTCTACCACTATTTTTACTCGTTTCTACCACTATTTTTTGTTACTTTTTTTTAATATTTTTACAGATTTCTACCACTATTTTCAATACTTCTTCGACTGCTTTTACTTATTTCTACCAGTATTTTTACTAATGGTGCTACTTATTTCTACTACTATTTTTACTAATTTCTACCACTATTTTTATTTATGCTACTACCTGTTTCTACCACTATTTTTTCTTTTTTCTACCACAATTTTTACTAAATTCTTTCGATACTTTTACTAGTTTGTACCACTATTTTTACTTATTGCACTAACAATTTCCACCACTATTTACACTAATGCTCCTATTAATTACTACTATTATTAATTTCAACAACCACAAAAAAGTTTACCTTCTGGCTAGCGGTTGTTTTCTTTCTTGGCTTGTGTTCGAAGTTTACGTTATTCCAGAAATTTTCTTTTACTATCCAATGTTTTTACCAAGCTGTTCAAGCAAATATTTGTAGAGTACGGAGTGCAGAGTATGCTTCAATCCGATGCAAATCCAATCCAATTATATTCCCGCAAAAATTTTGTTCAAACCCAATCTTTTTATTTCGCTCTTGAGATTTTCCTCTTGGGTAGTCGAATACTTTATATAAACTTTTATTGAAATATGACAGAACTGCACTGCATTCAATGCATATACAATAACTACAAATTTCCGGAGCAATCAATATATAAACAGTTTCCTTCAGTCAACCAACATTCCACGAACAGAAGGGATTATTGGAAATAGGAAAATAAACGTATAACGAAGTGTACTTGGCTGGCAGGCAAAACGCCTTTAACGAAAAAATTGTGAAAATCAGAAGAAGAGGTAAGCGGAAAAATATATTTCGTAAACGGCGGCATTTTATCTGCATAGCATCCTTGTAAATCTCCATCAAAGAAATACGCAAATATATTTATGTATTTGAGTGCACCCAAATATTAATAACAATGATATTTATGTACAGTGAGTGTTAAAAGCTAGCATACTGTGTTTTTCCGAACCAATCGCAATGTTATTTAATTTAAATCAAATCAAAGCTCTCAACTTTTCATAATATTGGAAACAAAGATATACAAAGTTCCTTTGAAATTTAAACATTTTTCATCACAATTTTGAGTGCCTAATCAATTTTGATGGTCATTAGATCCATGAAGAGAAAAGTTTTAGAGCATTATTAATTGATTGCAGACAACCTTAAAGATGTTGAGACTAAAAATTTCTCAAAGTCGGAACTGGTTTATCTCCAAAGCGAATTTGACAAGGCAGGAGAGAAAAGCATCATCATCTAAGAAGCTCGTAAAGGTAAAGGGCTCGCCCTTCCTTAGAAAGCATACAAACAAGGGTTAAGGGTTCATAAAAGAGATATTTTTAAGGCGAAACACAAATCCTGGAGAGATTTCTACTGTTTCTTAGAGTCAACCAAGGAATCGGAATTGGAAAGGTTCCTTCGAAAGGTTCTTGCGACCCATCTTCCTGAAGAGAGAAGATGGGACATAGTCCAATAGCCCAAGGAAACTCCTGGAGCTACTACTGCATACATTTTTCCTAGCTGAAATAAGGATCAAGGCATGGTAACTTGGAACTTTGGAACTACACCATTGAGCCTTATCATTATTTATTGTTACACAGGAGAAAAGGGACTTTCATCTATATCATCTCAATGGCAATTGAGCAGTCTCTCATTAAGCTGAGGATTGAATACTTCTTAGTTAAATGACAGTCGTCAGTTCTGTTTACACGGATTTTGGGCATAAATCTCGGTTTGGAAGATTATTAGATGTCCCGGAAGAGGGATGCCACAAGGAGGCGTTTTGTCTCCTCTGCTAGGGTTAAGTTGTTATTAATGGCATTCCTATTACATTGATGCATGCCACAATTATGGTGACTTGGTTGTGTACAAATGTGATAAGCGATGTTCTGCAAACAGCCCTAAGTTGAGTTGATTTCATTGTCGAGCAGTTGTGGCCTCAGAATTAACCGCTTAAAATCTGAGTTGCTTCTATTCTCCTATAGAAACAAAACTCCAAATTTCAACCTTCCTTTTTAAATGATCCAATACATGTTGAAATATTTATGAGCATACTCACTCCTAAATTAAACTGGATGTTGAATACGGAGCACCGGGCTAAAAAGGCATACGGTGATATTTATTATTGCAAAAACAAATGCTAGGGAGAAAACGGTCCTGCGTTTGGAACTTATGACCTACATATACAAGATGATAATCCATCCGCTCATAACCTACAACTTGCTAGTCTAGCGGAAAGCCGTTGAAATAAACTATATCACAACGAAACTAATCAGAGTACAGCAGTACAAATTTTGGATTCCAAAACCAATTATTTTATTATGAAGTGAATGTTATGCTTACATCGTCCCATTAATATTTTGCAAATTCGAATTATTGTTAAAGTTATTAACACGATCAAACTAAAAAATTAATATCTCCTAAACTACAATAGATAATGAGAGGAAACTTTCAGAGCTTATTGAAAAGTGTTTGCACTATTTTTCTGATTGAAAACAAACATTAAATTGTAGTAAATAATTGATTTTGCAATAATTTTTTTTTAAACAATTGCAATTTTTAATGCTTTCTTCACGCTGTAAAAAAATGCAACTTATGCGGAATTGTTATAAAAACGTTCACCTTTAATAATCTGTAAAATAATTTTGTACTTTTTCTTCGTTCCGGAGATATTCAAATTTCTGTCACTCAATGCACTCTCCGGTGGCTCCTCACGGATGTGAGATGATTTCCCATAAATCTGTAGAATGAATGTAAGCGGAATTTATCACGCCACTAAGCAAAAGTAGATCGAAATACTTTTTAAGTTCACATTTTGTTACCGTCTTCCATATGCGCTGTTGGGTTTTATATATTTTCATGTTCATAGAATTGGTTTGCTTTTCTATTATTATGTCGCACATTTTCTCACATTATTAATCTAAATGTTTCCATAATTAATTTAATTAATTTAATTAATGACATTTTCATGGCTGCATTGGAGGATGTAGATGTGGACGAGCTTGGTTCCAACAAGACGGCGCTACATGCCATACAGCCACCGAAATAATAAATTTATTGAAGGAAACTTTTAATGAGCCCATTATCTCACGTCGTGGGCTTGTGGCGTTGCCTCCAAGATCCTGCGATTTAACACCGCGAGACTATTTTTTGTGGAGTTTTTGGAAGCTGCTTGTCTACACAACTAAGTCCCATACAATTGAAGCCTTGAAAGAGAATTTTCGTCGCGTTATTGCTCACATACGGCCCCAAATGCTGCAAAAAGTGATCGGAAATTGGGTCTCTCGGCTAGAATTTATTCCTGCCAGTTACGGCGGTCACTTGCCTGAAATCAGTTTTAAAATGGCAAACTCTTATCTCAAATAATTAAGTTAAATTGTTGGGCATAACATTAAACTCTTTGCGTTTTATTTCCTCTTGAAAGCCACATGTCAAAAATACCCTTTATAAACCACGATAATCAGATGTTCTTCCTAGTATAAATAAAACAATTACCTAGCAGTTGTGTAGATATTATTATAACAAGTTAAAAATCGTTATCTTTACACCAATAGCTTGTCCAAGAAAAAGATCACAGTAACTATCTTTCTCTTGGGCCCCTTCTGCATATTAGAAAAGGTGGGAGTAGAAAACCTCTACTAATTGGACGAAGATCTTTCATGTTGCTTCTCCTATCTCACATTTAATGATCTGAAATTCAAGGAGTAATGAATTTGGATGAAAATTTGTATCGCGCGCGAAAAGGGGAACAGTTTTCAACTCGTTCACTCGCTCGCACTCTTTCCTTCGCACATTCGTGGAATTATATATGTAGGTATTCCTTCGTTGTAAGTACGTTTGGAAATCTATGATGATTTTGCGTAGCACAGGCTAATATCCTCTCTCCTTGTGGCTCGTCGTGGTTTTTCAGCTAATAATAATATAAACTTTGACACATTTGAAGAAGTGAGTTGAACATTCACATTTTCTTCACGATACTATGCTGCATCCCACACAAAGTGCATGTGCATCCCTGGGTATGTTGCTGTTGCTGTTAAAATAAAGGTCGAACAGATGAGACAACCCAAAGATAAGCATTTTCAAACATATATTATTCGTTTGAATCTCATGCCGCAATAACTCTGGAAACTTAGTGATTAGATTTAGTTTATTTTTTAAGTGGGTAGCAAATATCCCTAACAATATTTTCAAAATAAAGTTTCTTAAACTACTTTCGCTCACAAAGAAGTGGTGATCTCCGCAGAAGCAGCTATATTTTTCACCATTTTATTTATCCAATTGTTCTCAAATTCAAAACAGACCTCAATTTCGTGTAACGATTATTGATACTAAAAATTAGCATACATGTTTTAATTCGAAAAAATGTTAGGAATATTAATACAAAATGTCATCACAGTTTGCTAGCACTCACTGTCGCTAATTGTGCCAAGGTATGTGTGGGATTTATGTAGGTACATACATATATACTTTTGTGATTCTGGCTACAAGTCTGCTCCGCTGGCGAAAATTTCGGTGTTGAATAAAATATGAGTCGCCTTTTTGCTGTACGTATGTATTATATGTAAATCTTCTCCCGTTGCAGACAGCAAAAAGTACACATATCTATGTACATGTATTTACCACTTACTACACAAATGTAAATATGTAAGTACAAAATATTCTGTCGCGCCATATTACATAATTCCACCATAATATTAAACCGCGAACGCCGCCAGCAGCAGTAGGAGTGAATGCATTCATTGATGCAATGGTTGCACCAAGGTTTCGCTACAAAAGGTAATATTATGTGCTTAATATATTTTGCTCACATATGTAAGTTTAAAGTGTGAATTACTATGTATATATGTACATAGTACTTAGGTAAATGAAAAGTCAAATTGTATATTCATGTTGATTTGCAGACGTACATACATACATACGTGGAAAAGGATGACTGGAGAGATTTTCTCTAATACTTTCTGGTGGGCAAGCTTTAATTCTGAAATTGGTTAACTAGAAAATTTCGCGCTTAGCGATCTATACATGTATGTACATACATAGCATCCACTAACTTCAACCGTTTGTTGACCTTAAAATCGATAATAGTTTTCCGACCTTGTGGATAGATTTCTAAATCGTTTGCATTTTATTTATTACGATAGCAAATTTTACATTGCGTTTATGCAATTGGCACACACTGTACGTGCATTGACTGGCTTTCAACAAAAGAAGCGTACAAGGTCTGTTTTTTTGTTTTACTTGTATCAAACTTTGCATTAACCAGGTATTTTTTGATTATCTGGCTCTTCTACTTTAGAATGTTCAGCTGGTTGTGGATCAATCTGGTGAAAGATATTGGAAAGCAATGAGGAGGACGAGGATGACTTTGGATTTGATAAGATTCTATCCATAAGGAGGGTAAATACATAATTCTTCTTACAAATCGCCTTCTGTATTACATAGCACTCAAAAGTGATTGATTCAAAAAAAGTTTTGTGACAAAGTCACTGGGTTTCAGCCCGATGGAAATTTTTGTTTTGGGTATATTTAATTTAACCCTGCTGTTAAGTTAAGACCATTTGGTCCAATTTTTTTTTTGTTTTCTTTGTAACTTTGGAACGGTGATATATACTGTCTAAATTTTTCAGCTCAGGTGGTCTTTTTATAAAACAATATTATGTGCGAAAATTTAATTCTCTGACTTAAAACTGGACTAAGATAAATTGAAAATTACGAATCTTAGGTTAAGGGACCATTTGGTCCATAGTATATTTTCTTTGATTTTCTTTACATTAATTTTCCAAAAATAAGTATTTATTAGTTTGTTCGATATTTTTTGGCACTACATGATGAGCAAAAAAATGTTTTTCGGTTGGTTTTGCAAATAAACGCACTGCAAATGGAGCATTTTACATCAGACTTAGACTTGCAGCAACTACAAATTCCTCGCTTTCGAGCTCCTGAACTAGAAGCATTTTTAGAGCAGGCCACTGGTGCTGGGTTTTACCAGAGTTGAGTAAATAATAAAATAATAATATTTAGCAAGTATTGAACCAAACTAAATATAAAGACTAAGATTAAATTGTTATTTTGTATGAAAACTGCAGTATGGACCAAATGGTCCTCTAACCTAAGATTCGTAAGTTTTTTTTTAACCTAACAGCAGGGTTAATAGAATTCTACCCAATCGTCAGCGAACGGTTAAACTATACAACAACCAAGACGTAATGTGTCGCAAGCTCATAATATCGAAGAACAAACCGAAATTAACGTGCTCCTGATAAGTAGGTCGCTTATTTATTGTTAGAAGAAGAAATTTAAAATATGGTGGCAATTGGAAAACGCTCTCTACGCTTGTGGGCAGAAAAATTTAAAGAGTTCCGATTGTAAGAAAACTTTGTTTATAGGTTTATGTCAAAAAGTAAAAATATGAAATTAGGTTGAGATCTGACTTCAGGCACGCTGTCCACACATAGAAATATTTATTTGCGAATAAGTGATGCACAGCCTCTTAGAGCTATTGCAAGTTTGATCGAAAGTTTCAAAAGTGGGCAATTTGTTATGGAGGGTATGAACACGTTATACTCTCCTATATTTGGCAGTAATGTACAATAGATATAAATGCAGCAAAAAAAAGTAGTAAAGAAAATATAATGAAAGACTTGCATACAACTTTTGTAACGTAAAATAATACAAATAGTAAAGAAAACATAATAGAAAATGTATATACCATTCGAATAGCACTGAGCATTTCTACACATCCATCCAACCTACAAAAATCTAAGCTTAGCAAGAGTTGGCGACGAAAAGTTTCTCGCTTCACCGATCGTTTGTAATAAAAATTTCTGCGCTGTATATGATTTGTTGTTCTTAATGGCAGGCAATAAATATTTACGAATAGGGTTGTTCCCATTCTAGAAGAAAATATGATTAACTAATTTACGTAAATGAAATATTTAAATATAGACAACACACAAGCGTTTTCGAGATATAGGCTTTTTGCCGAAAACGCCTGCTTTCGAAGTCCATCTACAGCTGTTGCCACAAAACTCTAGAATAGCAACTAAAAACAAGTAAAAACAGCGCTGTCTTCGGCTATGCCGAAGCCTTCATACCTTTCATGAATGGAAGAATAGTAAAAAACGTGTTATTGTATTACAATTTCGTATTACCTACTATTTATTTTTTGCAGTGCTTAATTTAAGATTTCAACAACACAAATACTAGTGTATAATACTCTTATAACTTATAATTACATTACGTTAACTTAACTCTACTTAAGTCAACTTACGTTAATTTATTGCGATTTCGCATGTAGCCCTAATTCAGTTAATTAGCAATATGCTAACCTTTATTTTGAATATACAAAATATACTAACTTACTCATTAGGCGTTATGTGAAACCGCTATTTGCTTAATTTAAATTAATTCAATTTAACGTAATTTAATTTATTTTAACCTAAATTAGTAGCTTGCACAAAAAAATATCCCGTCGTGGTCACTGTAGGGGGTTTCATATGTTATCGCCCTTGTACTTTCTGCAGGTAAACTCGTCAAAACCCAATCTATCGCAGTTTGTTGCTTGGTTGTAGCAAGATTTTCTAGTAATGATTGAAGTCCCAGCTGCCTCAATCGTCTCCCAAGTAATTCATTTGACGTAAGCCGACAAATATTGAAGTCACCTACAACTACTAATTGTGCACCATTTTGATCCGACAGCTCTTTCAAATCTTCTTCCAATATTCTTCTAAACTCTAGTAACGAAAACGATGGATTTCTATATATCACTGCAATTGTCAAGTTTGATTTTGATGTCGCTAAAAACTGATAAACTTTACCAGCTGCATATTGATATTTCGAGGAATTTGTCGTAAAGCAGCGTTTGAGATCAGCTTTGCAGTATATTATCATTCCATTTCGAGGGCGACTTTGCCCGGTTGGAGCAACTCCATCAATCCTCGCCACAATATCAAAACCTTCAATTTGAAAATCTTCTCCTTGCATGGCCCAAGTTTCTACGAAGCAGAGAATATCCGATGAGGAAATAAGCTGGTCCCTTTTAATTTCGGTAATATGCTTTCTTAAGCTTCGTACGTTTTGGTAATATAACAGAATACTGTTGTCTGGTCGCCCAAAAACAAAGTTGTAGTGAGTATCCAACTTTTTTGTTGTTCGCAGATCATTCAACTGTCTCTCAACAACTTCGTTGGCTCCAAATGGTCTCGGTGGAATAAAATTACCAACAATAAATAGTCCAGAAGCATTTGTCGCTCTACTGCATCCGACGTATAACGCTGATCGACTCATTCCTTTTTTGATGTGGACAGCAACATGTCTGTAAGTTGCTCCTTGGCTTTTATGTATTGTAATAGCCTCTGCTGGTACTAAAGGAAACTGCCTTCGTTCTATCAAAACTTGCTCATTTCTTTTATACTGGAAAGTCCGTATCACTTTATCAATCGATGTCCAGCTCGATTCAGTGGTGTGCGGCTTTTTTGATCGTGCTATGGCTCCCATCGCTGGCTCTGAAAACTGGATCCAAAGAGTAGCTGGTGTCCGCTGTGGGCCCTCATGATCAATTTGCATCAGCCGACCTGTAGCTCCATTTACTAACCCATCCGAAGTATTAATATTAACTGTAATCATATACTTTGCAGACGTTTTTAGTTGTAAACTGTAGCACATGCCTTGTGTCTCTGATATTTTAAAGTTTCTAACGGCGTCCAATATATTTATTTTATTTCGCCCCGACATAGAGTTCGCTTTCAGAGTGTCCTTTGCTGTAGATATAAACTCTTCCGTTGCAATTGCAGCCAGACGTGTAATGTTGTAATTTGATACATCCATGTTTGAGTAAAAAAGATGAATGCAATCGTTGGGGACGTCACATAAATTTGTTTCTCTTGATTTCATAAGCGCAACATCAGCAGATGTCATATTCCCTTCAGACATGTTGTTTAAAGCAACTGCAAATGCTTGATCTTCTTTTTGACGCATGACTTCGGTGAGTTCATAGAAACTGAACAGGTCCCAAAGTGGTGTTCCGGTAATTGCACTATATGGGTCCATCTGGTTTGGTGAGAAAATCCATCTATCTCCTACTGGTGAGAGTTGCTTCAAGTCTCCGAATACAATTATGGGTACACCTCCAAAATATTCATTATTGCGAAAAATTTGTTTTAAACGAGAATCCAAATATCCGAACACATTTGCGCCGACCATTGATATTTCATCAATTATTATTAGCTGAAGGTCTATCAGGTTCGAAGATATAGAATTAACCATATCATTACTGAGTGGACGTAATTCTGTCGAGGACTGGTTTATCGGCAAAGAAAAGACGAAATGTAAAGTTGCGCCGCCAATTCCAAATGCTGCTTTTCCAGTGGGAGCACATAATAAAACTTTTATAGTTTCGGGGTTACTGCCGGGTAAATGTTCGCTCGCGTTGTTAGTGACTGGTATATTGCGGAAATTAATCGGCTTTTTCCTACCCCAGCATCTCCTCCAACGTATTCATAAAAGCGCCTCTTCAGTTTCATATTGTGGTGTACATGATAAAAATATTCACGCTGTTTTGAATTTAAAGAGCGCACTATTGCAAGGAGCTCATTTTCCTGAATAAGAACAGGTAATCTTATAAGCCTGACTTCCTCTAAATTTTGGTTTTCGCTTTGTAAAACGTCGACATCATTTCCGATTTCTGGAATCGTCAATGCTCTGAACTCTTCATCCAGAAAAGGAGTGATATTATTTTGATCACCAACATCCTCCACAGCTATCTGTTGGTTCAAGTTCTCCAAAATCCTTTCGAGCTCTTGGCCTGAGAACTTGTCATAATTTCCTTTGTTCTCGTCAATAGTTAGTTTGTTGGCATTACAAATTCCTTCTACGTCAGAATTAATTAAGTCGACAGCTTCGTTTCGCCATGGATAAAACAACATTGCCATTTCCCGAAAGTAATCAGGTCCAGAAAATTCAACACTGAAACGTCGCCATCTTAAAATAAGTGGGTGCTTTCTCATCCTCATGAAACCGCTCCCGTCATTTAATTGAAGTGGGACCTCGTTTGCCGCAAAACTTTGATCTTCTGGTTCTTCTTCTTCATTGTCCTCGTTTCCTGGTATTATTTCTTTTCCTGATTTCGAAAATCGATACAACGCAGCAAAATCAGCAAGACACATTTGGTCTAGTTGGCTTGGTCTTTGAGTGTAGTGATCCAGTATGCTCGTCACGTAAATATCCGTAGAGTCAGGAGGGAGCCGTTCCAGATCACTTTTCGGCTTTACCATTCTTACCCTTTTATCTGGGTGAGATGTATTGATAAATATTTCTCCTTCGCTGGCTTCTGAAAGATGAAGTCCCAATATATTGTAAGATGCTTCTTGAGCGGAAACTTCGGATCCGTTAATGAATTTGTTGCCAATGTGTTGCAACTTTTGTTTGATAGTAAAATTCCCATTATTTAGTTCCTCCATAGCTTGCCTTAGCAGCTGAGATACTCCTCTGTTGGATTTGTTTATATAGTTTATAATGTAGCTGCAGCATGCATAGGCGTCGAGAATGAACTGAATATCCATATTAGCTCTATGCAAATGTAAAATGTCGCTGTTATATGCATTTAATAGCCGATCAGAAAGCTTTCTTCTCAAAAATATTTGAGGCTTTTTTAAACTTGAACGCAGCGCTAATTTGTATTTTTCATAAGTTGTGGAAATCTCTGGATGCATTAAAAATCTCTTGTTACATCTATAGGTATTCGCCCTTCCCCAGGGGCTATTGCCACTCGTTCTAGTGGAAGATTTTCGATAAGCTCGTTGTCCAAAAGTGTTTCTTGACCGCCTGGATTTAAATTATCTCCTCCGTTAAACTCGGTTCCAATATTTATGTTCTGATGCAATTGCAAATCTCTGACGATAACCTCGTCTGCTGGATCAGCGATAAAGGGTACAGTGTCATTATGCCTTAAATCTGATAACCAGTCTTCAGCTGCGTGAATATTGTGCAAGCGGTATAGCTCCGTTTCCAATAGATATTGAAGCGCTGTAAATACTCTCGCCGGTCTTATTGTTTCCGTTATAAAACTGTGATTATATTCTAGCCGGCGTTTTAAGTGAACTTGGATAACTTGCGCATCTTCAAATCTCCGAGGGAGAGTGGTCACCGTCTCGACCACTGGTATAGGCACATTGACTACGGCTCCTCTAATATCACATTGTCGTTCGAATCCTAGAGATACTATTCTCATAAATGGAATCATTGGAGATATAAGACGTTCTTCCAGGCACGTTAAATTTTTCAAAGCATCAGGTATGTCTGGATATTGGAGACCGTTAGCTAGACAAATTTTTGGAATTTTTCCTGACATTGTTTGGCGATAGCATGTCAAGCAAAATATGAATTTTCCCGTTAAGTTCGGGAACTCGTTTTGCAAATAAAATATTTTGTTGAGTTCGAGGTGTGGATACTTTCTTGCAATAGCACACTTCTCCAGTTTTTTGATTTGGTGAGACAACCAAGTTCCACCACAGCATATACATACCATAGTCAGTCCTTCTTTTATTTTGATATCATACTGCTCATACTTTGTCAAATTTCGCAAGTGCTGCTGAACATTTTGAGCTTCTTCCATTGCTCCCGGTGAAAGATGGTCTCTGTTCATTGCAGTTCTCAAACGCTGCCTCTCGTTTTGCCTTCTGCGATTTTGTGGATTAGATCTATAAAGATTGACATGTTCGTGCGAGCTTTGCCTAAGAGTTTCCTGTACTCTCCGACAATGCTGCCGAGTAATTCTTCTTTGCGACGTATTCCTGAGTTGCTCCCTTCGTCTTGTGAAAGGGTTTGTGCGGCGTTCTATCCTCGCTATCCTATCTGTAATACGTTCAATATTTCTCAAGTGAAGATTTGTCCGTCGTTCCGCTCGTGCTCCTGAGTCGCGAGCCCGTTCTGCTTCTCTCAACTGAGAAATAGCCCTTCTCGTTCTATGCGCAATGGTATTTTGGGCTTGCTCTTCTCCTCTTAGAACAGGATTTTCTCGTCGTGTCGCTCGTGCCTCTAAATCCCGAACCCGTTCAACTTCTCTCAGCTGAGGAATAGTCCTTCTCATCCTATGCGCAAGGGTATTTTGTGATTGCTCTTCTTCTCTTCGATCAGGATTTTGTCGCCGTATCTCTCGTGCCTCTGCATCACGAACCCGTTCAACTTCTCTCAGCTGAGGATTAGTCCTTCTCGTTCTATGCGCAAGGGTATTCTGGGCTTGCTCGGCTCCTCTTAGTTCAGCATTTTGTCGACGAGTTGCTCGTGCCTCTAAATCCTGAACCCGTTCAACGTCTCTCAACTGAGGAATAGCTCTTCTTGTCCTATGAGCAATAGTATTCTGGGTTCGTTCAATCGCTCTACGCATTGGTAGCCGTCGTCTTAATCTATGGGATTCTGCGTCATTTTCCCTCTCTATTTCTCGAAACTGCGTGTTGGAAGACCGAAGAGAAGCCATTAAATTGGCACTTATTACCCTGTTCTGCAATAAATTTCTTTCGTAATGTTGCCGCCTTCGGTTGATAGTATCCCGGCGGCGCTGCTCCTGAGATCGTGCAGATACTCGCGGCATTCCTGTTGTTATAAGTCTCTTCTATGAACCTTATTTAAATTTTTTTGAATCGTTGAAATTACACTTGCAGTTTGTAATTTTAAGTGTGTTTTAAAATAGAGAAATGTATTACAATTAAATAATTGTTTGGTTTTTTTTAAATTACTTGTATAAATATTAAACGGTTAAACTCTCAATTGCTTTGAACTAAACTGAATGTTCTAAAAAAATTTAACAGAGTTTTTATGTAGTATGTAGCAGGTAAAAAACTGTGAACGTTAATTGATATAACTACGGTCAATACGTAGGAAAGAATCCGTTCCGGTGCTTAGTGCAACTGTGTTGATTACTTACAAATACCAAATTACTGTAGCTACCTACTTATGTGGTCGACTGTTTGTTGTCCTTGAGCTTGAGTGTCTTGATATAGGCACTCCAGCGAGACTTTAAGTTGGCCGCATATTCAAAATGCACACCTAATAAACAAAACTCCAAACCGAAATCTTTCTAAAAGTTTTAAAAGTATTCATTTTACGGAAGTGTTATTAACACATACGTAGTTCGAGCATCACAAATTCAGGTATTTGTGCGAGTGGGGTAGTTAAAAAGGGCACTAGTTAAAAGCGAAAATTTCCTTCAAATAAATAAAAATAATTCTAGTAAAGGCATTGTTATAAATTATTTAATGGTTTTCCTTATGTAATTAAAAAGAACTATGTTTTAAGAAGGGAATGGTTTTTGAATATTTTTAATATCGTATCGACGCTTGATATTCAACATTTAAAAAATACAAATAATTAAGTATTAATATGTAAGACCTACATATGTCGGTCTTTGAAAACAGTTATCAGATCCGTAAATAGTTCCCAAACTTTTAACGCTATGATTCATGTGATATTGCGCTGAGCTTATTACTTTTCGCAATAAATATTTGTCCTGAATTTATCTTGCCGATTTACACTGTGAACTCCGATCTTGATGAATACTAATATATAGCTAATAATGGCTGATATTTCTGCAAAATTTCAAGCCTTTAGCTGCTTAAATGGAGGAGTTATGGCGCAAAATTCAATATCTGAATAATCGGTTGTATTATATGTTATAGTCACCCGATCTGGCCGATTCCGACAAATGTTTAATCATTTGTACAACGACACCTGCTCACCAAATTTCATCAAAATAGCTCTAAAATTGAGGGACTAGTTTGCGTTCAAACAGACGGACAGACGGACAGACGGACAGACAGACGGACATGGCTAAATCGACTCAGCTCATCGTCCTGATCATTTAGGTATACTTTTTGATGGGTCTATCTCTTCTCCTTCTGGCACTTACAAACATCGGACCAAACTTAATATACCATTTCATTCTCATGAAAGGTATAATAACCTTCCCTGGATACAGTTTTAAAAGTAAATTTACCTTCGTTACACTGATATATATTTTGCATAAATTGAAATAGTAATTTTGTAATCGATTTAGGTATCAAAATTGGTATTATTTCACTTCAGATAAGGTTAATTTTTAGAGTTTCGATTCATAAAATAGTCTTGAAAAAATTGCGAAAAAGTCAGCATATTTTTGGACAAACTCATGAAAGACCTGGTATTACATCTAATGTACATTCTGGCTTTTGCACCGCGTAATGAACACGTTTGTATTATTCAAATTTTCAATTGACACTCGTTACTAAATTTGTAACTTCATGTTTTCGGCCTGATTTAGGCGATCCTACACTCCATATTTTTGTTATGAATTTCCTTCTTCAACAAAACATTTTAAATTACTTTTTTCGCAGAACGTAAATTACAGAGAAATATGGCGTTTCGTATCCTGTGGCGATAATTTTCGTCCAATTTCACCACACCTTTGACTTAGACTTTGAATTCTCATTCATCTTCGCGTTTATCGGTTACTGACATCATCAGCGGTATTAGAAAGCTCAAACCTTCATCTAAAAGATATGGTATTTCTTCTATTTTGCTGAAAAATTATTTGTGCTTTGCAGTGCCTCTGACAACTATTTTTTAATAAATCACTGGCTTTTGGTACTTTTGTTGATGATTGAAGGTTGGTATTTGTCTCCCCTATATTTAAGAGTAGAAACAAAAACGATGTTCGTAACTATGTTCCGATTTAAAAGCTATCGTCTGTCTCAAAACTTTTCGATATAATTGTTAAATGAAAAGTTATATTTTCGACCAATCAGCATGCCGCTCCAGTTGACACAATTTACACTGATTTATCTAAGGCATTTGACAAAGTTTTCCACCGAATTCTCCCTTCGAAGCTTGTGTCAGTGGGTTTTCACGCCATATTTTTTTCGTGAATCAAATCATATTTATCCAATAGACTATGCGTTGTTGCCGTTGCGTTCTGGTGTTCCACAGGGGAGTACTCTAGGATCCTTATTTTTTATTTCATTTATTATTGATATGGGTTCATGCTTTTCGTTTGCTGCGTACTTGTTGTACGGTGATGACCTTAAAACTTTCCAGACATTAATAATACTCGTGGTTTTGAAAGTATGCAATCCAAACCACACAATTGGTGCTATTTGAATCGTTTGACGCTAAATCGGCTTCTATTTTACATGGCTCATATAGTATTGCTGGCTCTTACCTGAAATCCGTTGATGTAATTAAAGACTTGGGCATTATTTTCGATTCTTAGCTAAATTTCACTAGCCATGTTAACGATGTCATAACACGGTCTTATTCGATTCTTCCATTCGTATCTCGAAATTGTTCCGCATTCACTAATCAGTACAATATTAAAACACAATGATGTGCTTTTATTAGATCGAGGTTAGCGTATGTCGCTGTCATCTGCAGATCATACCAAATAGGTGTCTCTAACCGACTTGAGAGAGTACACAAAGTTTTTTTTCGATTTGCACTTCAATCTTTAAACTTTTAAGAACCCTTACCATCGTACAGATCTCAATGTTTTTTGATTGACCTCAATACACTTGAAAGCAGAAGATCCATTTTATCGTGCTCATTTGTTATTACATATAGTATCATTTCGTGCTCGCCTAGCAATCCCGTGTACCATGGGACAAAGCCAAGTAAAGTCTAGAAAGAAAGAAGTCTGATGACGAGAAGATGTGGTGATCTCCGAAATAGCAGCTATCACTTCCACCACTTTGAAAGATTGTTGTTTTCTCATATTATTCCTAATACAAACCTGGCCACAAGCTCTATAAATTATACAGAAATTTCAGTTTCGTATTCCATACAAGAACCTTCGACAGTTCGAAACTTTAAAAATTGGTTTCTCGAAAACAAATTGTAGTATAAATCCTCCTATTTCTAGGGCATGTGCTGATTTAAATTCGTTTTTCAGTTCTTCACTTCAATTTGTTATTTCAATGACTTTACAAACAAATAACTATATAAATATAAATCAGGAGAAATTAAGTTAGTTCTGGTATATTGAAATTGGACGAGACTTTCTCTTAGAGGAACGGTGGGGGTGATGCCAATTCTTTGATTTTTGTATAGAGTTTTTCAACGCAAAGGAATGAATAAAAATGTAAAATTTTCGGAAAAGCTCGAATATGTCCTTACTTCCTGACTTAATTGGCACAATAACCACTTAAGCGATTTTGGCTCAACTTCTCCTACAATTTGTGGTATGCGGCTTGTTGATGGAACACAAATTGAGGGATCTACAGTTCTACGCCGACTCCGAATGGCAAATGTGTCTTTTTGTGAGAAGGTTTTTTTTCATGGTGGTTTGCCATAGCCTGCCGAAGGCCGACCGCTATTAGAAAAAACTCTTTTCTACAATTTTTGATGTTACTTGCCCCGGCCAGGATTCGAACCAGGGGTCCGCCGAATAAAACGCGCACACGCTACACACTCGGCTACGGCGCCCGCCAAAAAAAAAAAAAACAAAAAAAAAACACAAATAAAGGGTGGTTAAACTTCAAGGGCCGATGTTGATTTTGAATAAAAAACAAATTATTTTCGAAATTATTGTAATCTCTTTTTATTATGATAATATGGTGTAATTCAATTATGTATGAAACAAAATATCGGCCAAATGGTCGCCGCGACCTCGGCGGCACACCTCCATCCGATGGTCCAAATTTTCGATGACGCTGAGGCATAATTGAGGTTGTACGCCGTTAATGTGCGGAATTATCTCATCATTTAGCTCTTGAATTGTTGCTGGCTTATCGACGTACACCGTTTCTTTTAAATAACCCCAAAGAAAGTAGTCCAACGGCGTCAAATCACATGATCTTGGTGGCCAATTGACATCGCCATTACGTGAGATAACACGGCCATTGAATTTGTCGCGCAAAAGAGCCATTGTTTCGTTGGCTGTGTGGCAAGTGGCACCATTAATAACTTTAACACGTTGCTCGATTGTCTATCTTTCCATGTTCAAATTGAGTTAATCTGAAATTGAGAAATGTCAAATGAAATGCAGAAAAAAACTTGACGTTTAGGTGTGGTTCACATTCAACATCGGCCCTTAAAATTTAACCACCCTTTACATTTGTCCTTATTTTTTGCATTTAAATTCATGTAACACAAAAAGTACTATCCATAGAAGGTTATTCGCTTGCTGGAGTTTTGTGGCATTGACTGTTCAAGGGCGCAAGGACCACGAAAACGCGGTTTTTGCCTATAATTCGAAAACACTTCCTGAGTAAAGCCACGTCAAGTGATCCCCGAAAATTTCACTAAATTTTGGATTCCAGAAACAATTATTTTATTATGAAGTGAATGTTATGCTTACATTTTCCCATTAATATTTTGCAAAAATTCGAATTATTGTTAAAGTTATTAACAATCAAAGTTTTGTGCACGATCAAATTAAAAAATTAATATCTCCTAAACTACAATAGATAATGAGATGAAACTTTCAGAGGTTATTGAAAGGTGTTTGCACTATTTTGCTCATTGAAAACAAACATAAAATTGTTATAAATAATTGATTTTGCAATAATTTACTTTAAACAATTGTACTTTTCAATGCTTTCTTCACGCTGTAAAAAAATGAAACTTATGCGAAATTGTGAGGAAAACGTTCACCTTTAATAATCTGTAAAAAATTTTTTGTCATTTTTCTTCGTTCCGGAGATATTCAATTTTTTGTCACTCAATGCGCTCTCCGATCACTCTGGCGAACTCGACTGGTCGCTGCTACATATATACTCTTATTCATACTAAGCGCTTGACACACCACGTCAAAAGCAATACATGTGTAACTAGGCGGAGTTCGCTGGAGCTTCCAGCTACGTATTTTGCTTCTCAAACGGACACGTTTCAGAGGCGGCAATTAATTTATAAATAGGTAACTAAATAGTCCAGACAACGACATAACTATATACCACAATTAATAAAGACTCAAATATACTTAATATAATCTGTACTTCATTGGATTAAATTACGTCATGGGACAAAATTTAATTAACAACCAAATTACTTAAGGAACCTCAACTTTTGTGTAAAAAAGGAGAGCAATTAAGGAAAATCAATGAAACCCCTATCCCTTAATAAATGAAAAAGTTGTTTAATTACCTTTGTAAGCAGTAATATTTAATTCATTGTCTTTCATATTTTTCATGCAGCTGTTGATTTTCTTTCACCCTATTCTTATTTGCATTAGCATGAATGTATACGTGTGTTTGTTTATGTATGTGTGTCCATGCATACTTTTTGAATCAGAAGCCTTTCCATTATGAATATAAATTTAACTTGAATGTCTTTATTAATAAATCAGACAATCTGCTTCATCATTTCATTGCAGTCGCTTGTTATGGGCGTGTTGATGAGATTGCAAAGTATAATAAAAAAAACAATGGATATGAATAACACATCTTGTGCAAGCATTAACCCATTACATACATAATTACTTCCTCCAATTCATCCATTTTTTTACAACCTCTGACCTTTTACACAAATTGGTTGTGTAAAAATAATATTTGTCCCACTTTTCCATACCCTCATGAGAATGAAATGGTATATTAAGTTTGGTCCGATGTTTGTAAGTGCCAGAAGGAGAAGAGATAGACCCATCAAAAAGTATACCTAAATGATCAGGACGATGAGCTGAGTCGATTTAGCCATGTCCGTCTGTCTGTCCGTCTGTCCGTCTGTTTGAACGCAAACTAGTCCCTCAATTTTAGAGCTATTTTGATGAAATTTGGTGAGCAGGTGTCGTTGTACAAATGATTAAACATTTGTCGGAATCGGCCAGATCGGGTGACTATAACATATAATACAACCGATTATTCAGATATTGAATTTTGCGCCATAACTCCTCCATTTAAGCAGCTAAAGGCTTGAAATTTCGCAGAAATATCAGCCATTATTAGCTACGTATCAGTATTGAAAATCATGAAGATCGGAGAAATATAACATATAGCTCCCATACAACCGATTGTTCAGATATTGCATTTTGCACCATAACTCCTCCATTTAAGCAGCTAAAGGCTTGAAATTTTGCACAAACATCAACCATTATTAGCTATATATTAGTATTCATCAAGATCGGAGTTCACAGTGTAAATCGGCAAGATAAATTCAGGACAAATATTTATTGCGAAAAGTAATAAGCTCAGCGCAATATCACATGAATCATAGCGTTAAACGTTTGGGAACTATTTACGGATCTGATAACTGTTTTCAAAGACCGACATATGTAGGTCTTACATATTAATACTTAATTATTTGTATTTTTTAAATGTTGAATATCAAGCGTCGATACGATATTAAAAATATTCAAAAACCATTCCCTTCTTAAAACATAGTTCTTTTTAATTACATAAGGAAAAGCATTAAATAATTTATAACAATGCCTTTACTAGAATTATTTTTATTGATTTGAAGGAAATTTTCGCTTTTAACTATAGGTAATACGAAATTGTAATACAATAACACGTTTTTTACTATTCTTCCATTCATGAAAGGTATGAAGCCTTCGGCATAGCCGAAGACAGCGCTGTTTTTACTTGTTTTGTATTAATTTAATAGGTAAGTATTTATAATTACAATGAATGTGAATTGGCCTTTAGACGTTTTACTTCTTTGACCTGACGTTACAGAGCACTGTTTCCCCACCTATGGTTCGGTGGCCACCAGTTTAATTAAGTGATGACATGCTTATTGCCCTTAGTAACAAGACCAAATCTCAACACTCTCATTGGCACAAACTGAATTATTTAATAAAAATTATACTGCATAACTAAATTTAAAATAAAAAAAATACGCTTGCACCTAAATAAACGACCCGGGATTAAAACTTGTGTGCCGATTCTACACAGGTATAGGGAGTTTAATATGGCAGTAGGAATGATATTAGTCGTTACCAATACTTAATACGAAAAAAGTATTGCCTCATTGAAAACCACACGTCTAAAAAGGCTGTTTTTTCGACATGTCGTTTTCAAGAAAAAATAATGCGCATATAGTTTATTGTTATGGCCAAGAATTAAGCTTTATTATAAATAAAACGGTTCGCCATTAAGTTTCAAAAATGATTTTAAGCAAGTAACCACCGTGGCTGGCTCGAATAAATTCCGGCCGTGAGACCCAATTTCATACCACTTTTTGCAGCATTCAGGGAAATAATGCGCCGAATATTATCTTCCAAGGCGTCAATCGTCTCCGACTAATCTGCGTAGAGATACAATTTCACATAACAGTACAAAAAATAGTCAAACGGTGTTAAACCTCACGGATATTGGAGGCCACGCCACAGGCCCACGACGCGAGATAAAGCGCTCACCAAAAGTTTCCTGTCACATTATGGTCGGCTTGATTTTTAAAGAAATATGAAGCAATGATTCGCCAAAGCGAAGAAATAACTGCGTGGTTGAGCAATGAAAATCGGATGAAGTTTGTGAACTGTATAGGCAACTAACAGACCAGTGACGCTGACGATGAATAGCGGTAGTTGGGTGGCATGATTTAACTGCAGCCTGGTGTGATTCCATTATGTACATATATATGTGTAGGAATTACAACCGACAGGACAACGCGAAGTGGACACACCTACTGACCGATAAATACGACTCTACATACTTGACGCACGGACACAAAACTTAACGAACCGGACGAAGCGTTTTAGTTGACTTTCCACGAAAGAGTCAGTTTAAGTCTAAACCTCGAACGATAAGCATCGTAGCTATGTAAATATACTTAATTTTACCTTATAAATAAACTATGAAATATACTGAATTATAATAAAAATCCAAAGGTGTTATATTAATTTCTACATATGTAGGTATGAGAAGGAGTGTAATTTAGGCTGCATCAATAGAGACTGGTGGTGTGATATTTGTCGTGCTGAAAATCCAATTTTTTGTGCACGCACTTTTACATATGCTCCCGATTAGCGGTGCCATGCAAAACAATACCGACCGCTACTACCTAATACTAAGTGCAATGTGGTCAACGACTCAACTTGCGCTGCTACTGCGATAATTTAACCCGATGAGGGCTCTTGTGCCTCAACATACCCATTCAACCAACAGTGACCTTCATCACTGAACAGAATTTTCTTGTGAAAGTCGGGACCGGTGGCAATCTCTTTTTGGGCCCATTTAGCGAACGTGCGACGCGCTTGATGGTCGTTCGGTTCAATTATTGCACGCGATGGCGGATGGACTCATTCGGGTCTTCTTCGATATTCTGAGGGCGGGCACTTTGAGGTTACCCATTATTCACTAGAGTAAACGTGCTGCGAAATCGATCTATGGTTGCTCGAATTAACGACTCTGCTAACGGCGATTATGTCGACCGAATACTGGGGAGTTTAAAAAGTGTCAGTTAATTAGTGCAATCATAACTCATACTTTATATTCAAAATAGAATAGTTTTATAAACAAAGACATAAATAATTAATTTAAAATAAAATCAGCACAAACAAATATATATATATATATATATATATTTTATTAAAAAAGTCAATACAAGTTACGTGTCAATTGGCACTACTCTTAATACTACCATGGAGCCTTTTCACTTCAAGACAACCGTTCCATACGGGTCAAGCTTTTCTTTTCCCATTAAACCCGAATATGTTGTTTCTTGATCAAAATTATCAGACACGTATTTTGCTTCTAACCGAAAAAAATGTTTTCCGATATTTTTCGGGCATTTCAATTGCATTGTGAAAATCGTATTATTTTTTTTTTCTTAATGCATGTAACTTGTCTAAAAGATTTTGATAATTCGACTTGCAAGATGTTCAAAAAAATTTTTTCGGAAAATTTGTCGAAAAGTATATATATATATATATATACTTTTTCACATCAGAAAGAGAACTCTTAAAAATATATTTTGGAGCAGCGGCTTTTAAGAAAACTTTTTTTAAGAGATAAAATGAAGTAGTGATTAAAAGTTAAAAGTTATATTTACTTCGCTTTTTGACAACGCAAAAAACCTATAATTAGCTATTTGTTTACAATCTTACTCAATTATTAAGTAAATGCAGTCGAGCGCCATTATTGTAATGAAAAATACTATTTAAAACACAGAAAAATCAAGAAATTAATTTTTTCTTTTTTTTTTTGGGAAAAAAAGTTTGGACATGAGTTGGCAGTTCTTGCCTTTTAATGTCCAACTAATTACGAACATTTTGCAAGATGAATTTTTAAAAGCGGTCAGTTTTTAGAGAAGTTATGTGCATCAAAAAAAATTTAAGATGAAAAACTATGATTTTCAAAGCGAAACTAAAATCACCGAAAAATATCGAAAAAATAATGTTTGTATCAAAAGAAAAAACTCGTACCTGATGACAGAAACAATATATTCGAATTTCATAGAAAGCAAAAAACGTGACCCGAATGAACCGGTGGTCTTGAAATGGAAAGGTTCTTTGGTTATTTGATTTTGGAAAATAAGTTTAACTATATTGGTGCGAATATTTAGTAAGTTGGAAATTTCTCTGATGTCGTTGTTAATTCCACAATACTTGATAAGAGTATCGCACTATAAACGGCTTCCTTTTAAAATACTACCATAAACTTTTATAAAATAAAACTTATATAAAATCAACGAAAACTTTGCTTTTCTAAGGCAATGGATTGTTGCGTTTTGAGTAATTTCGTTTCGAGAGATTTAGCTATATGTAAGATGGGCAAAAAAAGTAACATTTCGACGTACCTTTTTGATGCAAAAATCTTTTTGAATAATAACACTACTCGACAAAAAAAATCTCCAAGAATAAAATAGGCTTTTCCTAAAGTGAAATTTTCTCCTGATTCCGAATATGACTTTCATTTTCTTGTGGCAGATCTAGTTTCCGAGATATCGGCGAAAATATGAAAATTCCCATTTTTGCAGAACACTACTTCATATAGGTACGGCAAAAATTTGCATTTTTCATTTTTTCGTTTTTAACTGTTGAATTATGCATTATACTAATTCCCATAAAAATTTCTTGCCTTCTTCGCCCTCAAGTATCTTCAGTAGTTTGGCCACTATGCCAAAAAACGTTCAAAAAATGTTGGAAAAAAAACGAAATTGTTTTACACAATTTCAGATTTAACCACTTTAAAAACGGAAAAATTCTATTGACGAAAAAAAGTTAGCCCTCCTATGTTGTAGGTAATTTAACTACGAAAATTTTAAGCATACCAGCACAACAATCGGACGTGCCATTGAAACTATAGCCCCGTTAACTTGCAAGCGTCTATCCTACAATTTTTTTATAGAGAAAATTTTTATTCAAACTAGGTTTTTATTTTTTTATAACGTTTTATTATAGACATATGTTTGCACGTTAAACTGTATTCAATTGAGTAATATGAGTATAAATCAGCAATTCAGTAAAAAACAACAACGACAACAACATTAAATACATACATACATCTAAAAAAGTCAAATTGAGCGATTTTACCGTGGTGGTCAATAGTGAGGGACGTGGGTACTTCTAACTACCCGTTTATAATTTTCTGGGTTTGTCTCCCGTATTATTGTCCAGCAATAATCTCCCATCATTTCTTCATTCCAAAAACCTTGGTAACGCTTTTCAAAAATCATGAGGTCTTGGTGAAACCTTTCACCCTGTTCATCACTTTCAGCACCTAGGTTTGCGGGAAAATTATCCAAATGTGAATGCAAAAAATGCATTTTGAGGGACATGTTGCATTTCATAGCACTGTAGTTTTTCAACAAGGCTTTGACCATCTCTCTATAGTTGGGATCTTTGTTGTTGCCAAGAAACCCACTAACGACTTGCTTAAAGCTGTCCCAAGCCGCTGCTTCTACTGATGATAAATGATTCGCAAAATTTTCGTCTTTCAGCAACTTTCTAATTTGCGGACCAACAAATATACCTTCTTCTAATTTGGCTTGAGTTATTTTAGGGAAAAATTTCGTTAGGTACTGGAAGGATGGCGCGTCCTTATTTAAAGCCTTTACAAAATTTTTCATTAATCCTAATTTGATGTGAAGTGCTGGCAAAATAACTCGTTCGGGATTTACTAAAGGCGGGTTTGCGATATTGAAGGCACCTGGTTCGTACTCAGCTCTTGGTGGCCAGTTTTCCTGAATATAATGGGTTTCTCTAGCACGGCTGTCCCAAAGACAGAGAAAACAGCAATATTTAGTGAAACCTCCTTGAAGTCCGAGAACTATAGCTACAACCTAGGATGTATTTCATATACTATTTATTTTAAACTGTACCACCGAAACTGCTTACCTTTAAGTCCGCACAAATTTTCCAATTAAATTGTTTATATTGAATGAGCTCAAGTAAATTTGATATGCTTAAATAAGTTTCTTTAGTATTCTCAGAATGTGCCACTGGTATTGACGGTAACGAATTTCCTTTATGGAGTAATGCTGCTTTTAAACTATGCTTTGAACTGTCTATAAACAAGCGCCAATCATCCACTTTATTTTCTAATTTTAGTGCTTCAAATAAACCTTGAACATCATTGCAGTAGCAAATATTTGCACTTTTAGTAAAAAAAGAAGAGAAAGTCTTGTGTCTATTTCGAAATTTGGAAGTACTTGTCGAAGGGCCCAGGCTGCCCCATTGCTGCAAACGAGATCCTAGAACTTCGCTATCAAATTTCGATAATTTCAAATCTCTGTCCAAGTCATTAAGTTCGGCTTGTGAGACTCCATGTGGGATCTCTCCTTCTTGTCCACTTTCTGAATTATCTGCTTCGGAGTCACTTTCGCTTGAGGCTTCAAAACTTATAGGCGGTCTAGGTATGGGTAAGGTATGGTCATGTAGTTTTGGTTTTTTAGCTGATGCCACATTTGGATAACTTATTAATTTCCTCTTTTTTCTCGTTTTACCTTTAAGGTCTATCACGCAAAAATAGCACTGGTCGTGGTTAAAGGGTTCAGTCCACATCATTGGAACACCAAACTTCATGTTATGACCTTTACCCGATTCCCATCTCATTAAAGTTAATCTACAGGAGGCGCAAATAAAATTAGGTGTCCAAGATTTATCGAGATTTTTTACACGGAAACCGAAATAATGAAAGTATGCATCTCTGACAGAATTAGTTATTTTCCGAGCTGAGTTTCCGAAAATATAATGTCCGCAAATAAAGCAAAAATCATCCGGATTATTTTTACATTTAAAATCTCTTTTGCAACAAGCCATTTCGTAAACACATCTACCGATATAGTATGTATAAATTTGCACTACAATTTGCAAAACAAAATTTACAACAAACAGTAGTGACAATTAAATACTTGATGTCTTTTTAAGTTTATTAGACCCTAAGGTAGAGTGACCAAATGAAATGTCTCGCCAATTTTATCAGAGTAATACTAAAATTGTAGGATAGACGCTTGCAAGTTAACGGGGCTATAGTTTCAATGGCACGTCCGATTGTTGTGCTGGTATGCTTAAAATTTTCGTAGTTAAATTACCTACAACATAGGAGGGCTAACTTTTTTTCGTCAATAGAATTTTTCCGTTTTTAAAGTGGTTAAATCTGAAATTGTGTAAAACAATTTCGTTTTTTTTCCAACATTTTTTGAACGTTTTTTGGCATAGTGGCCAAACTACTGAAGATACTTGAGGGCGAAGAAGGCAAGAAATTTTTATGGGAATTAGTATAATGCATAATTCAACAGTTAAAAACGAAAAAATGAAAAATGCAAATTTTTGCCGTACCTATATGAAGTAGTGCTCTGCAAAAATGGGAATTTTCATATTTTCGCCGATATCTCGGCAACTAGATCTGCCACAAGAAAATGGAAGTCATATTCGGAATCACTTTAGGAAAGGACTATTTTATTCTTGGAGACTAAAGTTGATCAAAATTTGTCGAGTAGTGCAATTTAAGATCCTACTCTAAATTACGAAATAAATATGACGCACAATGTAAAAAGTCAACGTGTACATTAGATTCAAAAGTGTACGGCGATTTTTTTTCTGGTAGAGTTTTATATATTTATATATGTATGTATATATGTATAATGTATATAAAATAGCTATCGTTTTACATTCACTTTGCTCGCCGCAAAATCCGCCTCCTCAAGCACTGAATGCCCATTTTGCATGAGACTCCTGGGAACACTTGCCTTCAAATAATCAACAGGAGCAAATATCGAAATCAAATGGTGATTGACTGGCATTATTTGTTTCTTCACTTATACTCGCCTTACTTGTTAATTCCATTGTGGTCTCAAATTCAATCTGACTTCTTTTTATACAAATCACTTATTGCCTTCATGTCTATGTTTGTGTTGTAAAAACAGGTATTGTTTAGATTTGCTTTATCACGATTTATTACACTGATTCGGCGAGCCCACAGGGCCCACTTTGTTCGCGGATAAATAAACTACTTATATAAATATATTTTTGTTTATGCGTAGATATTTTATTTTTATATGCGAGTGCTTTTCTTGGCGCTTTATTGCGTCTCTTGCTGAGAACAAATTGACACTTTCAAAATGTGTGTATTACTTCCGTTTACTAGGTTTATAATGTAAATATGTTTCAAGTGTTTTTCTCTAACAGAAAGTGGATGCCATTGTACTGCTTTTACGATGCAAATAAAAATATGCCTGATTTGGAAAATTCTTCCTTACACGTAAATGATTTACATATTTACGCGATATAGATAACCCAAATTGAAATTGAAGGGAATTTATTTTTATCTATTAAACTACTAGCTGACTATCTGAAATATTTTTTCTAAATCAAATTAGAAAATGAAAAATGCACTTTTTTTTAAATTCAATTCAACACATTTGGATAAACTACTTTTTTCGGTTTTCCATCTGGAGCATAAATGAACAAAGAACGTGGAATGCCAACTCTTGAATAGGCCGATCGATTTGATACGACTGAAATGACGAAATTTTTGTGGGGAAAAAGGTAAATTTCAATCCAAATTCGCACTTTTCCTTCAATCTAACGAAAAAACCGTACTAAAAACAAAAACAACAACACATACCTGCGCTATTAATTTTCCGCGTGTATTGCGAAAACTTCAACGCTCAATGTGAATACGATAAATCGAAATTAAATTATTATTATTTCAAAAGAATGTCTACCTTTTAAGGTGAAACGAAATAAACCCCAAACGAAATTCACAAACAAAGACCGATAGCCAGTGCACGTTGGATTTGCAGCACCCTAAAAGACCTTCCCCACCGTAAAACAATCATTCAATTCTACTCTATGTAGGTATGTATGTATGTTATACGTATACCTAAATTTAAGCAAACCGGACTATATGGCAATTTTTTCGAATAGATCGGTCTCTCGTCCATCTACCGGACAAAAGTATCCCATATGCTAATCCAGGCAATAAACTATCTGAGTTCCTAATTAATACGATTTCTTCAAATAGATCGGTCCCTGGTCCTCCTAAAGCATAAACTTGCATATAACATTTTCACCTACGACTTTCATTTGTGTTTATTTATAGTGAGTTTAAAAATTCATATTGCCTAAAAATGGAATTAGCCCGTGAACATTTTCGTGCGATGACTTACTACGATTTTCGACGTGGATTATCGAGACAGGAGTGCATCAATCAACTTACTTCTACTTTTGGTGTTGAATCGCCACACTTAACTACTGTGAAACGATGGTACAACAAGTTGCTACGTGGCCGCCAATCTTTGCAGGACGAATTTCGTGAAGGTCGTTCAAAAACGGTGGTTGTGTCAGAAACAGTCGATGCTGTGCGTCAATTGATAATACAAGATCATCATGTGATATATCGCGAGATAGAGGCATCCTTGGCCATTAGGGGGACCAGCATGCATTCAATATTGCATGAACATTTGGTCGTAAAGAAGATTTGTTCTCGTTGGATACCGCATAATTTGACAATTGCCCAAAAAAGGACTCGTGTCGATTGGTGTAAAGAAATGTTGAAAAAATTTAGCCGCGACGAATCTTGGATTTATGCATATGAGCCGGAAACAAATCAGCAATCGACTGTATGGGTGTTCCAAGGCGAGCCTAATCCAACAAAAGTTGTTCGCACAAGAAGCACCTCAAAGCAAATGGTCGCCTGTTTTTTCGGAAAATCTGGTCATGTCGCAACTGTTCTACTAGATAAACTTAGAACGGTCAATTCTGAGTGGTATACAATGATTTGTATGCCAAAAGTTTTTGGAGAATTAAGGAAAACCAACCGCCGAAGATAAATCATTCTTCACCAAGACAATGCGAGCTCTCACGTATCGATTCACACAAGAGAGTTTTTGAGGACTCAAAAGGTCGAATTGATGGGTGAACCGCCTTACAGCCCTGATTTGGCACCTAATGATTTCTTTTTATTCCCGAACATCAAAAAAAAAATGCGAAGATTACGTTTTTCAGCGCCTGAAGGAGCTGTATCCGCATGTTTATCTAAGAAAAAAGCAACCCACGTACCAAATTTCAAGCAAATGGACCCACTGGGGTAGCACAAATCAGACCCCGAATTTGGGCAGCTGTAGTAGACATCGCATGGTCCAATGACTTCCTTACCTTTTCGCGGCCATGTCATTTCTTGGATGACCCTTTACTTTCACGAGGACATCAATCAGTCGGGCAGCGACACCTTCCCCATTAAGGATTCAGGCATTCCAGGCATATGGCATCAAGTTGTAGTCCTTAATACGTTGCCTGTGGTCGTCATCAAAAAAAAGAGAATCTCATCCGAGTTATATTCGAATTTTTTATTGTAGCTAGCTTTTACGTATCGGATCCCAAAAACCCAGCGTACAAGCAGATACTGGGGCGTTTGTTTTGTTTTAAGGACACATTTATATAGTGAATCGCTGGCTCCAAGTTAGACGCCCGCTCACACCTACTGTTGAATAGATGCTGCACAACCCTGGTTGGCCCTTAAACCAAAAACTTCGGAGTGGTCCCACCAGGTTCGCGACGCAAATGGAAATCACCCGGAAGTTGTCAGCTGCTTGAACCGCATGCAGTCAATTCAATCAGAGAATTTCCCCGCTTGCGTGAACTGCAACAAACGGCTCCATCATTGCTTCGCTTATTTATGTTAGTCTGAGGAACAGGGTCTCTAGTAATAAATAGCTGATTGCCAACAACCTTTGTACTTCGTTACTTGGCGTTTCGGCGCATTCGTAAGATTTATAAAAGCAAAATATACTACCAATTAACCAAGGAACGAGTTTGGTATAAAGGCAATTATTAACTTAGATATAATTGTACCGTATCGTAAAATCAATAAACAAAATTGGAATCGCGCTTGTTTTTGTTGCCAAACAAACGGCTTATTTGTAAAATCCATAAGCTCAGGTAAGTTAACTCAAAAGTTAATTTTTTAAAGCGATACGTGAACGTTGATATTTGGTTTACTTAACCGAGCGATTAACTTTTGTTGCGAATTTACCTTTCGCGATTCGACTGTATTGTTTTGTTAAATTAAGGTTAATTATTAATCCACAATTTACATTGCGTTAATATTCGACAAATGTACGCAAATAAATATAAAATGTAAAACAATAGCTCATATCCGTTTTCCATTGCCCCAAATACGCTTACATACAAACGTACATTATAATTCAATAACACTGAACTTCTACACAACTTCGCATTTAGTATTTTTATTAATTGCTCGAGAAAAGCAAATGAAAACATTTGCCTTTATTGGGTCGCCTTTTGTGAAAATTCATTATACTAATTGATAAGCAAAGTTGCTTTATATCCATGATAATTTTCACTGACTGTTTGCTATTTGTGTATACATAGATACATACACACATAGGTATAGTAAGTATACTATATATACATACTCGCCCTATTTTATTTCCCAATTTTTTTTTCAAGAGAATGTGGCGAATGATTAAGGTGAAAATGACATAGAAAAGTGGATTTGTACAAGGCGCAAATGATAATTAAATTAGTACTACAAAAGGCCATATATATCTAGATGTGTGTAGGAGTGTGGCTGTATGTAATTATGCCTTACATTCCTCTCACCGTTCATATTTTGTTAATTTGTGTTGAATCTATGTACGCCATACTGGCTGTAATAAAATTGTTGATAATTTATAAGCTAGAATTATGAGAAATATTAGATTTTTGTGGGCTTTCTGTTTGGTTAATTTTGTGGCCAATTCCATTTAAAATTCATTATAATGTTTTTTTTTTATGGATGAAATATAACAAATGTGTTAAAATCCGTTTTACAGCTAACCATGAAATTTTTTGTAGCATTAAATTAAATTACGTACAAATTTATTTAATTAAAATAACTTTAATTGCGCAATACAGATACTCGCATTTTAGTGTCTCTTATACTTTGTTCAAATTGACGCTTTAAACCAGTTAAATTTTAGTGGTTAACCGAGCTATTTGGATATCGTTACAATAGTTCCCCATGGTCACAATTGACCATTTTGGTTACAAATTCAAAACGTCGGCTTTCTGACTTCTTGATATCGTGACAAAATTTAAAAAAAATTGCTACCTCCAAGTAAGAAGGTAACAATCTAGTTACACCTGTTTTCATACATACTTTGAAATGTAAAAATCAATGCAGTATTAAAATTCTATAGATTAATAAAGTATGCTCATTGGATTCGCGCAGATAATTTTAAATTTAAAAATCTAGATTGCAAGAATCACGGCTACTAAGAAAAGTGCGGGACAACAGTGATCCATTCGCCATGTTCGACTTAGTTTTTGTCGAAATTTTCTGCAAAATAAAAATAAATTTAGTAATATATATATAAATAAATAAATAATTAAATAATTAAAAGAAATCTTACTTGTATTTGCCAAATTGATTATTTCAATAATCAACTGTCACAATGCTGCCCATAATTTTACTTTCACCTCAAAGTGGATTTTTACTTTCTACAAAGTTGCCAGAATGCCTATTAGAATTATTTGTTAGAAAAAGTATAAGGTGACAAATTATTGTAATTAAATCATTAGAATAGGTCAGTAAATGGGCAAAGTCAGTTCGTAAGCGAGTTAAATCACATGCAAATTGTTGTTGAAAATTTAACTAGGTGCTTATTTTAACCATTTAACACATTTGAAAATCAGTTCGGCAAATCTCTGTATGCATTCTGCTGCATTCTGCTGCATTCGGCACTCCCTCCACATATATTTAAATAAAAATTAGCTAGTACAGGTCAAACTTATTGAGTTACTCACATTTCATCCCGGCGCTGACTTAAGAAAAAAATTCAGCGGAACTCTCTATGTTTTTTTCCAATAAGAAACCCTTCTAATTACGACTGCGTATGTATTTTCAATAAAATCAAGAAGATAATCTGTAAAACTAAGATGAAACTATTTCAATGTAATTTGTTTATAAGATATAAGAAACAATTTAAAATAAGTTTTTATAATATCTAGTGTAGCCAATTTATGTCATTTCTTGAACATTAATACAAATTTATACAGATAAAGATATTTGTTTTTCAAAACACTTATTCATAAGTCATATTTTATTTAGTATACTGAAATCATAGTTTATATTTGAAAATTTTGAAACTCTTTCATTGAAAACTTGAACTGGTGCAATATATTCGTAAATCCCATGGTGTAATGAATTAAGGTGATGCCACTTACATAACCTCACTTTTTCTGCATGCCGAATGCGGCCATGCATTTTTTTAACTTTTTGGGCACTATTTCCAGTACTTTGAAGATTTATTCAAAGTTGCAAAAAAAAGTTGTTTTATATTTAGCGGCATGAGGGAATCTATTGAGGCGTTAGCCATTACATGTATGTATGTATATAGTTTTGGCCGCAATAAATTTCGGGCTCACTTAGTTTTATAAAAATTGCTTCTGGAAATAATAGCAAAAGCTCAACTACGATTTATTAACCCGCCTTTCGACTATTCATCAAAGTATTGCGTATTGCGTATGGACTCCATACCAGCAATATACTCCATCGCGTCCTCGTGGAATTGGTCAGTTCTCCATGCTATAATGATCCGCAACGACGATGAGGGATTCAAATGCCACGGGATATTTGCAGAAGTATGCCCAATGGCAAAGTATGCAAGAAAGTTGAGGTACGAAATGTTGATATGTCAATGAATTGCACGCCATAGCTAGGAAAACGGCTCTGCACACTCTTTTGCGATACCAAATTGAATGAGTTCTGTTCGGCATGTACCAGAGCTTTTAAATAATTGTTATTAATGGTAATGATTACCGATAAAACTAAATATTTTTATTTTAATTTTTAATCCATTCAATGATTAATTACCATTAATTCTAATTTTTCAAAACAAATGACCGGTTACCATTAAACATAATCCAAAAAAAAGTAACGAAGAGTCCAACTTTTGGTGCAACTCAACTTTAAACAAACAGTACTTTTTGTGTGCAATAAAATCAGTCAAAATTTTATATAACAAACGCTTTATAACGCGATTTGTGACTTTCATTTTACATGGGTGCATTGTTTAATGCTTGATTGACGTGGACTTTCTGCTAGCCAACGGTGCAATGTCAGTGATAGCAAACGGTGTTCTCCCGACATTTTCGTATTGTCGAGGCAAACTGGGCAGGTCATTCTCTCGTCTCCTCTTTTTCACCGCTGGCATGGTTTAATTTGATTTGGATTTTTGCGAGCCTTTACTAAAGCGCTCACGCTTTATTGGTGGTGATGGGGAAACCAAATACACATTTTCTACTTCAACAAAACGTTATGTTTCTACGCCAGAGACGACGCCCGGATCGGGTGGTACGGGTTCGTGTGCAATTGCAGTGCCTACTCAACCCTCGCCTAAATTCCGGACTTGCATTGATCTTGCTCCAGGCATTTCATATGCTGCTTCGACGTGTTCGCAGCAAAATATGAAACTATCACAATTTTGATTTTCAATGAATTTAAAACGAAAAGTGAAAGAAAACCCAAAGCCAAGAAACAATGATATCTACACAAACTTTCTTAGAAAATATGTTAAAAGTAATAGGTCTGCTCCATTTTGCTTTCTATCATGCCCAGAAATAAATAAAGCCGGCATCACTCAAAGGCTGGCATGCGGAAATTTTCGAAAATACAACAATCAGGCCTTAAGTCACATCACCTGTTTTTCATTACACCATGGTAAATCAAAAATTTTGATTTTGAAAATACAAAAATCCAAAGAACAATATTCATAATATTAAAATAAAAAATATATAAAGTAGATTATTCACAAAGTACAGATGAATTTTAAGACGTTAAAATTTAAATTAAAAAGAACTTGTTCAAAAATAAAAAGTTTTCCTTATTAAAAAATTCAATAATATTCTAGTGAAAATGAGAGCATCTCCTTATTAATTTCCTTTATACGACTTTTAACATAAAAACGGGGAGATTTCTTCTCCCAATTGCATATTTTTGAACAAGATTCCATAAAACTTAATAAACAAGAAGTTATCTCTTTGTTTCCAGCCATTTTCCTTTTCACGAAATTTGAGAAGAAATTCAAACCAATATTAAGTAGATTTGCTAATGATAATTTCTTCGACCTCTCGCACTCCTTGGCCTTCAAGCTTTGTTAGACTTTGATCTCTTTAATTCTAGGTGAACTTTTTACCACTGTGTACTACTTAGATACTTATTTGGCATAAAACAGCAAACACGTTTTTGGAAGAATTGAATATAGCTAGTTATTTCTTTATTTTGCTAAACTTACAGCACAAAAAACCAAAGGAACATTCTCCCTAGTTATATGGCATGTTTTCTTCAGATAATGTGACACTTGTGTGAGTTAAGTTTTCTTTAAAATTACTATCTAACTAGTAAAAACTATCTGATAGTAAATATTTCCTAATCGCCTTTTTCATTTCCATTTTTCCTTCTTGTGGTTGCTGGCTTTCTTCACTCTCAGTATTTTTTTTTTAGTGTACGGTAACAAGCGCTAAGTCAGAAGACCAAGTGAAGTCAAGCACTTTTCCAGCAGAGAGTGTGGTGTTAAAAAAAATGTTGGTTTTGTGTTTTATTATTATTTTTTTTTTGTTTTTTGCAGACATATCACTTTTCACTGTTCTATGACCTTCTAAGAGTGCTGATGACTATTAGCGATGCTTATGGTGCTTTTACCAATTCTAAATAAAGTTTAGATTTAAAATACAATTAAAGTCCTCGGATTGTCCGGGTTAAAATTTCGGCTGGGGGAATTGCCATCAAAAGTTACAGCAAAACTTTTTTCTAATACCGACCTCACCTCGGCCGGCAGTAGCAAATGTAGTTTTACCATGTATTTTTGCCATGAAAAAACTTCATCCAAAAATCATTTACAACTCGGAGTGGGCGTAAAACTGAAGGTCCCTCAATTTGTGGTGCAGCACCAAGACGCACACAACAATTGGTGGGAGAAGTTCGGCCAAATATCGAGTTGTAAACACCAAATTTTTATATGTTATATTCTGATGGGTCTGGGGAAGATTTTACCGTGATTCCTTATTAAATTTGGTCTGGAAACAAATCGGTTTCGGCATTTTGCCTTCAATTGTGTAATTTTTCGTTCCAATCAAACCAAATTTGACAAAGGATATTCGAAAATCGTTTTCCAACCAAAATCTAAGAAATATATTACAGAATTTATGTTTCGATTATGTTTCTTTGAACAGCTGATGACTGTAGCTGTTGCTGTTCCTACGCACCGGCCTGCTGAACCAACCGCAGTTCTTCAGACTTGTCTCTCGTTCGGGACAACGAGAGGCGGACAACGCACGTTAATTCAAGTTATGATTGTGAATTGTTAAAGTAAATTGCGAATAATTCTTAATTTGTTGGGTAATAAATATTAAATAAATAAATTTTAAGGAGGACTTTCGAAACGCCCTGGATATAACAAAGAACTACTTTCTGTAGCCCAAACGATAATCTTCGTTCAATTTGCAGCCATATTTTATATTCTATTAGGCTCAGTATAATAATTGTTGTAAAATTATTTTAGTACGAGTATGATTATGAATTTTTAAACGTCGTTATTTCCATTGACCTTATGCAACTTTTATCAAGTCAATCAAATCCATTGTCACAATTAATATTTTTTTTCTACTCATATGCTTATGAAATTGCTATTTTTGTTAGTTTATTTATTTTCTGTTGCAATCGTTATTGGTTTTGTATGCTCGTTGTTTATATTTCGGAAAATTTACCATTTTCATACTGCAACGAGTTGCCAATTTCCGTCAGTATTAGTATAATTCAATGTTTTTGTTGGCATAAACTTGTCAGTGTATTGTTTCATATCAAGTTAGATGTGAACGTGCTACTTTATGGTTAAATTTTATATGTTTATCTGTACGGTATGTATGTATGTGCTTTTGGCATGCAGGATTGGTTGCTTTGGTTTTGTTTGAAAACTTTGTTATTTGGCAAAAGACAAGTTTTCCTTAGCCAATTCCGGTAAATTGCTTATGCCGTGAACTCGACACACACACACACACACACATACAAATATTCAAGTATACAAACAAAAAGTGATTTGATTGTTGTGAAATGCAAGCCTCTAATAGACATTTCAATCCAAATAAATCAAAACTTTTCTGGCAAAGCCAAAAGAAGCTAAGCTTTAATTTTTGACCTAAATAGAAATTCAAGCAACTCGTACAGCTCACTTCATTTCATTTCTTCATCACTCCTGTATATTTTGTGTGTTAACTAACACCTGCTACTCCCGCCTTCAATTTCTAATTGCTGCAATGACTTTGCACATTTTCATTTCAAAAATTCCTTAAGGATTTATGTGCATGCAAATGAACATGAATTTTTCAAGTAAATGCGGAAGATTTTATTTACTTGAATACGCTCTAGTTATTTTTGAATGTGTTTGCTTTTTCCCCACTTGACCAATTGCTATACAGTACGAGTGTGTAGTATGGGTCTATTGAATTCATATTCAATGCAAATATTTTTGAAAACAATAATATCTACATATCCACACATATTATTTATTTACTCTATGGTAAAAATGCGGAAGGCCTGCTAAAAACAAAAAAAAATAAATTGTCGCGTAATGTCCTCGTACGGAATAAGACTGCCCCAGAACTAGTGCAAAATGACATCAGAGTTGTTATCATTTAAAGCTACTTACTACAAAACAGTAAAGAAACCGCACTAGCGATCTTCCACAAGTATGTTAAATGTTTTTACATTATAGGGTAGTTCTCTGGCTACTTAGAATTTAAACATTTTAATTATTTAACTTTTTGGTTTCATGAATTCTATTTTTATTATCTCTTCTAATCCCTGCTACTACGCCTTATAACGGGTTTTTCAATAGGGACGCTACAAAAGTTGACCGATAGTGACAGCAAACGACGCCATATTTTTCCCGCTCTTTTGACATTTCACTTCAGCAAGGTTTGCCATTTCATCATGGAAAGATATACGATCCAATAACGAGTCGAAATTATTAAAATTTACTACCGAAATTCGGAGTCAATGGCCTCAACTTTAAGAGCGCTACGTCCAATTTATGGTCGCCGTCATTTCTGGTTGAATGGCTTCGTCAATAAGTAAAAAATGCGTTATTGGATAGGCAGCAATCCACACGTACTCTATGAGTCAAGATTGCATCCCAAAAAAATTACGGTCTATGGTCTATGCCAACAAGCCAGCGAGGATTGATGAACTTCGTACGAATAACGAACGTGAAATTGCAGCAGTATGCTTGAAAACCGTCGAAAATTGGGTTCAGCGTCTGGACTTCTGCAAGCGTGCCCATAGTGCCCATGCAAAAGAAATCGAGTTCCATACATAATGGCATCGAATTTACTTTCAAGAGGAATAAAGAATTTAATTCATATCCCAAACCGTTTTAGTTTTATTTAACAAAAACTTTTGTAGCGTTGCTATTGAAAACCCCGTTATTAAGATATCCCTTTCGATATCGTTTTGTAAGCGTTAAATAAGATATGCCTTATGATAAACTCCTAAGCCACACTAGAATTAAATGTGATATCCCTAATACTATCCCTCTTTATCATATATTTCTTATTCATTAACACTAGATTTACCGCACCAGTCAAAATTACTGGTTTTACCTTGTTTGCCATAATTATTGATTTTGTGTAAATATCTTTTTTAGTAGTCGTTGATTTAATAAATTATTATGATCTTGTGTCCACAATAACAAAATAATAATTTTTGTTTTTAGTACTTACACCGGAGCCAGTCATTTTGACTGGTATATTTTTCTATGCCATCGATATATTTTTGTTTAGATTTAATATAATCTACCAATTTTTCCGTGAACTCCCGTATAACCGATAAAGTAACAAGTGTGTGTTTTTCATGCCGACGATAGATTTTTGTTTAGGTATTGTACATTCTATTACAATTTTTCCGGGGGAGTCCCCTTTTTTTATAGGGGAATATCGTTATGACATAAATTTGGTAGAAAAATTCCATAAATTGGCATTAGTTCGTTCAATTCAGTGCAGAGTGATAAATAAATATTTATTTTGATATTGAAATTTTCAAAAGTGGACTAGTTGGTAAGAAAAAAAGAGGCAAAGAAATATTCTATATTATTTTTATTTTTATTAAATCTTTTTTATTCAAGTTAAATTTACAATCTGTCTTAATATTAATAGACAATAAGTAAATGTGATTTTATGGGCAAGGAAAACAAATAAATTTAGAGTTAATTCATTAAGTGACACTCTATTTAGTGACAGAATAATTAAAATTAAAATTAAAATCCTAACTACATATTTACATAATTGCTTGGTATTGATTTATATACATATTAACATTATGTACATGTGTGCTGGTTTACAAGTTTAATATATTTTTTCTTTTCAGTGTCATCAGCGAAAATTGCTATTGAAACATCGTTGTTTCTTGGAATATCCGCTGTGAAAATCGAATAAAGGATTGGCCCAAAAACACTTCCTTGTGGTTCGCCTGATTTTATTCAATTAATATATATACATATTTGAGTACTCATTTCCACCCCTAACATAAAACTGTCTATCTTTTAAATAAGGTTTAATCAGAAAGAAAAAGGGATCAGGTAAATTTTTCTTTAATTTGTATAGCAGTCCGGGGTGCCAGATTTTATCAAATGCTTGTTGCACATCAAGGAAAACCCCTGAACTATATTCTTTATATTTTTTTTTGTTTGAAAGCTGACCTTATTTAAAGCGACTAACTAAGTTATGTATCTGGTTTTTTTGGTTTAGCGATCATAATTATTTCTGCGCATTTACAGGCTATAGGAAAGTGCCTCAATATGGCATTGAAAATAATTGTAAGGGCTCGCATAGACTTCTCAGTTAGGTGTTTTAATACAGCGTGACCTATCTGATCGTAGCCTGGGCTCTTTTTATTGCTCCATTTTCGCAGTTCCTCTCTCGCTTCTGATAAAATAAAATAAGGCTTTATTGGAAGATCCATTTGGCATGGAGCATCCAAAAAGTGCATCACTTCCTTTTCATCAGAAGCATTAATAAAATTAAATGGTGTGAATACTTCTTTTAAGTACCTACATAGCAAACGCCTCTGATTTATCCTCATCTGACCGATACCATGAATTGCTGGAGTCTTTTGTTGGAACCTCTCTAACTTTTGGTCGTTTGAGATATTTTGTGGCATTCCATAAACATTCAGAGCGTGATGCGTTAGGACTAAAGTTGGTTATCTATATTATGGTAAAATTATTTTCATTACCCTTAGAAGCTATAAATTGAAAAACGGACAAAACAAGCTACTTTGAATTTACAAGTAACACAAGACTTACATACTTTCGGAATGTTCGGACATTGAAGATGAAATTTATAATAGTGAGGGCGAATTTTTGGGATACCAAAGCGATACGAGCGATAATTGTAACAAAAGTTTTCATATCGAGAGCAGTGATAATGAAAATCGTGGTAAAAATAATAGAGATAAATCGAGCGACAAAGATGACAGTGTTTATTTGCATAATATACAAAACGGAATGTGTATGCGAATGTTCCTCCCAGTTCTGAAGCGGATAATGAAAGCGGGAAACATTCACAATTTGAAGTGTTTGCAAGTGAACTATTTGGAAAATATAAAAAATAAAAAAAAGGAGATGTTGTTAGAAGGTTATCAAATCATTGCATATTCAAAGATTTGTCTAGAAGAAATATTATAGAAGAGAAGGCAAGCAGTGCATTTTTACTAATGACTGACCACTGAACTAGAAGCCTCTAGAGTTTTAGGATACAAGTCGACACTTTCACAGGATAAATTGAAAACTTTCATTAGAATACTGTATGCATGTGGTGCATACGAAGCAAAAGGTTTGAAGCTATCGTATTTATGGAACAAAAAATGGGGCTCTGAATATTTTTCTAAAACTATGAATAGGCATGACTTTACAGAAATTTTACATTTTCATTCGTTTCGATAAAAGAAATGAAAGGAGTCACTCAACGCTTGCAAACTAATAAATTTGCGTTAGTGTTTGTAATAAATTTATTGTCAACAGACAAAACTGTTTCAAACCAGGACCAAATATTACAGTAGATGAACAATTGTTTCCAACGAAAGCCAGATGTAGGTTTTGCACAGTATATGACAAAAAAACCAGACAAGTTTGGGATAAAATTCCGGCTGGTTTTTGACGTTGAAACGAAATACGTCGTAAATGGTTTTCCTTATCTAGGAAAAGATGAAATACGAAATTTGGCAACACCTCTTAGTGAATTTGTTGTAATGAGACTACTGGACAACTTTTTTACCGGTGTTTCTTAAGCTTCTAAATTATTAGCCAAAAATACTACGTTGGTTGGTACTATACGCTCAAAACTTGCAAGGGAAGTGGCTCGTTTTCCAGCATTATTATATGCAACTGAATGAATGTACACTTACAGTTTATAAGAGTAGGCCCAAGAAAAAGTTGTTTTATTGAGTACTAAGCATAAAGGCGTCAAAATTTACACCAACAGCAAGAAACTGCTGAAACTGTGTCTTTTTGTAATAAAAGGTTATTTTTTATTAGTATATCTACATTAGTCAGTAAGACAATTTGTTTTTGTTAACTGATTTCTGATTTTCAGCCTCAAACCGCAGCGGGTTTCATTACTATTTTCTGAAAGTTTACCTTAAAATCGATAAGTGTTTTCCGATGTCTTGGGTAGATTTCTACCCATATTTAGATTTCATATAGTGTTTCTACGAAAAAATTTACAAGCAGTTTACCGTTTTTATTTAGTTTATTATATTTCGGGCATATATACTTTTGTAGAGTAATCTTTTACAAAAGCAACATATAGGCTTTGTTTCTTTTCCTCATTTGTGCTTTCTTCATGACAACCTTCGCATCGTTCATGCCCGTTTTGATTAACTGGCACTTCCACTTTGGAAGGTTTAGCTGGTTTTGGATTAATCGGAGAAAGATTTTTCCCATAAGGTGGGGAAAATACATAACTCTTCTTACAAAACACCTTCTTTATTATACAGCGAGTTTGAGCTCGATTGATTTTTATTTTTTTTTGATATTTAGATATTAAATTTTGGGTAGCATTCTACTTAAGGTCAGCGAACGGTAAGTTGGATTTTTTTATGGAAAAAGTGGGGCATAACTGCAAAATACATACAATTCTCAGATTTGAAAAATTTATATATGGATCGATAGGAAATTTTGCGGTGGCCATAATGGTATGTTTTTTTTTAGGGGAAACAATAACTATAGTAGTTATTGAAGGTCAAAAGGTCAAATGAAGCATATCTTCAAATCCGGTGTTGGACCGACCAGGGTTATTTTTTTGAAGCGCGGCCGTAGGCCGCCTACGCGAAAAAGAGTTCTGCGTGAAAATACTGTGGATGGCGTAGCCGGTTAAAAATATGCTTTATTTTAACTTTGATCTTGAATAACTTTTGTTGTTGTTGTTTCCCCCCCAAAAAAAAGTACACCGTTATGCTCACCTCATTAATCTCTATCGATGTATATATATTTTTTTTTATTCTGAGAATTGTATGTATTCTGCAGTTGTTCCAAAAGTGGTTCAAATATATCTGAGTAGAATGTAAGGTTAAGATATAACAGCAAAACTTCACGGAAAATAATTTCGTATAAAATATTAACCCACTAGCTCCTACCTAAATGTGTCATCTGGACGCTTCTTGAATAGAGAGCTATGTTTCGGCAGGAGGTTTTTAACCTAAAATTGCTGATCAAGACCTTTGGTAAAATTGGTTCTCGTATCTTGACTCCAGGTCTACATATTGATTGCTGACTGGACAAAAGTTAATGAGGGGCAGGAATAGCAAGAAGAGGATATTTACATAGAAGCTGATTTAAAAATGTAGTTGTGCTGTGTTTGGGTACCAGGTCACATTGGGGCCGACGGTCTGACAAACTGGTCAGGAAAAATTAGTGGAAACTGCCTTAATGGTATCTGATCCATTTTACCGCCTTTGCTGGTCATCCTTAAAGGGTTAATTATTGTGTGTATTTAGTTAGATCGAAGTCAGTTTTGGCGAACTGTTGGGGTGGGGGTATCAAACAGACTTGCCGCCAAACTTTTCATGCACACGCTTGGTAGGTCTACTATCAGGCTTCTACTCAGTTACATAATCCGTTACAATCGTCTGGGTTTTCAAATACATGCCTTGGTATGTTTACCCGGCTTTGCTCAGATAAAAAACAAATTTTATTTGTGCTTTTATGAAGTTCTGAGTATTTTAAGCTTTGAAAATCTTAGTTTTGTGAAAAAAGTCACCCCAAAATTGCGAGTGTATGTATTTTTTTATTAAATGGTCAAATATACACGAATAAATAGAGAAATACAAATTTTTAGAAAAGAAATTGGAAGAGCGTATTAGAGAAAAATATTTCATTAAATTCTATTTTTTATATATCATACATCCAACACAAATATTTTATCCATTGTCAGATGAAGCTCAGGAGGTTAGAAACAAAATTTTTAAGAGTTTTTGAAATAATTTTACTTGCAAGTGCTGCAGAAAAAGGTCAAATGAATTTATATTTACCAGAAATTTAGTGAGTTCCCACTATAATATCAATTAAAAAATAAAAAAAAATATAGATTTAATGTGGTGCGAGGCAAATAGAGGGAAGACATCTCAAAAGATATGCATTAATAGGCATAAAAATATTATGTTTATTCAATTTACAAAGCCATTGGTTGATATTTCAATTACAACTTATCGCTGATGGGATTGGTATGTGAAAAAAAAAATACATATGACACATATATGTATGTCCGTGGCTTGATATTGTTCGAGATATTGTTTCAAAATTCCATATTGTAGTTCTGGATTGTATTTTTTCGTTTTGTTTGTTATTTATGTACAGACTGAATTTTTCACGAAGAAAGTTAGCGGTAAAGTATCATCTGATTCGAAATTTAGATGGCAATCTTCTCCGAAAGGCATATGGATCTGATTTTAGTCCATATAAACTCAGAACAAATGCCATATGCTGATCAAATAAATATATTCTTTATATTGAAATGCTTAAAAAGCGGCAGTTTTTTCTTGAAATCGCGATATTTTCTGTCGCTTTTGCATTCTAGAAGGCCTTCTGTAGTTAGCATAATAAGAAAAATGGTTCGTCACACAAACGCCCTTCTAGAAGCACTCACCATGTGTAGTGAAAGTAGAAGTTCAGTTCTTCCGTTTGTGCCACTCCATACAAAAAAGAAAGAAAAAAGAAATACAAAAAAAAAAACACGGAACTACTCTGTAATACGATACGAATGTAAAATTGTTCCCATTCGCGCATTTCATTTTACCTATTCGCATTTGTTATTCGAAAATTGATGTCGAAGAGTTGCGACATTCGCATATTTCTTGCTACACTTCGCTGGCAAGTAAAAATGTAAGTTTAATACAAAAAATACGAATTTTAATTCCTTCAAAGTTTGTTATTTTGTAAAAAAACTACAGGGAAAATAAGCCGGTTAAGAAAACAAGCCAAAACCAATTTGAAATTTTGGTAGATTGTATGGCAAGCCATCCGGACTTATCAAAGAGGCTTCTCAAAACGACGGACGCTAAGGACACTTTCACAAACCTGTGGAAAAAATTGGCATAAGACCTAAATGCAGCTGGGTCATCAATTCGCAAATTTACCGGTTGGAAGAAAGTAATTAGTTTATATTAAGTTTTTCTACCAATATACTGTGAGTTTTATTTTGTGTACTGATTATTCTTCTCTCAATCCTTTAGTCAACTTTAAAATTATTCCATAAAGTCACTTAATCCATATTTTAATTCAAATAAAATCTTTTGCACGTTCAAATGTTATAATTTGGTTTGTTTTCTTCTTTCTTTCGTTGACATTTATCACAGTAATACCAACTTAAAAAAGAAGAAAATGAAAAAATAAAGTAGGCAATATTATTGGAAACGCGAGGGTACTACAGAGTGTCAAAGTGTTTCGCATCACATTTGATTTTCGAATCGCATTGCTTCCCATATCGCAAGTTATCAACTCTCAGGAAGAATTTTTCGAATGGCTTTGAACTCCCGCAATTATTTTACATGCGAAAACAGCCGTTTTTTAAGAAAAATACCTTTAGGTGAAAGAGACGACGGTGAATAAAAACAAAGCAGCAGTTGTTCATATTCGTATCATATTTCGTATGCCCATTTACCAGCAATGTTTTGCGTAATTTAAAAATCTTTAATTCTTTCAATGGGAAATATTTCACAAGTGTTATAACTAATCCTAAATCTGAAAGGCTTGTGCAAATCGTCACGGCATTTATATAACTACATACATATATATTAAGGGGCTTCCAATTTATATATCATTTATCTCTGTACGGTAAGTAGTTTTGTATGAAAAATTTCGTCAAACAAATTCATTTTTATGTTAGTAGACAAAATACTTTTTCCATCATTTTGTATTACTGTGCATGCGTCACTTGCTTTCTCTTTCCCTCTCTCTCTTTACATTATTCTGACAACGTTTACAAATCACTCAAATTACCAAAATAATTGTTTGGTTCGCGCGCCCAATATTTGGTCTATATAATCACTCAGCAGAGTCGGTAATTCGAGAAACCATGGATCGGTTTCGCACCACGTTGACTCTGGTGGATAATGCGGATCATCAGAGACACCTTACAGTTCGCACCGAAGACGCTATTGCTGTTGTGAAGCAGTGTAGCGAAGAAGACCCGAATGGGTCCATCCGTCATCGCGCGCAGCAATTGCAGCTGTGCTCATCCACTTTATGGAAGATTTTGCGGAAGGATCTTGGTTTGCGGACTTACAAAATGCAACCCGTGCAAGAATTGTCGCCGAACGGCACACGTTCGATGAATGGGCCGAAAACGAGATGGCCACCGATCCCGATTTTCACAAGAAATTTTGTTCAGCGATGAAGATCACTTTTGGTTGATTGGGTACGTTAATAAACAAAATTGTCGCAGTTGGAGTGTTGATAATCCACAAGTCATTTTTGAGACGCCGTTATATAATCAAAACATCACTTTTTGGTGTGCTCTATGGGCAGAGAGAGGGACTAATGGTTCATATTTTTTCAAAAGTCAAACCGGTCATAATGTTACAGCCAATAGAGAACGCTATAGAGCCTTGACTTATGAGTTTTTGTGCCTTAATTGGAGAATGTTGATGTGGACGACCTTTGGTTCCAACAAGATGGTGATACATGCCATGCAGCCAACTAAACAATAAATTTATTGAAGGAAACTTTTGGTGAGCACTTTATCTCGCTTCGTGGGCCTGTGGCGTGGCCTTCAAGGTCGTGCGATTTAACACCGCTGAACTATTTTTTGTGGGGTTATGTGAAGTGGCTTGTCTACGCAGATAAGCCCGAGGCAATTGACACCTTTGCTGACATACGACCCCAAATGCTGCAAAAAGTGGTCGAAATTGGCCCTCTCGAATGATTAGGAAAGCGCGGCGGTCACTTGCCCGAAATCAGCTTTAAAACATAATGGCGAACCATTATATTTATAATAATGCTAAATGTAATAATAATGCCATAACATTAAATTATATGCGTTTTATTTCTTCTTGAAAACCACGTGTTTAAAAAAAGTTTTAGTAGCATATAGTAGTACATATATAAACAATTTAGTGGCAAAGTGTCAGCTAAAATCTTCATGATGCATAAAATGCGCTCCGACAAACCAAAAAACAGAATCGACCTCCAATACACCAGTTTTATTTTAGTTTTGAAATAGCTCGATTTACTGCATGGTATTTACATACAAACATATCGAAATTTGTATTTGTATCAATTCTTTTGTATTGGAATTGAACGATGCCTTCGTGTCCCATAAGTGTCAAAACCACAAATCCATAACATTGTGCACTAACACACGCACGAATAAATCTATTGAAAGAGAAAATGAAAAATACTTGTGATCGTATAACGAAAGGGAAATTGACATTACAAAGCTCAGTGTTGATGCTGTAAAATGTTCGCATGTAGACATGTGCAAATGTTTGTATGTATGTATGTATGTATGTGTTTGTTTAAATTCTTTGTGTGTATGTGAACTTTTTTCTATGTCTGTATGGCTGTACAAACAGCACTACATAGAGTTAGGGTAGAACAGGGTTTCGAGCTATGCTGGAATTGAAATCGAATGGATTTATGTATGTCGTTTGTCATTTTTACTTTCGTAAATTTCATTGAAATTTTCACCACTTCTCCCCCTTTTCCATTATCTTTATGGATTCTGATTGTGTTGTCTTTATGTACTAAACATAAATAGCAATGATCGGTCAAAAGCTTTTGCAAATCTCTGGCTAAGAATGTAAACGCAAGCGCGTGTGTGTGGGTGTGTGTGTGTGTGTATACATTAAGAAAGGACAATTTGATATATGATAAGATAATTCAGTTGTATGATAAACGTGGAGCATGCAGCTTAAAAAGATATGCCCCAAAGGTGAAAGGTGAAAGAGATAATTGCTCTATCCATCCTTTTAAATTTAATCTGAAAGTTTTGAATTAATTTGAGTGTCTAACGGCCATATTATTGACACCCCGAATATGTCGGAATAAAACGGAATTAGGAAAGAAAAATTTGGAATAAATCTGTTATCGACACCATACCAGATAATAGCAAATAGCGAATAAACCAATTATTCCGTTCAATTCACTTTTTTATTGAGTTTTGGAATTTTGTTGTTGTTCATATGTACAACAAATGAAATTCGTTTTCGAGATTGTAAATACCATCATCATAAATAATTTACAACTCCAACTAGAGACCACAAAAGCGATTCACCAGAATCGCAAGCAACTCAAGAACGGGTTCAATGAATGAAATTGACAAAGACACTGACCAGGTACCCATTGAAACTTTCCGCTGCCACATTGGAAATATTTTTGCACTACACTACCTAATTACTTTCAAACGATTCTGCCGAAGCATGGGTTCCGACCGCCCTCACCAAGTTCGCGCACGAAACGCAGCATCTTCTCTGGCAGACAACAATTCGTTTATATCGGCGCTCGAGAGACTCGCGACGCACAGCGGTAAATTTTGTTCAGAGGTGCGGCAATAAATAGAAAGAGGTATCGCAGAGCTTTGAAATTTGGCACAGATGCATTTTAGGTAAAAATAAAATATTGACAAAATTTTTTGGAAAATCCGCCTACGGACACGCCCACCTCCCATACAACTGAAACTTAAAAAGTGCTTCATTTTTGAAGATTTTCACGCTAGAGCAACAAAATTTTGTGAGATTGTTTGTTTCAGCAATAGCATACCCCATAATAAATATTAAGGTGATCTGCCAACGAACACGTCCACCTCCCATACAACTTTGAAGTTATAAACGTCGTACTAAACAACAATTTCAAAATAATAGAGAAAACATCAACAAGTTGATTTTTAATCATATTCCATTAACATGTCCTTTACTTCATCGTGATAGTCTAATTTTTTTAATTTTAATTTTTTTTCTGAATTTGTTAATAAGTGGATCTGATGTTACCAGCAAATGACGCATAACGTCTTCATTGGTTGACGACCTTGAACATTTTCTCGAATGATGGAGTCTATAATTCCTATAATCTTTATTTCTGACTTCCTGTGCTTCCACAGATAACATTCCGGTATAAAAAAAATTCGATAAATAGATAAATAGTATTTATAAGCAATTTAATATGAATCACCTATTGATAAACCTGCTTCAGATATAATTCTCGAACCATTTATGAGAATTTTATGCACTGTACTAGCCATAAAGTTCCACGTACAATTTGGCAGTTTCCATAGAGTATTTTTGAAATTTTGATGGGTCTATTGCCGCACTGCAGTTAATAGTTGCTGATAAAGGGGAAAAATATCGCAATCTATCTCCTTGCAAGAACTTCGTAGCACCTCATATTGATGCTTGGATTAGTCAGCATCTATAATGATACTCAGCGCTTTCTGTGGACTAAACATTTTAAATCTTTTCTCACTTCCATCCAATTTTTTGGCAGCTGACGTTATTAGTTCAGCCGATGTATGATCAAATAGCTCCAGTACTTTGCTGCGTTTCGATCTTTCCTTACTATCGTCAAATGATTTCGTTGGGTGGCCACGTTTGCCTGTGAAAGTCGAACTCTCTTCTTAGTTTTCCGTGACAGTCCCCACAGTATAAATATTTGACAGGCAATCTGCATTTTCGTTTAGAAACCTTTGCATATGGAGATTAGCTATTTTCCATTTCAATTTAAATTTCGGTAAAAATAATTTAACCAATGTGTTTTAAGTTTACAGAATGGGCTTATTTTTTCCTTTCCTCTCAAAAATAAATAAAAACCAAGTTTTATTGAAATCGGTTGACGTAAAGTCGGCGCGGAAACGTTTTGAAAATATTTTATAATAATACGCTTTATACATTTAGGGACATTTGATTTAAATTAATTCAGTTTTTTTGTAGGATGTATATTTTTTTTTGAATTCTTCAACAACTTGAAGCAGAAACTGTTTCTCTTCTTCTTTATTTGTAAGAATAGTGTTGAAATCTTTTATGAACTTTATACCCTTTTCTGCTGTATCATTACTTACTAGTAATTTCCATAATGTTGTACGACCATTTTGAAATTGCTCGTTTGTTTCCCAATATTCAGGATCCAACTTCAAAAACTCGATTGACAACTTATGCTTATTAAAACAGTTTTTAGAAACAAATTCACTTAAGTCAGAATTTAAGAACGCACTTAAATTTTTTATTCTGCAATTATCTTGTAACTTAACTTTTGGCTCTTCGGATTTTAGATTTTTTACCATTTCTTTCTTTACCTCTACTCACACATTGCAATCAAAAAAACCATTGCGACATTTTCCTCTGACAAACACTACATGTGTTGTTGCATTTTTCTGATTAACTCAGAAGAAATATTCGCATTGACTCAGATTTGCTCAAGTGAAATTGTTCACGAAATACAAATATTTTTAAGGAATATATTCCCTTTGACATCCAGCGTGCTTGACTTGTAACGCCAGGTGTTTTAAATTGACCACCATTGTCACCAAGGAATGTAAGCACTAGTCGCACAAATTCTTCGTAGTCCGCACGAACAACAGTTTTTTTGTAATTGCGAGCGACAAAATATTTTGATGTCATTGCAGATATCGTCGCTTATTTGGGATTTTATACCCTCATCGTCGAGCCCACTTTTAAATGACGAAGTGTCAATATTTGGCCAGGCCTTGGCAAATCCTTCAAAAATTGAGACTTCTGGTGCCTGCGTCAATTTGAAATGTAAATCAAATACACTACGCAAGTATATTTCAAGAATGTGGTGACGGCATGGTAATATGTACTAACAAATTTCTTCCTAGCATGCGTTGTAAGTGGGTGCATGCTCCATTCATTGGCCCAGTATTAGTGGACGTGGTGTCAAAAGACATTCCTTCTACTCGGTCAAAAATATTTCATTTGCTCAGTGTGTCAAAGACTGCTGTAGCTATATTTTCTCCAGTGACAGATAAAAGTTTAGGAGCGCCAAGAAATTTTGAGTCGCCATTGTAGCTAACAAGCACTGCAATTCGCTCAACATTTATTTTTTCAATAAGATCTGGCAATACTTTCCCATCTCAGAATAAAATATAATAAATAGTTATATATAACATAGTATGTATATTTTTCGTGATTTTTTATTAAAATATACTTTGTCAATAAAGCTGGCTTGAATCTTCCGTGTTTCGTTTCGCCGATGCTCTACTCGCAGCCGATGGAGTGTAGCACGATTGATTACCAATTCGCTGGTGCAATGACCCAATGCTCTGCAGTCTCCATGAGAATGTGCACCGCCTTTCCATCGGTTACTTTGGCGCTATCAAGTGCTGAAAGCAATCGCGGTGTTACAAAATGTTTTGTTCCTCTTTTAGCACAAGGTGAAGTACTTTTCATTTCATTATAATTTATATAGGTTTCTTCTTCTTTTGATCCCCTGTCACCAATCTCCACTTCATTTTCCATTCCAAAATTTTCTATGAATTCGGCTGCACAATAACATTTTAAGTTTCACATAACAACAATAATTAAAATTGATTTGGTATTGATATACTTACGATTCACGTCCGACACTTGATCATGTTTTCTTTTCCGTGATAGCTCTTTTTCAATTCGGTGAACTGCTCTGCTTTGTCGTTGATATAAAACCATGCCAACATCGGCCATACAACCAGGGCGCCCTTTTTGCCTTTGTAGAATCAGAAATTCCTTATCTTCGCTTATTCAGAAAAGTCTTCTACATCTTTTTTCTGAGAATCAGACTGGGTACCGCAAAACAACAACAACGAACAAAGCGAGAGATATACTGCGCAGTTGCTTTTGTACACTTCTCTCTACCCAATTTTGATCGGGTTTCTTTTGTTTTTTTGCTAATAAATCAAATTGGCGTAAATTTGCGCAGCTGAATTTTACATAACTGTTTAGCTAAGATTTCACGCTTTAAGTTGATATATGTAAGTCTCCAGCTGGAGGTCGGTGAAGGTCATAAGTCACAGTCCATTGAAATTGATGAATATTTATTTTTTTATAGCAAAAAGGTATTATATGTATTATTGTATATATTCTTTTCCCTCAACTTTTTGCTTACAGTTCTTATCCTTGATAACCCTTATTATTGGAAATGTAAAAAAAAGTCAAATAGTTCAATTATATTTTATGTATCAAGACTTTGAAAGTTAAGTAAATTTTTATGCAAGTTTTACCACTACAACATAGCGCAATTTTGGGTGTGTCTGTCTTGAAAAATAATCCATATATCGACCTAATATTTTGGAAACATAGTTGTTGGCTATCTAAAAATATATATACAAATATATTAAAAAATCATTGAAATCAGAAGACATGAAAAAATTGAATTTTTGCCGCCAATTTACCACTGTGCGACGTTTTCTTTTATTTACTATCGTCCATATCATACGATATCACAAATCAAAATTATTTGTATTATTTTGATACCACGAATGTAAATTCCCATTTCAGTGAAATGATTGGAATAAATATTTATTCATCGGCCGGAAAGTAAAGTTTTCGTCGTTCTTCCAGAGTGAATAATTGAGAAAAAAATTTGTCTGCAGTCTCTCAGAATTGCTCAGATTTACTAATCCCTGGAATAAAGTGGAATAACAACAAGTCAATAGTATTGCCATAAATGTGCAAATAAATCCAATAGAGATGGTCGGAAGGCGGTAATACAGTTATCGTTTATTTTAAACAAATCTCTAGCAATATTTAATTTTAATCTGTCTCATTCTAAAAACGTCCTTGTTGCATTTAACTGCGTTGTACCAATAAACGAAAATTGTATTTTGATTTCCTTCAGAGTGTTTATAAAATCTTTGCTTAATTTCCTTTCTAAAATATTTTTTTTACAATTTCAGTTCGCCACTCTAATATAAACATTTCATGCGCACAAAAGCTTGTCATTTCTGTTGCTTTTCCCTAAGGTGCCATTTACAGAATTGCATTGGCAGCCATTGAATCTGTTACAATGGAAAATACTCTTCACTATTACTATTTGGAAGGTACGGCAGATACATAAGTACATTATTCTTCTCGTCATCATGTAAGAATTGTAAACGCAGTTGCTCTTACGCAAGTGAGTAGCAACAGAAATGCTAAGCAATTCACAAACAAAATCTCTTTTATTATTTTACTTATTGTTAGCCAGAATAATGTCTATGGATATTTTAAATCTGATGTGCAGTCACGTTTTCTAACCGAGATCAGTGAATTCATGTGAAACCATTTTATACTTTATAACTAAATATAAGATGTAGAGATGGTAACCCTAATGCAAGTGGTTTTTTCGAGTACAACACAGCCGAAGAGGAGTTTTTTTGACGTGTGGATTTCAATGAGACAATACCTTTTTCGAAGTTACTCTTTTTGACAGCTGTTACTTGATTTATAATTGCCTCGGTTTCCCATTTCATAATGAACAGACTTAGACCGAAACTACGTTTTATATAGTTTGGTTCCCGCGACGCATCGCAAGAAAATTTTGTTCACCGATGAAACTCACTTTTGGTTGAATGTCGCACTTGAAGTGTTGATAGTTCACAATCATTGCTGAAAGGCCTTTACATCTGATCTATGGGCAGAGGGAGGCATTGGTCTATACTTCTTCAAAAATCAACGCGCCCATTATGGTACAGTCAATGGAGAACGACTTATGTAGAGCCATCATTGATGACTTTTTCGTGCCTGAATTAGAGAATGTTGATGTGGACGACCGTTGGCTCCAACCAGACGGTGCTACTTACCATACGAAATACAGATAAACTCGAGACGATTGATGCCTTGGAAGAGAATATTCGATGCGTTATTGCTGACATGCGGCTTCAATTGCTGCAAAAACTGGTCGAAAATGGGGCATCTCGTCTGGAATTTATTCGAGCCAGCCACGGCGGTCACTTGCCCGAAATCATTTTTAGGACGTAATGGCAAACCCCTATATTTATAATAAAGCTAAATTCTTGGTCATAACATTAAACCATATGCCTTTTATTTCTTCTTGAAAACCACATGTCTAAAAACAACGCCCCGTAGCGCGCTCGGAGTATATCCGACAGTCGAATATTTAAAGTCAAATTCGTGAATTTTATAATTTTTCATTTGAATAAGGACATTTCAATTGTAAACCCAGAAATAGAAATAGAAAATTTGGATATTTACTATATTACGATTATATTAAGTATTTATCGTTAAAAATCATTCGGATCCCCTAATTAAATTATTATAGTATTGTTTTCAATCAAAGACTGGCAATATTACACAGTGCTACAAAAAAGAATGAAGCCGAAATATCTGGGAAGTTATTTTCCTTGTAGGTCTTATCGAGTAGAACGAGAATCCAATTTTGGAATTTGTCAAACACCCCCAAAATTTCGACTTAACCCTAAAAACCGATTTTTCGTGCTTTTGCGCACTTCTTAGCTAATTAACAACCGGTTAGAACGGTTTAAGAAAGAAGAAACTCAGACCTTTTGAAAGATATATAGACGTCTTAATAAAACTGAAGAAATTTACTTGCTTTTACACAACAAATTTAAATTTTGCTACCCTTTTTCTTCTTTTTTAACTTTGGCGATATTTTCACACACTATTTTATAAAGACACAAAATGAGTTTTGATTAAATTCAAAGAGTACGTTTAATACCGAGTCCAACGAATGTTTCTTTTAAAAGTGACTGAGTTATTTTACTTTTTATAAGAACGAAATTTTTGCAAAAATTTGCTTCTATTGTTCCCAAGGAAATTATCACTTAATTTTTGAGTTTTTACTCAATTTTGAAGTCTTTATAAGTTAAATTGGATAAAAATCATGGTAAAGTAAAACTAAAATGTGCGACAAGCGTAATAAGTTTTGCTACATTTGTAGCTTATTTACGGATACAAGTCATCAGCGTGATTTAAAAAATAATATTGGTGTTGTAAAAATATATAACAAGATTTTCGAAAGGTTTTATAGTGCGAGTCGCTGGTACGAGCCAGAATTTATTTGTGACTATTGCTGCACAACATTAAAAAAATTTAAAGTTCAACAATCAATTACTTTGCCCTTTTCTGTGCCTATGACTTGGCATCATCAGGCATATCATAAACAAGACGATTGCTATTTTTGCAAAACAAACGTTTCAGGTCACAATTTTAAATCGCGGAAAAACGTAAAGTTTGCGAATGTTGTTACGGTTACAAAACCAAAATACTTAAATGCCGAAGTGCCTACAAAAAGTGAGTCCATTGATGCTGGTGAAATATATTTAGTAGAGGAAGAATTCCTTCCTTGTAAATCAAAATCAACGGAAAGGCATTCGGTTTCAAATTCTGATTTCGCCGATCTCGTGCGTGATTTGCATTTATCGAAACGAGAATCTGAAGTCCTCGGTTCACGACTAAAGCAGTGAAATTTAGTGGAAAAATAATTTCAAATAACATCGGGTAGAAAAAGCGACCGCACTTTGATACTTAGAGAAAGTTTTAAAACTGATGGCAATGACTGTGATCTAATACATTGTGTAAATGTACCCAAATTATTTTCGGCTTTAAATTATAATTATAGTGCAGATAAATGGTGACTTTTTATGTCAATGTCACCCTTAGGTTTAAAAGCTGTGTCATTACACAATGAAAATCTCTTACCATCGGTTCCAATCGCATATGGGGTTAACAAGAAAGAAACGTATGATATGATGGAAAAAATTTTACGGTTTATCGACTATGCCACGCATAAATGGAAAGTCATCGCTGAGTTAAAAGTGTTGACAATTTTATTTGGCATGCAAGGTGGCTACACAAAATATCCTTGCTACCTTTGTGAATGGGATAGTCGGGCATCCAATCGCTATGATCGCAAAGCATGGCCATCTCGAGAGTCACATCAGATAGGCAGGCAAAACGTTTTAAGCCTCCCATTGGTAAAATCTGAGGATGTTATCTTACCACCACTACACTTAAAGCTGGGATACATGAAACATTTTGTAAAGAAATTGGATGTTAATAGCAAAGCTTTTCTTCATCTTAAAACTGTCTTCCCAAAATTAAGTGAAGCTAAAATAAAAGCCGGTATTTATTAATTTGTTTTCATACCTACTTGTTTTTTATTTTTTTTTTATAATATGTGTATATAGATATTTTCATTGGACCTCAAATTCGCAAAATTATGAGCGACGTTACCTTTATGAACAAGTTAAGCTGTGTTGAGAAACGTGCATGGAAGAGTTTTGTAGCGCTATGTGATAATTTCCTTGGGAACAACAGAAGCGACGACTACATCACGGAAATTTTAAGTGCATATGGTAAAATGGGTTGCAACATGTCGATAAAAATTCATTTCTTGCATTCGCATTTGGACTTCTTCCCACATAAGCCGGGCCAGTTCAGTGATGAACAAGGCGAACACTTCCACCAAGAAATGGCTACGATCGAAAAATGTTTCAAAGGGAAAACCTTAATAAATATGATGGCAGAATATTTCTGGTCAGTACAACGCGAAACTGACGATGCTGGCCTAAGGGAAAAACGGTCAAAAAAGCACTTTTGATCTATATATTTTCATTTAATAATATTTATTAGTAAATTAAGTTCGTTGTAAATTTTTGCAAAAATTTCGTTCTTATAAAAAGTAAAATAACTCAGTCACTTTTTGGCCAATTTTTTTTAAAGAAACATTCGTTGAACTCGGTATTAAACGTACTCTTTGAACCTAATCAAAACTCATTTTATGTTTTTATAAAATAGTGTGTGAAAACATTGCCAAAGTCGAAAAAAGAAGAAAAAGGGTAGCAAAATTTAAGTTTGTTGTGCAAAAACAAGTAAATTTTTTCAGCTTTATTAAGACGTCTATATATCTTTCAAAAGGTCTGAGTTTCTTCTTTCTTAAACCGTTCTAACCGGTTGTTAATTAGCTAAGAAGTGTGCAAAAGCACGAAAAATCGGTTTTTAAGGTTAACTCGAGATTTTGGGGGTGTTTGACAAATTCCAAAATTGGATACTGGTTCTACTCGATAAGACCTACAAGAAAAATAACATCACTTCCCAGGTATTTTTGAGTGTCACACTGTGTTATTATTTATTTTTTATTCATTTTATTTTTTTGATTTGCCCCCACACTGCACACTTTTTTTATTTAAATTTGCAGTAAAATAGGAAACTTTAAACATTCCCGAAGATGGCCATAATTTGCGAACAATTTTGAAATATCCGTTCATAAGGCCGTTGCGGCTTAGAAAACTAAAAAGTGAGTTTCGACAAAAAAACGGTCAGGACGTCCAAAAAGCATAAGTGAAATAGTAGATCGACAAATACATAATATGAATTTCAGAAACTAACCCACTACAGTGCGTGCCAAAAATTCGTTCCCAGTTGCTAAGCGTCCCATCTGCAAAAGAGTTCGAGTGACACGCAAAGTTCCGTACGTAAGCAAACTAAATAGAAATAAAAGGATGCAGTCTATGAAGAAATCATCCTAGAACCGAAATACAATATCTTATGGAGTGGCGAGTCGAACATACGATTAAGGTTTTCACACAGCATGATTAAGGCGTACAGCAGGAGATTCCCCATCGTATAAATGCCCTGTTCCCACTGAAAAAGCAGTAAATAAATGATTAATGTAATGAAGTTGTCCTTCTGCTCAGGGCACAGAGAAAATAATAATTTTAGAGGTAAAAATGAATGCTAATGTGTACCTATAAATACTGGAAGAGACTGCTATTCCAGAAGGAAACCGACTAATAGGCCCAAACTTCGTCTCTCAACATATAACGCACATATTTGTACAGCAAGATTTTTCAGATAAATATATTACATTAGATATGGCCACCGCATTGTCCGAACCTCTCACCAATTAAGAACGCATGGGCAATCCTCAAAATTTTTATTGCTGAGGCAGCACCTCAAAACTTGAGGCAGTTTAAGAGATGCATGGGATCAAAGTACCAAAAAAGTAGTCCAGAAGAATGCAGGAAGCTTATTTACATTATGCCCAAATCGACTCGCAAAGATGTCTCTTTAAAATAAAGTTAAATGCCAATACTAGTTCTTTTGGAAACAAACTTTTTCTACTTTCTATTTTCAATATCTCTCCTTTATTTAAGTAATCGCAAAACAAATGAATGTGGTTCGTTAATATTTTATTTGTAACAAGCTCTTGAAATACATTTAAAAAAAATAAGACCTGTTCTGAAAAAATTGGCAATAACAAAACTTTTTGGTGATAATATATAATACATACATTCTTTTGGAAACTTATTTTTTCCACACACAGAACGCATATAAGACAATCGCCTAACCCAGCTATTTGACACCGCCCGCTCTTCAGTCTCGAAAATTAAATGATCACTAGAAATAAAGCAGTTTGCATTAGTAGCATTCTTGGGCATTGCAGAGCTATGAGCAATGTCCTCCCCTTAAGGTTACTAATACCCCGGTGGGCCGCCGAGTGGCCGCAACTTCAATTGCTCACAAGCAGGGTTGTAGGCACGAAGCTGCGAGTCGTCTATGTTAACTCACCTGGGGAGTGAAAGTGAACCAACTGTTGCGGTACATGGAAGGGCATGGGTCTGTGGTTGTTGTATATGCTGGACATTTCTCTAAACCCTTAGCGTTTTCATAGACGCTGCTCTTGCAATTTATGAATCACTACTTACAATTTATGAATCATTACAAAAATCTATTACACTGTGTAACACTGAAAATGAACTTTGAAAGAGACCTAGCCTAGGCGTTAGGCCTTATAAAACTAAGAAAAACTGTATACTTGAAATTTGCGAAACACCCCCAAAATCTCATTTTAGGGCCAAAAAACTGTTTTTGAGGTCATTCGCTAGTCAATCATCAATATCTTTGCGAATTTTCATCCGATTCAAAAGTTGTTTATATATTTTGAAAGGTGACAAATCACTATTTTTAATGGCGTATAACTCATCAAAATCAAACGAGAACTGACGAAGCTACAGAGAAAAAAAATCGTAACTTAATAAAAAATAATTAATTTTGAAACTTTGACTACGATTTTACGATAGTCTTAATTCAGAAAGGTACCTATCAAAGACAATATTATTAAAGTGAATTTAGTACTGCGTCGATTAAGCTATTTCAATCGAAAATCGGTTGGAAATTGACAGAGTTATTACTATTTAAATTATTTTAGATGATGACCATATTTAAAAATTCATACATTTTGATTATCTTTCAACTTCAAATTTTTATTGTGACTGAAAATAAAAAAAAAATTAATCATTAAAATGCTAAATAACTTTATAGCGAAAAATGTTTGCTTGATCTTCTGCGTTTATAAGACGAGTCATCTGTTTCACGTTTGAGTGACCAGCAGTAATTAGCTATCATCCTAACTTGGTTCTTTCCTGTAAACCGTTTTTCAATGTTGGAGATTTCTTGATGAAATCTTTCACCTTGTTCGTCGCTGAATTGACCAAGATTATCCGTGAAAAATTCCAAATGAGAATGCAAAAAGCGAATTTTTATAGACATGTTGCATCCCATTTCTCCATAAGCTTCCCAAAATTCATGGACCAACTCAACGTAATTTGAACTTCTCGTGTTTCCAAGAAAGTTTCGGCACAAAGAAATGAAACTCAGCCATGCTCTTTTCTCTACTGGGTTCAATTTTTTTATGAAGTCATCATCAGTCATAACCTTACGAATCTGCGGTCCAACGAAAACGCCTGATCAAAATGTAAAAATAAATTAGGATGAATTCTTTTTGAAGAGATCTTGTTGGGAAATTTTTATAAGTACCTTCTTTAATCTTGGCGTCACTCAACTTGGGGAATACAAGTTTCAGGTGTAGAAAAGCCTCGCTGTTTTTTTCGAGTCGTTTAACAAACTGTTTCATGTACCCCAATTTTAAATGCAAGGCGGCAAAATTATATCATCAGGCTTAACTAATGCAATATTGAGAACATTATTTTTGCCAAATTTGAAACTTTCTCGGTGGCCATATGTTACACTTGTAATGATTTTTGGCACGACTGTCCCATTCACAAAAGTAACAAGGATATTTAGTGTAGCCACCTTGCATTCCAAGTAGAATTGTCAGGACTTTAAGGTCCGAGACAATCTGCTAGCGAAATTTATTGTATTTAATCAATCGTAGAATTTTTTCCATCGTTTGATAAGTCTCTTTCATATCAGTAGCGTATGCCACTGGAACTGATGGCAATTCATTTCTGTTGTGCAGCAATACTGCTTTCAGACCTACGATGTTAGTCAATTGAAAATTAATTGATAAATTGTATTCAAATTTAGTTCACAAGATCACAATAATCGTGATTTGGCACGAAATGACGTTCCGTTTCTATTGCTTTGGTTGGAAGGTACGGTTCGTCATTTACCTCATTAGAAGATTTGTGGCTTGAATCAGGAAATGTAGCTGGATTTTTGTCTTCAGTTCGCTGATCTTGTTTTCCTCTTGGAATCGGTTTCGATACAGTCAACACATTGGCATATTCTATAAGGTGGCGAGTTTTATAGTGGTGACCAGTGATTTTTGTTTGGCAAAAGTAGCAATCCTCCGGCTTGTGATATATTTGATAATGCCAAGCCATAGGAGTCACAAACGGCAGACGCTGGTCATCACATTTACCGGTTTTCCATTGTTTTAATGTTGTACAGCACATCGAACAAATATATTCGGGTTCATACCAAGCACTTTCCACGTATGAGCAACTCAAAAAGAGGTTGAACGCTTCAACCACAGCTTTATTTGTTCTTAAATCGAACCGATATTTCTTATCAACAAATAGACCGCAGGCGTAAGAAAATTTGTTGCGCCTATCACACATTTTACCACACTTATCACACAATATAATTGCGAAGCGGTCGCAAGGTTGAATTGACGGCGTAAATTTATTAGATGAGCACTCAAAATTTTTGGAAATGAATGTGTTTAAAATAATTCCTCATACTTGATATGTTTTTAGTAAAATACTGCAATAAAATGCGGTCAAAGTAGAAAAATTTGAAGAAAAAACAAATTTTCCAAGTTAACCCGATGAAAACTGACAACACGCTAGCTCAAAAAATAGATCTTTCTATCTCAATTTAAAGGTATAATCCTTACCTTTCCAAAACATATTTCATATTGAAAATCGGTAAAGAAATGGCCAAGTAATGAAAAGATTAGCGCGTACACTTCCGAAGAATGGTTTTTTAACGGTAAAGCAAGATTTTGAGGGTGTTACAAATTTTTCAAAAACCGTTTTGAGTTATATTCGACCAGGTGAACAATTTCCACTATGTCACTTTAAAAGTTCATTCAATTTTTTCCATTTTGTAACACTGTGTTATCTATCAAAATTTGTTTTTTGAAAGTAACTTTTCTTTTGTATCATGGATACTGTCAATATAAAAGTACTACATGTATTGCTTTAGGTGACAAATTTATACAAATTCTTTCAATTAGTTTACTTTAGAAACGTAAACACTGTGACCAGGCATACAATGACTCATTCGTTGGCCCATGGACAACAACAACAAAACTGCTTTCAAACATATTTATGTAAAAACAAACATTTGTAAGCTGCAAATTATTTTCTCAGCACAATTTATGTACATATGTGTGTGATAAAACTATAGACAAAAATTGTTGCAATTGAAAGCAAGCTTTTCCTGATTGTTTACAAATTGTAGCTTTTTGATGGAAATTGATTGTAAATAGTAATACAAAATTGCTACAACGGGAATTGCTTCAATTAACTCAAAATTGTTGCTTAGGGATAGTTTTATGATGTTTATTTTTCTTTTTTTTTTTTTTTTTACCTAACAAAAATATTTAGCTGACCAATGGTTATTTTATATTTGGACAGCAGTCACACACACATTTGACAAATTGAGAGTAGATCTACATATATGTACGTGATGAGGTTGAATTACCAGAATGGGGGCGTCAAAAGTCAACCACGTTGTAATTTGGTTTTTCTCGAGTTTTGAAGTTATTTTAATAGCTGAAAACATTTTTCAACTCTTCGGGATGATTTTTTTTTTATGCGGTGTCAAGTATTTGCAATGGTGCTTTTAGAGTTTCAGCTAGTTTTCAAGGTTTCTGTTTAGAATGAAGTTAGGGCAGTAGAGATCAGACGTCACCCTAGAATATCTGAATATTTGAATTGATTTCGAACAACTCCGATGAATAGTTTGAATTCTGAGTAAAATAGTTTTTGGTTTCAACTTATAAGAATTTTTAAGAATATGTTGCAAAAAAGCCGAGAATTTTACACCAATATAAAATATCGTTAAATGTTTAGCAATGGATTGCATTCAATTATGGCTTAATTTTATTTTGAATTCCTTCGCTTTCCCTGAAGAACTTTTTAAAATACCGTCTGTCTTTTCGATGTAAAACTTCCTCAGGGAGCCAGTAAACAATCAAATCCCACTTCTCCCTCTTTCTCCTTCTCTCTTCTTCTGCCATCGTCATTTGTTGGTAAAAAACTTCGCTACCGTTAGCCCTCTCTTCCATCATAAGTTGGAGTGGATTTTTGAATCTGAATATGGAACATCGGGTTAAAAATCACACGACTCTTCCTATTCTTATAAGAAATTGGGAATGCGTCCAGAACTTATGGCCTGGTTCTACTAGGCGGTAATTTATCCAACTCCATCCTATTACTCGAAAGTCTGGTGGAAAGTCGATGAAGTTACCTATATCGCAACAAAATTAAGCAAACTATAGCGGTCGGTCTGCGCTCATTGGAGTAACAGATCATGGCTAACGAAAGCCTTGAATGTGATTTTTCATATAGGTCTATAGAAATTTATAGTATAAAGTATGTTTCTTAGAGAGTCCTAAATCAAATAGAACTAGGACTCAGGAAAGGACGTGCATTTGGTGATAGGCGCAAATTGCAGTCCATCTCTGAAAATTGTAAACCAAATCGGACTATATATGCCCAACAATTATGTTATCCACAACCCTGTTTTCTTGAAGAAAATAGTGAACGGTTATTTTATTCGGAGTATCTGTTTCCAAATAGATACGTCTCTACGTCTTTCGGATTCTACAAGTTTTTTCAGTCGGAAAGTTTTTAGATTTAGGATGATTCCTAAATCAAGTATCTCCATATTTTTGTACTGTCAGGTAATAACCCGTACTCTGATGTCCGAAATCGTGACATCAAACCTGGTGAAGTTCGCTCGTCGGCGCCGGGACACCGTTGCATTGACGCCAACGAAAAAACCAATGAGCTGATTCTGAAGAGTTCCGTCTTAGATATCTCAGAGATCGCAGAGGTTCTTGTGACATTGAGTCTCATCAGATGACCGATCACCCAACACTGGATAAATAAATCTAACTGTACATGGAAGAATTTAGAATCATGTAGAGTATGCCCGTGTCCCTCTCTCAATGACAAATGGCTTTGTACTCTCATTAAGATGAATCGAATGGACGTTTCAAGACTAACAGCTATTTTCATAGGGCATAAGTACTCATGCTGCCGGAAGAGGGTTGAAACTCGATGCCTAATGTCGTAGGTATGTCTCAACAGGTGCGGAAAAAACTATGAAACGCCTCCTCTGCAACTGTCTAGCTATTTGCAGAACTAGAAAGAAATTTCTCGGAAAATTCCATTTTAGAAAACGAAAGGAGCTGAGCATCGTGAATTCAAGGAATTCGCTTGTGATTTAACCTCTGCCTGGATCTAAGGAAGTGAAAGAGTGGCCTTTTATTTTCTCTTTTCATTTTTATTATTGATTCTACCTCTAGCTCGAGGGTGAGTATGTGGTATTAGAAGTGCGCTTTATAGATTTATGGTTTTCTGTCAGGATTTGTTGTTCTTTGACGACTTTTTAGATGTATCGCATTATACCATTGTTTCGTTCGTCTTTATGTAGTGAACGGGCATATTCGGAACAAATTAAGCTTCCTCGTCGTCTACACAATGTACACAATGGTATAAATAATTTAAATATTTGTGTCAAACTGTTCGTCTACGCGAGGATAAAGTGCGTACCTACAGGGTTGCCACCTGTCATATGTGACAGAACCCGAAATGCGTTTTCTGGTAACATATTCAAATGGCAATTAATAAACAAATACAGACAAGCTAACGGCTGCCAGAGTTTTCTAGTATATTATAATAAATAATAAAAATAAATTTACAAAACAAACTACCTTTTTTCGATAGGAGCTTGATGCTATTTATTTTTGACGAAAAATTTGGAAAGTCAACAAAAGTTAAAGTGGCAGAGTTTTAACTGTTATTTTGTATATTACCAACTCTCCATTAGGACCATTGCGCAAAGTCGTTGCCTAAACGTTAAGCTAAGTCAAAGCGAGAAAACGAGTGTTGCCTTCCCATTATTTATACAATAATTTGCCATAATTAGTTCAGGTTAAAATTTCCAACACTTATATAAGGGGTATTCTCGATCCGTTGCATGAGCATAAATATATACCATATTTGCAATACGAAGTTATGCATCAAATCGATAATCATTTTGTCCATTAATAGCATGCAAGTGTCAAATACTTACTGACGCTCCAAACCATTGTGAATAAATACAAGTGAAATATCATGGCTCGTAGACGTCAAAATTCATCACAGAGAGAGATCACCTGATGTACCAACCCTCACCATTTTTGTGTCATTCACTAAGCGAATTTCTAAGTCTGACCATTAATAATGGCTATTTGTGACATTTAATAACAGGCTCCACCATAATTTATTCTCACAATGCTCCAAACGTTTGCTTGGTCACAAATGAGATAACAGCTGACGCAGGGTTGCAAAAAGCTTGCTATATATCAGGCAGTCAAACACACTGGGTTCATAGTAGCATAAGCAAAAAAAAAAATTCATAATATTTGAACACAAAAAACCATAACAAAATACAAGCTATTTATGCTACGAGTATATATGCTATTTATGTTATATATATAGAGAATATCCCTATGGTTTTACTATATTTTTCCCTCTATTGAAAACAATTTAATTTTAAAAATATATCGCAAAATTTCTATCAAATATCATCGAAAAAATGTAAATCCAAGAATAAAGATTATTTTGCATCGAAATAAATAACTATCACTAAGTATCGATCAAATTTTGTCGCAAAAATAGAATTCACAAAATATCGATCAAATATAATAGAAAACATAAAAATCAAAAAATAAGGATTATGCAAAGATTTAGAACAAAAAATCTGTTAAATAAAACTAAGGTCACATTTGTATTACATGCATTCGATGCATAGAAAAAAACGACAACATAATTTATTTTTTGCGACACCGCGCCTTAACTTGTTATTTCTAGCTGTGAGTCGAAATTGCTCAGCTATCCATTCAACGCCACCTTATATGAATTCACCTTGGGACAAAACTAGGTTGCAAACAGGCACAGAAATCGAGTCGCCGCGAGGATAGAGAGGGGAAAAGGGAGTAAATGTCGCACGTAATTTTAGAAAAGTGTCAAATAACAAATTTTTTTCAAAAGTCAAGGCAAAGGGTTTTTCGCACTTAAAATGGGTAAAATGTCCCCTTTGCTCGCACAACGACACACTGCCATTACTCAGCTACAACATTATGACATCGGGGCTGCTCGTTTTAGTTATTTTTGCAATCCCGAGCGAGATTAGAGTTCCAGATGGAACTATGTTGGGACAACAGAAACTTAAATGTGAAATTTATAGTGGTGGCAACTTTTCCGTAATTTTAAAGCGACGCTATAGTGCCATTTGGTATTTTGTAAAGAAATAACTTTTAAGTAACATATTTTTAGTTGTCGTTACAATCGTCATGTATAAACTACTTGGAAGTCGTTTTTTTTTGGGAACATAACTTCAAAGTGGTTTATTCTGAAATTCGCCAATGTTTGGAAAAAACTTACACTTTCATTAAATTATCTAAAAATATAAGAATAACTCAACATAATTTTCCCAACAATTTTTAATAATTAATGCTTAATATTTATTGCAGTAGTGTCATAAGACAACAAAGAAAACCCTTCGGCATATCGAATGTAATTTTTGTGCATGTTTGTAGATATTTTATTAAGTATATGGTTATAAAAAAGTAAAATTTTTATAGCGCATGGTCAAATTTTAAAGTTATATGATTATATTGGACATTAAATTAAATTTTCATTCGCTTTCGGCTTTTTGATGCATGCTATCGCGAAACGAAACAATTTTCCTTCGAGTTTTCTATTCAACGGATTTTTCCCAATGAGTTTTTTATACTAAAACAGTGATATTTATTAAATACTTCACTTGGGCTTATCCACAAAAGTCGCTATCAAGTGAATAATAGAAGTCGATAGTAAGTGAAAACACCTAGACTCTTGAAAATTTAATGCAATCAATTGCGAGTGTCAAACAGGTCACATCACAAACATCTATATACAAGTGTATGTATATATATATGTATATATATATATATTTAGTGTAATACTCGTATAGAAATACTTTCAGTTGCGCTTGATTGTAAGTTGACAAAAAAAAAAACAAGTAGTAAGCAAAGTTCATTCAACCATTTGAAGAGTTACGACAACCTTTTGGATGTTTGGATGTTTCGCGCGCTGGCTAATGGGTTGCGAGTTTGTGGGGAGAACGCCACGTTTCTTGTTTAGTACTTTTTGTTTATTATTTTTTCGATTGGATGTTGAAGTTGTGGTTGGCTAGTTGGCAGTATTGTGTGAATGTTGGTATTTTATCATATTTTTTCTTCTGTAGATTTTTTGTTACGACACCTGCCACAAAGTCATTCAGTACACACATCCAAATATGCGCCCTACTGCACTTGCAGCAAAACACATACATACATACGTACAAATGCGCATATGTAAACACATACAGTGGCTCAAATAAGTATTTTTCATATGAAGAAAATTAACCAAACGTTAATATTTTTGCATTTGTTCTTGTTTTTTTTTTTTATAAATTATGTATTCAATTCAATTATATATCCAGGGCCGCCAAGAGGGAATCCGGGTTCAGGGATAAAAAGCTGGGCCCCTTTTTTGAATACTTCGTCAATTTCATCAACTATCTTTCTACTTACTACTTCAGTGTTTTTAAAGAATAAGTCAAATATGATGTTTTTTGCTCTCATCAGTTCATCACATCTGTATTGAATTCGCTTTATAGATAGTTGATGTTGGGTGAAACAATTTCTTTTGTATACGGTTTCGAAAATCAATAGATTTTATTAATAAGTTCATATATATAGACTTTTGATCAGAAATGTTTATTCAGATTATATCGGAATATACGAATATAGGAATAAGAGAACTTGACAGTTAATAAGAAGACAGAAACATCTTATTCAAACATTTATATATCGATCTGATTAATTAAAAAACAATTATTTCGAAGTATATTGACTATCATGAATAAGTTTTCGAACACGCAGTTTAAAATCCTCAAATCTTCACTTATTTGGAACTTAGAAGTGAACTTTTCGAGTGTTGGCGGCAGCGAATGCCTCAATAATAGTCTGAAAATCCGATATGTTGCGCCGATGTGTAAATGTCGAATTCCTTTTTGTATACGGAACCTAAGTTTTCAAAAAATGAGCGCTAAGCAAACAGTGCAGCGCACGCGTGCATGTCAACAAAGAAAATCTTGCGATTGCTTACATTTCAGTCCATTTTTTCGCCGTTTATTTAAAATTTCGAAAATTTAAGCTGTGGCAATACGTGCATTATCTTTCTTATCACCGAGTACCACAATTTTCGATAAATAAAAAAATTGTAGAAATGTTTCACGGAAAAAGATTCACAAGAACACCACAATTTACGCTATTATCGGCAAAATTGCAGTCGGTGAAATCGCGCGATCTTGTATCGATTGCCACTTTTTCATAAAAAAGGGAAATTTTCATCTCTTTACAACATTTTTTGAAACATATTTTTCTACATTATTTATTCAGCAAACTAGCAAAGGGCTCGTTTTTCCAGCTGCTTATATGGGCCCTTTTCTACGCGCCCTTGTGAGTAACGAATATTTTTCGAAAGCGATGCAAAGTTGTTTGTGAATTAAATATTTCAACTTACCTTAAGGACAGTCTTCCAACTCTAAGTTCACAAAATTGCTCTGACCTTGGAACACGAAAAACTTCAAACAAAGTCGTAAATTCTCATGTTGGAAACGTCAATGTCACTGTTAAAGTTATATGCATTTTTCTCACTCAATTTCTTGAAAAATACGGGCCCCTTCGAGTGTATATATCTACAATTTACTTTGGTGAGGCTTCATTAACACATAAATAATCATTGTACTCGTACATAGGTGCAAACTGTAAACAATTCAGAATTTGTAACCCGCAAAAGTGGTTTGCTTATTTTTAAAATCCTTTATTTGGTGCAGATTTGTTAACTTGTTGCAAACTTCATTTGAATTTATGGTTGCTATTAATTGTGATAGTGCACGCAACAAAAATACCAAAAGGTAAAGAAATAATAATATCGAAAAAAAATAATAATTTTGCACCTTCACAATGAAGGAAAATAATCTCCAAGATAAATTTACAATGTGTTTAGCCGATGTGGTCAAACGATCAAAAATGTAGTAAAACGGTATAAGGTGCGCGGCGGTATAAAAAATTTAACCCGTTGTGGTCAACCAAAGATGCTAACGATGAGAGAGGGGATGTCAAAATACTTAAATCCAACCGCTCAAATCCACACTTATCCGCACCAAAGCTTAACGACAAGCTTAAAGCAGAGCTACACACCCAATTTTCTGATGAGACAGTGCGGAGAGTGCCCAGGACGAATGATATTCATAGTCGCCTAGCTCGAAGTAAACCACTTCAAATATTAATAAAGAATAGCGACTTTTACTCGCCGACACCTACAAAAGTAAAAGTTTCGAGTTCTGGAAAACTGTAATATTAGCGATGAAAGCAAATAACGGGTGGGTTTTTTAAATTGATAGAACTTTTGATAGGGATAGCTGCCACTTGGCAGCTGGTGAATGACATTTCGTTTTGACAATTCTGTTCAGTAAGCATTGACAATTCATCATGGGAAGAATGACGCCGCAACAACGTTTACAAATTGTGGAAATTTACTTTAATAATCAGTTCTGTTCTGTTCTGTTCGCCAAACTTTGAATTTTATGGTCCACATAAT